>CANNZV010000149.1:0-422501 GCA_947561585.1 Caprella mutica
CAACAGCAAAGAATCTATCTACAGTAAAGGATCTATCTACAGCGAAGGATCTATCTACAATGAATAATCTATCTACTACAAAAGATCTATCTACAACAAAGGATCTATCAACAACAAAGAATCTATCAACAGCAAAGAATCTATCTACAGTAAAGGATCTATCTACAGCGAAGGATCTATCTACAGCAAAGCATCTATCTACAGCAAAGGACCTATCTACAGCAAGGGATCTATCGACAGTAAAGGATCTATCTACAGCAAAGGATCCATCTACAGCAAAGGATATATCTACAGTCAAGGATCTATCTACTGCAAAGGATCTGTCCACAGCAAAGGATCTGTCCACAGCAAAGGATCTATCTACAACAAAGAATCTATCTACAGCAAAGAATACATGTTCAGAAAAGAATCTATAAACAGCAGAGGATCTATCTACAGCGAAGGATCTATCTACAGTAAATGAACTATATACAGCAAATGATCCATCTACAGTTAAGGATCTATCAACAGAAAAGGATCTATCTACAGCAAAAGATCTATTAGATTTTTTAATGTAGATTGAACTTTCGTTGTAAATAGATCTTTTGCTATAGATTGATCTTTTGCTGTTGACAGATCCTGCGTTGTAGAAAGATCCTTTGGTGAAGACAGATTATTTGCTGTAGATAGATCCTTTACTGAAGATAGATCACTTTGCTGTAGATAGATTCTTCGCTGTAGATAGATCCTTTTCTGTAGATAGATCCTTTTCTGTAGATAGATCTTTTATTGTAGATAAAACCGTTGCTGTAGATAGATCCCATACTGAAAATAGATCCTTTGCTGTAGATAGATCCTTTGCTGTAGAAAAATCCTCTGCTGTAGAAAGATCTCCTGCTGTAAATAGATCCATTGCTGTAGATAGATCCTTTGCTGTTGACAGATCTTTCGCTGTAGAAAGATCCTTTTGTGTAGATAGATTCTTTGCTGTAGATAGATCCCTTACTGTAGATAGATCACTTTGCTGTAGATAGATCATTTGCTGTAGATAGATCCCTAACTGAAAATAGATCACTTTGCTGTAAATAGATCCTTTGCTGTAGACAGATCCTATGCTGTATAAAGTTCTGCTGTTGTAAATAGATCCTTTTTTGTAGATAGATCATTGGCTTTAGATAGATCCTTTGCTGTAGATAGATCCTTTGCTTAAGATAGATCCTTAAATGTAGATTGATCCTTTGAAGTAGAGAGATCCTTTGCAGTAGATAAATCCTTGACTGTAAACAGATCCTTTGCTGTAGATAGATCCTTTACTGTAGATAGATCCTCTGCTGTAGATAGATCTTTTGCTGTAGTAGTTCCTTTGCTGTAAAAAGATTCTCCGCTATAAATAGATCCTTTACTGTGGATAGATTTTTTGCTGTAGATAGATCCTTTGTTGTATATAGATCTTTGCTGTAGATAGATCCTTGCTGTAGATAGATCGTTTGTTGTAGATAGATCCTTAACTGTAGATTGATCCTTTGCTGTAGATAGATACTTTGCAGTAGATAAATCCTTGACTGTATATAGATCCTTTTCTGTAGATAGATCCTTTGCTGTAGATAGATCCTTTGCTGTAGATCGATCCTTCGCTGTAAATAGATCCTTTGCAATAGATTGATCCTTCACTTCAAAAAGATCCCTTACTGTAGATAGATCCTTTGCTGTAGATTGAACCTTCGCTGTAAATAGATCCCTTATTGTTGATAGGTCCTTTGCTGTAGATAGATCCTTTGCTGTAGTAGATCCTTCGCTGTAGAAAGATTCTCCGCTATAAATAGATCTTTTGCTGTAGATAGATTCTTTGCTGTAGATAGATCCTTTGCTGTAAATGGATCCTTTGCCTTAGATAGATCACATATTGTTGATAGATCCTTTGCTCTAGGTAGATCCTAAGCTGTAGAAAGATCCTTTGATGAAGATAGATCCTTTCCTGTAGATAGATCCTTTACTGTAGATAGAAACTTTGCTGTAGATAGATCTTTTGCTGTAAATAGATCCCGTACTGCAGATAGATCCTTTGCTGTAGATAGATCCTTTGCTGTAGATAGATCCTTTGCTGTAGATAGATCCCTTACAGTAGATAGATCCTTTGCTGTTGAGAGATCTTTTGCTGTAGATAGATCCTTTTCTGTAAATTGAACCTTTGCTGAAGATAGATCTTTTGCTGTAGATAAATCCTTGGCTGAAGATAGATCCTCTATGATAGATAGATCACTTATTGTAGATAGATTCTTGGTTGTAAATAGATCATTGTCTTTAGATAGATCCTGTGCTGTAGATAGATCCTTTGCTTAAGATAGATCCTTAACTATAGATTGATCCTTTACTGTAGATAGATCCTTGACTGAAGATAGATCCTTTACTGTAGATAGATCCTTTGCTGTAGATAAATCCTTTGCTGTAGATAGATCCTTTGCTGTAGATAGATCCTTACCTGTATGAAAATCTTTTGCTGTAAATAGATCCCTTACTGTTAATAGATCCTTTGCTGTATATAGATCCTTCGCTGTATTATAGATCCTTTGCTGTAGATAGATCGTTTGCTGTAGATTGATACTTCGCTGTAAGAAGATCCCTTAATTTAGAAAGATCCTTTGCTGTAGATATATCCTATGTTGTATATAGATCCTTTACTGTAGATAGATCCTTTGCTGTAGATAGATCCTTTGTTGTAGATAGATCTTTGCTGTAGATAGAACCTTTGCTGTAGATAAATCCTTTGCTGTAGATAGATCCTTTGCTGTAGATAGATCCTTTGCCATAGATAGATCCCTTGACGTAGATAGATCATTTGCTGTAGATAGATCCTTTGCTGTAGATAGATCCTTTGCTGTAGATAGATCCTATTCTGTAGATAGATCCTTTACTGTAGATAGATCCTTTGCTGTAGAGAGATCTTTTGCTGTAGATAGATCCTTTTCTGTAAATTGATCCTTTGCTGAAGATAGATCTTTTGCTGTAGATAAATCCTTGGCTGTATATAGATCCTTTATGATAGATATATCACTTATTGTAGATAGATCTTTTGCTGTTGATAGATCCCTTGCTGTAGATTGATCATTTGATGTAAATAGATCCTTTACTGTTTTTAGATCCTCTTCTGTAGATAGATCATTTGCTGTAGATAGATCCTTTGCTGTACATAGATCTTTCGATGTAAATGTATCCTTTGCTATAGATAGATCCTTTACTATACAAAGATCTTTTGCTGTAGATAGATCCCTTACTGTAAATAGAACCTTTGCCGTATATAGAGTCTTCGCTGAAGATAAATCCTTTGCTGTAGATAGATCCTTTGCTGTAGATTGATTCTTCGCTGTATGAATATCCCTTACTTTAGATAGATCCTTTGCTGTAGATAGATCCTATGCTGTAGATAGATCCTTTGCTGTTGATAGATTCTTTGCTGTAGATTGATCCTTCGCTGTAAATATATCTTACTGTAGATAGATCCTTTGCTGTAGATAGATCCTATGCTGTAGATAGATCCTTTGCTATAGATAGATTCTTTGCTGTATATTGATCCTTCGCTGTAAATATATCACTTACTGTAGATAGATCCATTGATTTAGATGGATCTTTTGCTATAGATAGATACTTTACAGTAGATAGATCCTTTGCAGTAGATAAATCCTTTACAGGAGATAGATCCTCTGCTGTAGATAGATCCTTTGTTGTAGATATATCTTTGCTGTAGATAGATCTTTGCTGTAGATAGATCGTTTGTTGTAGGTAGATCCTTAACTGTAGATTGATCCTTTGCTGTAGATAAATCCTATGCTGTAGATAGATCCTATGCTGTAAATAGATCCTTTGCTGTAGATAGATCCTTTGCTGTAGTAGATCCTTCGCTGTAGAAAGATTCTCCGCTATAAATAGATCTTTTGCTGTAGATAGATTCTTTGCTGTAGATTTATCCTATGTTGTATATAGATCCTTTGCTGTAGATAGATCCTTTGCTGTAGATCGATCCTTCGCTGTAAATAGATCCTTTGCTATAGATTGATCCTTCACTTCAAAAAGATCCCTTACTGTAGATAGATCCTTTGCTGTAGATAGATCCTATGCTGTAGATAGATCTTATGCTGTAAATAGATCCTTTGCTGTAGATTGATCCTTCGCTATAAATAGATCTTTTGCTATAGATAGATTCTTTGCTGTAGATAGATCCTTTGCTGTAAATGGATCCTTTGGCTGTATAGAGTTCCTTTACTGTAGATATATCTTTTGCTGTAGATTGATCATTTGCTTTAGATAGATCCTTTGCTGTAGATAGATCCTTTGCCTTAGATAGATCACATATTGTAGATAGATCCTTTGTTGTAGGTAGATCCTAAGCTGTAGAAAGATCATTTGCTGAAGATAGATCCTTTCCTGTAGATAGATCCTTTACTGTAAATAGAAACTTTACTGTAGATAGATCTTTTGCTGTAAATAGATCCCGTACTGTAGATAGATCCTTTTCTGTAGATAGATCCTTTGCTGTAGATATATCCTTTGCTGTAGATAGATCTTTGCTGTAGATAGATCCTTCACTGTAGATAGAAACTTTGCTGTTTATAGATCTTTTGCTGTAAATAGATGCCGTACTGTAGATAGATCCTTTGCTATAGATAGATCTTTGCTGTAGATAGATCCTTTGCTGTAGATAGATCCCTTTCTGTAGATGATCATTAGATGTAAATAGATCCTTTACTGTGGATAGATCCTTTTCTGTAGAAAGATCATTTGCTGTAGATAGATCCTTTGCTGTACATACATCTTTTGATGTAAATGTATTCTTTGCTATAGATAGATCCTTACCTGTATGAAGATCTTTTGCTGTAAATAGATCCCTTACTGTTAATAGATCCTTTGCTGTATATAGATCCTTCGCTGTATTATAGATCCTTTGCTGTAGATAGATCCTTTGCTGTAGATTGATACTTCGCTGTAAGAAGATCCCTTAATTTAGATAGATCCTTTGCTGTAGATATATCCTATATTGTATATAGATCCTTTGCTGTAGATAGATCCTTTGCCTTAGATAGATCACATTTTGTAGATAGATCCTTTGCTGTAGGTAAATCCTAAGCTGTAGAAAGATCCTTTGCTGAAGATAGATCCTTTCCTGTAGATAAATCCTTTACTGTAAATAGAAACTTTGCTGTAGATAGATCTTTTGCTGTAAATAGATCCCGTACTGCAGATAGATCCTTTGCTGTAGATAGATCCTTTGCTGTAGATAGATCCTTTGCTGTGGATAGATCTTTGCTGTAGATAGATCCTTTGCTGTAGATAGATCCCTTACTGTAGATAGATCCTTTGCTGTTGAGAGATCTTTTGCTGTAGATAGATCCTTTTCTGTGAATTGAACCTTTAATGAAAGATAGATCTTTTGCTGTAGTAAATCCTTGGCTGGAGATAGATCCTTTATGATAGATAGATCACTTATTGTAGATAGATCCTTTGTTGTAAATAGATCATTGGCTTTAGATAGATCCTGTGCTGTAGATAGATCCTTTGCTTAAGATAGATCCTTAATTATAGATTGATCCTTTGCTGTAGATAGATCATTTGCAGTAGATAAATCTTGACTGTAGATAGATCCTTTACTGTAGATAGAAACTTTGCTGTAGATAGATCTTTTGCTGTAAATAGATCCCGTACTGCAGATAGATCCTTTGCTGTAGTAGATCCTTCGCTGTAGAAAGATTCTCCGCTATAAATAGATCTTTTGCTGTAGATTGATTCTTTACTGTAGGTAGATCCTTTGCTGTAAATGGATCCTTTGGCTGTATAGAGTTCCTTTACTGTAGATATATCTTTTGCTGTAGATTGATCATTTGCTTTAGATAGATCCTTTGCTGTAGATAGATCCTTTGCCTTAGATAGATCACATATTGTAGATAGATCCTTTGCTGTAGGTAGATCCTAAGCTGTAGGAAGATCCTTTGCTTAAGATAGATCCTTAACTATAGATTGATCCTTTGATGTAGATAGATCATTTGCAGTAGATAAATCCTTGCTTGTAGATAGATCCTTTACTGTAGATAGATCCTTTGCTGTAGATAGATCCTTTGTTGTAGATAGATCTTTGCTGTAGATAGAACCTTTGCTGTAGATAAATCCTTTGCTGTAGATAGATCCTTTGCTGTATATAGATCCTTTGCCATAGATAGATCCCTTGACGTAGATAGATCATTTGCTGTAGATAGATCCTTTGCTGTTGATAGATCCTTTGCTGTAGATAGATCCTATTCTGTAGATAGATCCTTTACTGTAGATAGATCCTTTGCTGTAGAGAGATCTTTTGCTGTAGATAGATCCTTTTCTGTAAATTGATCCTTTGCTGAAGATAGATCTTTTGCTGTAGATAAATCCTTGGCTGTATATAGATCCTTTATGATATATATATCACTTATTGTAGATAGATCTTTTGCTGTTGATAGATCCTTTACTGTAGATAGATCTTTTGCTGTAAAATGATCCCTTGCTGTAGATTGATCATTTGATGTAAATAGATCCTTTACTGTGTTTAGATCTTTTTCTGTAGATAGATCATTTGCTGTAGATAGATCCTTTGCTGTACATAGATCTTTCGATGTAAATGTATCCTTTGCTGTAGATAGATCCCTTACTGTAAATAGATCCTTTGCTGTATATAGAGTCTTCGCTGAAGATAAATCCTTTGCTGTAGATAGATCCTTTGCTGTAGATTGATTCTTCGCTGTATGAAGATCCCTTATTTTAGATAGATCCTTTGCAGTAGATAGATCCTATGCTGTAGATAGATCCTTTGCTGTAGATAGATTCTTTGCTGTAGATTGATCCTTCGCTGTAAATATATCCCTTACTGTAGATAGATCCTTTGATTTAGAAGGATCTTTTGCTATAGATAGATCCTTTGTAGTAGATAGGTCCTTTGCAGTAGATGAATCCTTTATTGGAGATAGATCCTCTGCTGTAGATAGATCCTTTGTTGTAGATAGATCTTTGCTGTATATAGATCTTTGCTGTAGATAGATCGTTTGTTGTAGATAGATCCTTAACTGTAGATTGATCCTTTGCTGTAAATAGATCCTATGCTGTAGATAGATCCTATGCTGTAAATAGATCCTTTGCTGTAGATAGATCCTTTGCTGTAATAGGTCCTTCGCAGTAGAAAGATTCTCCGCTATAAATAGATCTTTTGCTGTAGATAGATTCTTTGCTGTAGATAGATATTTTGCTGTAAATGGATCCTTTGGCTGTATAGAGTTCCTTTACTGTAGATATATCTTTTGCTGTAGATTGATCATTTGCTTTAGATAGATCCTTTGCTGTAGTTAGATCCTTTGCCTTAGATAGATCACATATTGTAGATAGATCCTTTGCTGAAGATAGATACTTTCCTGTAGATAGATCCTTCACTGTAGATAGAAACTTTGCTGTAGATAGATCTTTTGCTGTAAATAGATCCCGTACTGCAGATAGATCCTTTGCTGTAGTAGATCCTTCGCTGTAGAAAGATTCTCCTCTATAAATAGATCTTTTGCTGTAGATTGATTCTTTACTGTAGGTAGATCCTTTGCTGTAAATGGATCCTTTGGCTGTATAGAGTTCCTTTACTGTAGATATATCTTTTGCTGTAGATTGATCATTTGCTATAGATAGATCCTTTGCTGTAGATAGATCCTTTGCCTTAGATAGATCACATATTGTAGATAGATCCTCTGCTGTTGAGAGATCTTTTGCTGTAGATTGATCCTTTTCTGTAAATTGAACCTTTGCTGAAGATAGATCTTTTGCTGTAGATAAATCCTTGGCTGAAGATAGATCCTTTATGATAGATAGATCACTTATTGTAGATAGATCCTTTGTTGTTAATAGATCATTGGCTTTAGATAGATCTTGTGCTGTAGATAGATCCTTTGCTTAAGATAGATCCTTAACTATAGATTGATCCTTTGCTGTAGATAGAACCTTTGCTGTAGATAAATCCTTTGCTGTAGATAGATCCTTTGCTGTATATAGATCCTTTGACATAGATAGATCCATTGACGTAGATAGATCATTTGCTGTAGATAGATCCTTTGCTGTAGATAGATCCTTTGCTGTAGATAGATCCTATTCTGTAGATAGATCCTTTACTGTAGATAGATCCTTTGCTGTAGAGAGATCTTTTGCTGTAGATAGATCCTTTTCTGTAAATTGATCCTTTGCTGAAGATAGATCTTTTGCTGTAGATAGATCCTTTGCCTTAGATAGATCACATATTGTAGATAGGTCCTTTGCTGTAGGTAGATCCTAAGCTGTAGAAAGATCCTTTGCTGAAGATAGATCCTTTGTTTTAGATAGATCTTTGCTGTAGATAGATCCTTGCTGTAGATAGATCGTTTGTTGTAGATTGATCCTTAACTGTAAATTGATCCTTTGCTGTAGATAGATACTTTGCAGTAGATAAATCCTTGACTGTAGATAGATCTTTGCTGTACATAGATCCTTTACTGTAGATAGAAACTTTGCTGTTTATAGATCCTTCGCTGTATTATAGATCCTTTGCTGTAGATAGATCCTTTGCTGTAGATTGATACTTCAGTGTAAGAAGATCCCTTAATTTAGATAGATCCTTTGCTGTAGATCTATCCTATGTTGTATATAGATCCTTTGCTGTAGATAGATTCTTTGCTGTAGATTGATCTTTCGCTGTAAATATATCCCTTACTGTAGATAGATCCTCTGCTGTAGATAGATCCTTTGCTGTAGATAGATCTTATGCTGTAGATAGATTCTTCGCTGTAGATTGATCCTTTGCTGTAAATATATCCCTTACTGTAGATAGATCCTTTGATTTAGATGGATCTTTTGCTATAGATAGATCCTTTGCAGTAGATAGATCCTTTGCAGTAGATAAATCCTTTACTGTAGATCGATCCTTTGCAGTAGATAGATCCTTTGTTTAAGATAGATCTTTGCTGTAGATAGATCCTTGCTGTAGATAGATCGTTTGTTGTAGATTGATCCTTAACTGTAAATTGATCCTTTGCTGTAGATAGATACTTTGCAGTAGATAAATCCTTGACTGTAGATAGATCCTTTTCTGTAGATAGATCCTTTGCTGTAGATAGATCCTTTGCTGTAGATCGATCCTTCGCTGTAAACAGATCCTTTGCTATAGATTGATCCTTCGCTTCAAAAGATCCCCTTCTGTTGATAGATCCTTTGCTGTAGATAGATCCTATGCTGTAGATAGATCCTCTGCTGTAAATAGATCCTTTGCTGTAGATTGATCCTTCGCTGTAAATATATCCCTTATTGTTGATAGGTCCTTTGCTGTAGATAGATCCTTTGCTGTGGTAGATCCTTCGCTGTAGAAAGATTCTCCGCTATAAATAGATCTTTTGCTGTAGATAGATTCTTTGCTGTAGATAGATCCTTTGCTGTAAATGGATCCTTTGGCTGTATAGAGTTCCTTTACTGTAGATATATCTTTTGCTGTAGATTGATCATTTGCTTTAGATAGATCCTTTGCTGTAGATAGATCCTTTGCCTTAGATAGATCACATATTGTAGATAGATCCTTTGCTGTAGGTAGATTCTAAGCTGTAGAAAGATCCTTTGCTGAAGGATCCTTTCCTGTGCATAGATCCTTTACTGTAGATAGAAACTTTGCTGTAGATAGATATTTTGCTGTAAATAGATCCCGTACTGCAGATAGATCCTTTGCTGTAGATAGATCCTTTGCTGTAGATAGATCCTTTGCTGTAGATAGATCTTTGCTGTAGATAGATCCTTTGCTGTAGATAGATCCCTTACTGATGATAGATCCTTTGCTGTTGAGAGGTCTTTTGCTGTAGATAGATCCTTTTCTGTAAATTGAACCTTTGCTGAAGATAGATCTTTTGCTGTAGATAAATCCTTGGCTGAAGATAGATCCTTTATGATAGATAGATCACTTATTGTAGATAGATCCTTTGTTGTAAATAGATCATTGGCTTTAGATAGATCCTGTGCTGTAGATAGATCCTTTGCTTAAGATAGATCCTTAACTATAGATTGATCCTTTGCTGTAGATAGATCATTTGCAGTAGATAAATCCTTGACTGTAGATAGATCCTTAACTGTAGATAGATCCTTTGCTGTAGATAGATCCTTTGTTGTAGATAGATCTTTGCTGTAGATAGAACCTTTGCTGTAGATAAATCCTTTGCTGTAGATAGATCCTTTGCTGTAGATAGATCCTTTGCCATAGATAGATCCCTTGACGTAGATAGATCATTTGCTGTAGATAGTTCCTTTGCTGTAGATAGATCCTTTGCTGTAGATAGACCCTATTCTGTAGATAGATCCTTTACTGTAGATAGATCCTTTGCTGTAGAGAGATCTTTTGCTGTAGATAGATCCTTTTCTGTAAATTGATCCTTTGCTGAAGATAGATCTTTTGCTGTAGATAAATCCTTGGCTGTATATAGATCCTTTATGATAGATATATCACTTATTGTAGATAGATCTTTTGCTGTTGATAGATCCTGTACTGTAGATAGATCTTTAGCTGTAAATTGATCCCTTGCTGTAGATTGATCATTTGATGTTAATAGATCCTTTACTGTGTTAAGATCTTTTTCTGTAGATAGATCATTTGCTGTAGATAGATCCTTTGCTGTACATAGATCTTTCGATCTAAATGTATCCTTTGCTATAGATAGATCGTTTACTGTATAAAGATCTTTTGCTGTAGATAGATCCCTTACTGTAAATAGATCCTTTGCTGTATATAGAGTCTTCGCTGAATATAAATCCTTTGCTGTAGATAGATCCTTTGCTGTAGATTGATTCTTCGCTGTATGAAGATCCCTTACTTTAGATAGATACTTTGCTGTAGATAGATCCTATGCTGTAGATTGATCCTTTGCTGTAGATAGATTCTTTGCTGTAGATTGATCTTTCGCTGAAAATATATCCCTTACTGTAGATAGATCCTTTGATTTAGATGGATCTTTTGCTATAGATAGATCCTTTGCAGTAGATAGATCCTTTGTTGTAGATAGATCTTTGCTGTAGATAGATCTTTGCTGTAGATAGATCGTTTGTTGTAGATAGATCCTTAACTGTAGATTGATCCTTTGCTGTAGACAGATCCTATGCTGTAGATAGATCCTATGCTGTAAATAGATCCTTTGCTGTAGATAGATCCTTTGCTGTAGTAGATCCTTCGCTGTAAAAAGATTCTCCGCTATAAATAGATCTTTTGCTGTAGATAGATTCTTTGCTGTAGATAGATCCTTTGCTGTAAATGGATCCTTTGGCTGTAAAGAGTTCCTTTACTGTAGACATATCTTTTGCTGTAGATTGATCATTTGCTTAAGATAGATCCTTTGCTGTAGATAGATCCTTTGCCTTAGATAGATCACATATTGTGGATAGATCCTTTACTGTGGATAGATCCTAAGCTGTAGAAAGATCCTTTGCTGAGGATAGATCCTTTCCTGTAGATAGATCCTTTACTGTAGATAGAAACTTTGCTGTAGATAGATCTTTTGCTGTAAATAGATCCCGTACTGCAGATAGATCCTTTGCTGTAGATAGATCCTTTGCTGTAGATAGATCCTTTGCTGTAGATAAATCTTTGCTGTAGATAGATCCTTTGCTGTAGATAGATCCATTACTGCAGATATATCCTTTGCTGTAGTAGATCCTTCACTGTAGAAAGATTCTCCGCTATAAATAGATCTTTTGCTGTAGATTGATTCTTTACTGTAGGTAGATACTTTGCTGTAAATGGATCCTTTGGCTGTATAGAGTTCCTTTACTGTAGATATATCTTTTGCTGTAGATTGATCATTTGCTTTAGATAGATCCTTTGCTGTAGATAGATCCTTTGCCTTAGATAGATCACATATTGTAGATAGATCCTTTGATGTAGGTAGATCCTAAGCTGTAGAAAGATCTTTGCTGTAGATAGATCCTTTACTGTAGATAGAAACTTTGCTGTTTATAGATCTTTTGCTGTAAATAGATGCCGTACTGTAGATAGATCCTTTGCTGTAGATTGATCCTTTGCTGTAGATAGATCCTTTGCTGTAGATAGATCTTTGCTGTAGATAGATCCTTTGCTGTAGATAGATCCCTTTCTGTAGATTGATCATTAGATGTAAATAGATCCTTTACTGTGGATATATCCTTTTCTGTAGAAAGATCATTTGCTGTAGATAGATCCTTTGCTTTACATACATCTTTCGATGTAAATGTATCCTTTGCTATAGATAGATCCTTACCTGTATGAAGATCTTTTGCTGTAAATAGATCCCTTACTGTAAATAGATCCTTTGCTGTATATAGATCCTTCGCTGTATTATAGATCCTTTGCTGTAGATAGATCCTTTGCTGTAGATTGATACTTCGCTGTAAGAAGATCCCTTAATTTAGATAGATCCTTTGCTGTAGATATATCCTATGTTGTATATAGATCCTTTGCTGTAGATAGATTCTTTGCTGTAGATTGATCCTTCGCTGTAAATATATCCCTTACTGTAGATTGATCCTTTGCTGTAGATAGATCCTTTGCTGTAGATAGATCTTATGCTGTAGATAGATTCTTCGCTGTAGATTGATCCTTTGCTGTAAATATATCCCTTACTGTAGATAGATCCTTTGATTTAGATGGATCTTTTGCTATAGATAGATCCTTTGCAGTAGATAGATCCTTTGCAGTAGATTAATCCGTTACTGTAGATCGATCCTTTGCCGTAGATAGATCCTTTGTTGTAGATAGATCTTTGCTGTAGATAGATCCTTGCTGTAGATAGATCGTTTATTGTAGATTGATCCTTAACTGTTGATTGATCCTTTGCTGTAGATAGATACTTTGCAGTAGATAAATCCTTGACTGTAGATAGATCCTTTTCTGTAGATAGATCCTTTGCTGTAGATAGATCCTATGCTGTAGATAGATCCTATGCTGTAAATAGATCCTTTGCTGTAGATTGATCCTTCGCTGTGAATAGATCCCTTATTGTTGATAGGTCCTTTGCTGTAGATAGATCCTTTGCTGTAGTAGATCCTTCGCTGTAGAAAGATTCTCCGCTATAAATAAATCTTTTGCTGTAGATAGATTCTTTGCTGTAGATAGATCCATTGCTGTAAATGGATCCTTTGGCTGTATAGAGTTCCTTTACTGTAGATATATCTTTTGCTGTAGATTGATCATTTGCTTTAGATAGATCCTTTGCTGTAGATAGATCCTTTGCCTTAGATAGATCACGTATTGTAGATAGATCCTTTGCTGTAGGTAGATTCTAAACTGTAGAAAGATCCTTTGCTGAAGGATCCTTTCCTGTAGATAGATCCTTCACTGTAGATAGAAACTTTGCTGTAGATAGATATTTTGCTGTAAATAGATCCCGTACTGCAAATAGATCCTTTGCTGTAGATAGATCCTTTGCTGTAGATAGATCATTACTGTAGATAGATCCTTTGCTGTAGATAGATCCCTTACTGTAGATAGATCCTTTGCTGTTGAGAGATCTTTTGCTGTAGATAGATCCTTTTCTGTAAATTGAACCTTTGCTGAAGATAGATCTTTTGCTGTAGATAAATCCTTGGCTGAAGATAGATCCTTTATGATAGATAGATCACTTATTGTAGGTAGATCCTTTGTTGTAAATAGATCATTGGCTTTAGATAGATCCTGTGCTGTAGATAGATCCTTTGCTTAAGATAGATCCTTAACTATAGATTGATCCTTTGCTGTAGATAGATCATTTGCAGTAGATAAATCCTTGACTGTAGATAGATCCTTCACTGTAGATAGATCCTTTGCTGTAGATAGATCCTTTGTTTTAGATAGATCTTTGCTGTAGATAGAACCTTTGCTGTAGATAAATCCTTTGCTGTAGATAGATCCTTTGCCATAGATAGATCCCTTGACGTAGATAGATCATTTGCTGTAGATAGATCCTTTGCTGTAGATAGATCCTTTGCTGTAGATAGATCCTATTCTGTAGATAGATCCTTTACTGTAGATAGATCCTTTGCTGTAGAGAGATCTTTTGCTGTAGATAGATCCTTTTCTGTAAATTTATCCTTTGCTGAAGATAGATCTTTTGCTGTAGATAAATCCTTGGCTGTATATAGATCCTTTATGATAGATATATCACTTATTGTAGATAGATCTTTTGCTGTTGATAGATCCTTTACTGTAGATAGATCTTTTGCTGTAAATTGATCCCTTGCTGTAGATTGATCATTTGATGTAAATAGATCCTTTACTGTGTTTAGATCTTTTTCTGTTGATAGATCATTTGCTGTAGATAGATCCTTTGCTGTACATAGAACTTTCGATGTAAATGTATCCTTTGCTATAGATAGATCCTTTTCTGTATAAAGATCTTTGCTGTAGATAGATCCCTTACTGTAAATAGATTTTAGATGTAAATGTATCCTTTTCTATAGATAGATCCTTTACTGTATAAAGATCTTTTGCTGTAGATAGATCCCTTACTGTAAATAGATCCATTGCTGTATATAGAGTCTTCGCTGAATATAAATCCTTTGCTGTAGATAGATCCTTTGCTGTAGATTGATTCTTCGCTGTATGAAGATCCCTTACTTTAGATAGATCCTTTGCTGTAGATAGATCCTATGCTGTAGATAGATCCTTTGCTGTAGATAGATTCTTTGCTGTAGATTGATCCTTCGCTGTAAATATATCCCTTACTGTAGATAGATCCTTTGATTTAAATGGATCTTTTGCTATAGATAGATCCTTTGCAGTAGATAGATCCTTTGCAGTAGATAAATCCTTTACTGGAGATAGATCTTCTGCTGTAGATAGATCCTTTGTTGAAGATAGATCTTTGCTGTAGATAGATCTTTGCTGTAGATAGATCGTTTGTTATAGATAGATCCTTAACTGTAGATTGATCCTTTGCTGTAGATAGATCCTATGCTGTAGATAGATCCTATGCTGTAAATAGATCCTTCGCTGTAGAAAGATTCTCCGCTATAAATAGATCTTTTGCTGTAGATAGATTCTTTGCTGTAGATTTATCCTTTGCTGTAAATGGATCCTTTGGCTGTATAGAGTTCCTTTACTGTAGACATATCTTTTGCTGTAGATTGATCATTTGCTTTAGATAGATACTTTGCTGTAGATAGATCCTTTGCCTTAGATAGATCACATATTGTAGATAGATCCTTTATTGTAGGTAGATCCTAAGCTGTAGAAAGATCCTTTGCTGAAGATAGATCCTTTCCTGTAGATAGATCCTTTACTCTAGATAGATCCTTTGCTGTTGAGAGATCTTTTGCTGTAGATAAAACCTTTTCTGTAAAATGAACCTTTGCTGAAGATAGATCTTTTGCTGTAGATAAATCCTTGGCTGAAGATAGATCCTTTATGATAGATAGATCACTTATTGTAGATAGATCCTTTGTTGTAAATAGATCATTGGCTTTAGATAGATCATGTGCTGTAGATAGATCCTTTGCTTAAGATAGATCCTTAACTATAGATTGATCCTTTGCTGTAGATATATCATTTGCAGTAGATAAATCCTTGACTGTAGATAGATCCTTTACTGTAGATAGATCCTTTGCTGTAGATAGATCCTTTGTTGTAGATAGATCTGTGCTGTAGATAGAACCTTTGCTGTAGATAAATCCTTTGCTGTAGATAGATCCTTTGCTGTAGATAGATCCTTTGCCATAGATAGATCCCTTGACGTAGATAGATCATTTGCTGTAGATAGATCCTTTGCTGTAGATAGATCCTTTGCTGTAGATAGATCCTATTCTGTAGATAGATCCTTTACAGTAGATAGATCCTTTGCTGTAGAGAGATCTTTTGCTGTAGATAGAACCTTTTCTGTAAATTGATCCTTTGCTGAAGATAGATCTTATGCTGTAGATAAATCCTTGGCTGTATATAGATCCTTTATGATAGATATATCACTTATTGTAGATAGATCTTTTGCTGTTGATAGATCCTTTACTGTAGATAGATATTTTGCTGTAAATTGATCCCTTGCTGTAGATTGATCATTTGATGTAAATAGATCCTTTACTGTGTTTAGATCCTTTTCTGTAGATAGATCATTTGCTGTAGATAGATCATTTGCTGTAGATAGATCCTTTGCTGTACATAGATTTTTCGATGTGAATGTATCCTTTGCTATAGATAAATCCTTTACTGTATAAAGATCTTTTGCTGTAGATAGATCCCTTACTGTAAATAGATCCTTTGCTGTATATAGAGTCTTCGCTGAAGATAAATCCTTTGTTGTAGATAGATCCTTTGCTGTATATTGATTCTTCGCTGTATGAAGATCCCTTACTTTAGATAGATCCTTTGCTGTAGATAGATCCTATGCTGTAGATAGATCTTTTGCTGTAGATGGATTCTTTGCTGTAGATTGATCATTCGCTGTAAATATATCCCTTACTGTAGATAGATCCTTTGCTGGAGATAGATCCTTTGCTGTAGATAGGTCTTTTGCTGTAGATAGATTCTTCGCTGTAGATTGATCCTTTGCTGTAAATATATCCCTTATTGTAGATAGATCCTTTGATTTAGATTGATCTTTTGCTATAGATAGATCTTTGCTGTAGATAGATCGTTTGTTGTAGATAGATCCTTAACTGTAGATTGATCCTTTGCTGTAGATAGATCCTATGCTGTAGATAGATCCTATGCTGTAAATAGATCCTTTGCTGTAGATAGATCCCTTGCTGTAGTTGATCCTTCGCTGTAGAAAGATTCTCCGCTATAAATAGATCTTTTGCTGAAGATAGATCTTTTGCTGTAGATAAATCCTTGGCTGTATATAGATCCTTTATGATAGATATATCACTTATTGTAGATAGATCTTTTGCTGTTGATAGATCCTTCACTGTAGATGGATCTTTTGCTATGAATTGATCCCTTGCTGTAGATTGATCATTTGATGTAAATAGATCCTTTACTGTGTTTAGATCCTTTTCTGTAGATAGATCATTTGCTGTAGATAGATCCTTTGCTGTACATAGATTTTTCGATGTAAATGTATCCTTTGCTATAGATAGATCCTTTACTGTATAAATATCTTTTGCTGTAGATAGATCCCCTACTGTAAATAGATCCTTTGCTGTATATAGAGTCTTCGCTGAAGATAAATCCTTTGTTGTAGATAGATCCTTTGCTGTATATTGATTCTTCGCTGTATGAAGATCCCTTACTTTAGATAGATCCTTTGCTGTAGATAGATCCTATGCTGTAGATAGATCCTTTGCTGTAGATGGATTCTTTGCTGTAGATTGATCCTTCGCTGTGAATATATCCCTTACTGTAGATAGATCCTTTGCTGGAGATAGATCCTTTGCTGTAGATAGATCTTTTGCTGTAGATAGATTCTTCGCTGTAGATTGATCCTTTGCTGTAAATATATCCCTTATTGTAGATAGATCCTTTGATTAAGAAGGATCTTTTGCTATAGATAGATCCTTTGCAGTAGATAGATCCTTTGTTGTAGATAGATCTTTGCTGTAGATAGATCTTTGCTGTAGATAGATCGTTTGTTGTAGATAGATCCTTAACTGTAGATTGATCCTTTGCTGTAGATAGATCCTATGCTGTAGATAGATCCTATGCTGTAAATAGATCCTTTGCTGTAGATAGATCCTTTGCTGTAGTAGATCCTTCGCTGTAGAAAGATTCTCCGCTATAAATAGATCTTTTGCTGTAGATAGATTCTTTGCTGTAGATAGATCCTTTGCTGTAAATGGATCCTTTGGCTGTATAGAGTTCCTTTACTGTAGATATATCTCTTGCTGTAGATTGATTATTTGCTTCAGATAGATCCTTTGCTGTAGATAGATCCTATGCTGTAGATAGATCCTTTGCTGTAGATAGATTCTTTGCTGTAGATAGATCCTTTGCTGTAAATGGATCCTTTGGCTGTATAGAGTTCCTTTACTGTAGATATATCTCTTGCTGTAGATTGATCATTTGCTTTAGATAGATCCTTTGCTGTAGGTAGATCCTAAGCTTTAGAAAGATCCTTTGCTGAAGATAGATCCTTTCCTGTAGATTGATTCTTCGCTGTATGAAGATCCCTTACTTTAGATAGATCCATTGCTGTAGATAGATCCTATGCTGTAGATAGATCCTTTGCTGTAGATAGATTCTTTGCTGTAGATTGATCCTTCGCTGTAAATATATCCCTTACTGTAGATAGATCGTTTGCTGGAGATAGATCCTTTGCTGTAGATAGATTATTTGCTGTAGATAGATTCTTCGCTGTAGATTGATCCTTTGCTGTAAATATATCCCTTATTGTAGATAGATCCTTTGATTTAGATGGATCTTTTGCTTTAGATAGATCCTTTGCAGTAGATAGATCCTTTGCAGTAGATAGATACTTTACTGTAGCAAGATCCTTTGATGTATATAGATATTTTGCTGTAGATAGATCATTGCTGTAGATGGATCGTTTGTTGTAGATAGATCCTATGCTGTAGATAGATCCTTTTCTGTAGATAGATCCTTTTTTGTAGATAGATCCTTTACTGTAGATAGAAACTTTGCTGTAGATAGATCATTTGCTGTAAATAGATCGCGTACTGTAGATAGATCTTTCGCTGTAGATAGATCCTTTGCTGTAAGTAGATCCTTTGCTGTAGATAAATCCTTTTGGCTGTAGATAGATCCTCGGTTATAAATAGATCCTTTACTGTAGATAGATCCTTTGCTGTAGATAGATCCTTTGCTGTAAATAGATTCTTTGCTTTAGATAGATCCCTTGCTGTAGATTGATCATATGATGTAGATAGATCCTTTACTGTAGATAGATTTTTTGCTGTAGATAGATCCTTTCCTGTAGATAGATCCTTTGCTGTAGTTAGATCCTTTGCTGTGGATAGAATTTTTGCTGTAAATAGATCCTTTGCTGTAGATAAATCCTTTGCTGTTGACAGATCTTTCGCTGTAAATAGATCTTTCGCTGTAGATATATCCTTTTCTGTAGATAGATTCTTTACTGTAGATAAAACCATTGCTGTAGATATATCCCATACTGTAAATATATACTTTGCTGAAGATAGATCCTTTGCTGTAGATAGATCCTTTGTTGTTGAATGATCCTTTGCTGTAGAAAGAACTTCTGCTGTAAGTAGATCCTTTGCTGTAGATAGATCCTTTGCTGTAGATAGATCCCTTACTGTAGATAGATCACTTTGCTGTAGATAGATCCTTTGCTGTAAATAGATCCTTTGTTGTAGAAAGATCCTCTGTTCAAGAAAGATCTTTTGCTGTAAATACATTCTTTCTGTAGATAGATCTTTTGCTGTTGACAGATCCTGCGCTATAGAAAGATCTTTTGGTGTAGATAGATTCTTACTGTAGATAAATCCCATACTGTAGATAGATCCCATATTGTAGATAGATCTTTTGCTGAAGATAGATCCTTTACTGTAGATAGATCCTCTTCTATAGATAGATCCCTTGCTGTAGATTGATTATTTAATGTAGATAGATCCTTAACTGTAGATAGATCCTTTGCTGTAGATATATCCTTTCTTGTAGATATATCTCTTGCTGTAGATTGATCATTTGCTTTAGATAGATCCTTTGCTGTAGGTAGATCCTAAGCTGTAGAAAGATCCTTTGCTGAAGATAGATCCTTTCCTGTAGATTGATTCTTCGCTGTATGAAGATCCCTTACTTTAGATAGATCCATTGCTGTAGATAGATCCTATGCTGTAGATAGATCCTTTGCTGTAGATAGATTCTTTGCTGTAGATTGATCCTTCGCTGTAAATATATCCCTCACTGTAGATAGATCCTTTGCTGGAGATAGATCCTTTGCTGTAGATAGATCATTTGCTGTAGATAGATTCTTCGCTGTAGATTGATCCTTTGCTGTAAATATATCCCTTATTGTAGATAGATCCTTTGATTTAGATGGATCTTTTGCTTTAGATAGATCCTTTGCAGTAGATAGAACCTTTGCAGTAGATAGATACTTTACTGTAGCAAGATCCTTTGCTTTAGATAGATCCTTTGCTGTAGATAGATCATTGCTGTAGATGGATCGTTTGTTGTAGATAGATCCTATGCTGTAGATAGATCCTTTTCTGTAGATAGATCCTTTTTTGTAGATAGATCCTTTACTGTAGATAGAAACTTTGCTGTAGATAGATCATTTGCTGTAAATAGATCGCGTACTGTAGATAGATCTTTCGCTGTAGATAGATCCTTTGCTGTAAGTAGATCCTTTGCTGTAGATAAATCCTTTTGGCTGTAGATAGATCCTCGGTTATAAATAGATCCTTTACTGTAGATAGATCCTTTGCTGTAGATAGATCCTTTGCTGTAAATAGATTCTTTGCTTTAGATAGATCCCTTGCTGTAGATTGATCATATGATGTAGATAGATCCTTTACTGTAGATAGATTTTTTGCTGTAGATAGATCCTTTCGTGTAGATAGATCCTTTGCTGTAGTTAGATCCTTTGCTGTGGATAGAATTTTTGCTGTAAATAGATCCTTTGCTGTAGATAAATCCTTTGCTGTTGACAGATCTTTCGCTGTAAATAGATCTTTCGCTGTAGATATATCCTTTTCTGTAGATAAATCCTTTTCTGTAGATAGATTCTTTACTGTAGATAAAACCATTGCTGTAGATATATCCCATACTGTAAATATATACTTTGCTGAAGATAGATCCTTTGCTGTAGATAGATCCTTTGTTGTTGAATGATCCTTTGCTGTAGAAAGAACTCCTGCTGTAAGTAGATCCTTTGCTGTAGATAGATCCTTTGCTGTAGATAGATCCCTTACTGTAGATAGATCACTTTGCTGTAGATAGATCCTTTGCTGTAAATAGATCCTTTGTTGTAGAAAGATCCTCTGTTCAAGAAAGATCTTTTGCTGTAAATACATCCTTTCTGTAGATAGATCTTTTGCTGTTGACAGATCCTGCGCTATAGAAAGATCTTTTGGTGTAGATAGATTCATGCTGTAGATAAATCCCTTACTGTAGATAGATCCCATATTGTAGATAGATCTTTTGCTGAAGATAGATCCTTTACTGTAGATAGATCCTCTTCTATAGATAGATCCCTTGCTGTAGATTGATTATTTAATGTAGATAGATCCTTAACTGTAGATAGATCCTTTGCTGTAGAAATATCCTTTCTTGTAAATAGATCCCGTACTGTAGATAGATCCTTTGCTATAGATAGATCCTTTTCTGTAGATAGATCCTTTGCTGTAGATAGATCCTTTGCTGTAATTAGATCCTTTGCTGTAGATAGATCCTTGGCTATAATAGATCCTTTTCTGAAGATAGATCCTTTGCTGTTGATAGATCCTTTTCTTTAGATAGATCATTTGCAGTAGATAGATCCTTTGCAGTAGATAAATACTTCACTGTAGATAGATCATTTGCTGTAGATAGATCCTTTGCTGTAGATAGATCATTGCTGTAGATAGATCGTTTGTTGTAGATAGATCCTATGCTGTAGAAGGATCCCTTGGTGTAGATGGACCCCTTGCTGTAGATGGATCCCTTAGTGGAGATAGATCATTTAATAGAGATAGATCCTTGCCTGTAGATAGATCCTTTGCTGTAGATAGACCTAAGATCATTTGCTGTAAATAAATAAATAAATCCTTTGCCGTAGATAAATCCCTTGCCGTAGATAGATTCTTTGCTGTTGATAGATCCTTTGCTGTAGATAGATCCATCGATGTAGATATATCCTTTTCTGTAGATAGATTCTTTTCTGTAGATAGATTCTTTACTTTAGATAAAACCTCCGCTGTAGATATATCCCATACTGTAAATAGATCTTTTGCTGAAGATAGATCCTTTGCTGTAGATAGATCCATTGCTGTAGAATGATCCTCTGCTGTAGAAAGATCTTCTGCTGTAAGTAGATCCTTTGGTGTAGATAGATTGTTTGCAGTAGATAGATCCCTTACTGTAGATAGATCACTTTGCTGTAGATAGATCCTTTGCTGTAGATAAATCCTTTGTTGTAGAAAAATCCTCTGTTGAAGAAAGATCTTTTGCTGTAGATAAATCCTTTGCTGTAGATAAATCGTTTGTTGTAGATAGATCCTTAACTGTAGATTGATCCTTTGCTGTAAATAGATCCTAGGCTGTAGATAGATCCTATGCTGTAAATAGATCCTTTGATGTAGATAGATCCTTTGCTGTAGTAGATCCTTCGCTGTAGAAAGATTCTCCGCTATAAATAGATCTTCTGCTGTAGATAGATTCTTTGCTGTAGATAGATCTTTTGCTGTAAATGGACCCTTTGGCTGTATAGAGTTCCTTTACTGTAGATATATCTCTTGCTGTAGATTGATCATTTGCTTTAGATAGATCCTTTGCTGTAGATAGATCCTATGCTGTAGATAGATCCTTTGCTGTAGATATATTCTTTGCTGTAGATAGATCCTTTGCTGTAAATGGATCCTTTGGCTGTATAGAGTTCCTTTACTGTAGATATATCTCTTGCTGTGGATTGATCATTTGCCTTAGATAGATCCTTTGCTGTAGGTAGATTCTAAGCTGTAGAAAGATCCTTTGCTGAAGATAGATCCTTTCCTGTAGATTGATTCTTCGCTGTATGAAGATCCCTTACTTTAGATAGATCCTTTGCTGTAGATAGATCCTATGCTGTAGATAGATCCTTTGCTGTAGATAGATTCTTTGCTGTAGATTGATCCTTCGCTGTAAATATATCCCTTACTGTAGATAGATCCTTTGCTGGAGATAGATCCTTTGCTGTAAATAGATTCTTTGCTTTAGATAGATCCCTTGCTGTAGATTGATCATATGATGTAGATAGATCCTTTACTGTAGATAGATTTTTTGCTGTAGATAGATCCTTTCGTGTAGATAGATCCTTTGCTGTAGTTAGATCCTTTGCTGTGGATAGAATTTTTGCTGTAAATAGATCCTTTGCTGTAGATAAATCCTTTGCTGTTGACAGATCTTTCGCTGTAAATAGATCTTTCGCTGTAGATATATCCTTTTCTGTAGATAAATCCTTTTCTGTAGATAGATTCTTTACTGTAGATAAAACCATTGCTGTAGATATATCCCATACTGTAAATATATACTTTGCTGAAGATAGATCCTTTGCTGTAGATAGATCCTTTGTTGTTGAATGATCCTTTGCTGTAGAAAGAACTTCTG
Source organism: Caprella mutica (assembly GCA_947561585.1). Classification (NCBI taxonomy): domain Eukaryota; kingdom Metazoa; phylum Arthropoda; class Malacostraca; order Amphipoda; family Caprellidae; genus Caprella; species Caprella mutica. Next base: position 23,171 of record CANNZV010000149.1, read on the forward strand.
CTGTAAGTAGATCCTTTGCTGTAGATAGATCCTTTGCTGTAGATAGATCCCTTACTGTAGATAGATCACTTTGCTGTAGATAGATCCTTTGCTGTAAATAGATCCTTTGTTGTAGAAAGATCCTCTGTTCAAGAAAGATCTTTTGCTGTAAATACATCCTTTCTGTAGATAGATCTTTTGCTGTTGACAGATCCTGCGCTATAGAAAGATCTTTTGGTGTAGATAGATTCTTGCTGTAGATAAATCCCTTACTGTAGATAGATCCCATATTGTAGATAGATCTTTTGCTGAAGATAGATCCTTTACTGTAGATAGATCCTCTTCTATAGATAGATCCCTTGCTGTAGATTGATTATTTAATGTAGATAGATCCTTAACTGTAGATAGATCCTTTGCTGTAGAAATATCCTTTCTTGTAAATAGATCCCGTACTGTAGATAGATCCTTTGCTATAGATAGATCCTTTTCTGTAGATAGATCCTTTGCTGTAATTAGATCCTTTGCTGTAGATGAATCCTCTTTGCTGTAGATAGATCCTTGGCTATAATAGATCCTTTTCTGAAGATAGATCCTTTGCTGTTGATAGATCCTTTTCTTTAGATAGATCATTTGCAGTAGATAGATCCTTTGCAGTAGATAGATACTTTACTGTAGATAGATCATTTGCTGTAGATAGATCCTTTGCTGTAGATAGATCATTGCTGTAGATAGATCGTTTGTTGTAGATAGATCCTATGCTGTAGAAGGATCCCTTGGTGTAGATGGACCCCTTGCTGTAGATGGATCCCTTAGTGGAGATAGATCATTTAATAGAGATAGATCCTTGCCTGTAGATAGATCCTTTGCTGTAGATAGATCTAAGATCATTTGCTGTAAATAAATAAATAAATCCTTTGCCGTAGATAAATCCCTTGCCGTAGATAGATTCTTTGCTGTTGATAGATCCTTTGCTGTAGATAGATCCATCGATGAAGATATATCCTTTTCTATAGATAGATCCTTTTCTGTAGATAGATTCTTTACTTTAGATAAAACCTCCGCTGTAGATATATCCCATACTGTAAATAGATCTTTTGCTGAAGATAGATCCTTTGCTGTAGATAGATCCATTGCTGTAGAATGATCCTCTGCTTTAGAAAGATCTTCTGCTGTAAGTAGATCCTTTGGTGTAGATAGATTGTTTGCAGTAGATAGATCCCTTACTGTAGATAGATCACTTTTCTGTAGATAGATCCTTTGCTGTAGATAAATCCTTTGTTGTAGAAAAATCCTCTGTTGAAGAAAGATCTTTTGCTGTAGATAAATCCTTTGCTGTAGATAAATCGTTTGTTGTAGATAGATCCTTAACTGTAGATTGATCCTTTGCTGTAAATAGATCCTAGGCTGTAGATAGATCCTATGCTGTAAATAGATCCTTTGATGTAGATAGATCCTTTGCTGTAGTAGATCCTTCGCTGTAGAAAGATTCTCCGCTATAAATAGATCTTTTGCTGTAGATAGATTCTTTGCTGTAGATAGATCCTTTGCTGTAAATGGATCCTTTGGCTGTATAGAGTTCCTTTACTGTAGATATATCTCTTGCTGTAGATTGATCATATGCTTTAGATAGATCCTTTGCTGTAGATAGATCCTATGCTGTAGATAGATCCTTTGCTGTAGATATATTCTTTGCTGTAGATAGATCCTTTGCTGTAAATGGATCCTTTGGCTGTATAGAGTTCCTTTACTGTAGATATATCTCTTGCTGTGGATTGATCATTTGCCTTAGATAGATCCTTTGCTGTAGGTAGATTCTAAGCTGTAGAAAGATCCTTTGCTGAAGATAGATCCTTTCCTGTAGATTGATTCTTCGCTGTATGAAGATCCCTTACTTTAGATAGATCCTTTGCTGTAGATAGATCCTATGCTGTAGATAGATCCTTTGCTGTAGATAGATTCTTTGCTGTAGATTGATCCTTCGCTGTAAATATATCCCTTACTGTAGATAGATCCTTTGCTGGAGATAGATCCTTTGCTGTAGATAGATCATTTGCTGTAGATAGATTCTTCGCTGTAGATTGATCCTTTGCTGTAAATATATCCCTTATTGTAGATAGATCCTTTGATTTAGATGGATCTTTTGCTATAGATAGATACTTTGCAGTAGATATATCCTTTGCAGTAGATAGATCCTTTGCAGTAGATAGATACTTTACTGTAGAAAGATCCTTTGCTGTAGATAGATCCTTTGCTGTAGATAGATCCTTTTCTGTAGATAGTTCCTTTTTTGTAGATAGATCCTTTACTGTAGATAGAAACTTTGCTGTAGATAGATCGTTTGCTGTAAATAGATCGCGTAATGTAGATAGATCTTTCGCTGTAGATAGATCCTTTGCTGTAAGTAGATCCTTTGCTGTAGATAAATCCTTTTGGCTGTAGATAGATCCTCGGTTATAAATAGATCCTTTACTGTAGATAGATCCTTTGCTGTAGATAGATCCTTTCCTGTAGATAGATCCTTTGCTGTAGATAGATCCTTTGCTGTGGATAGAATTTTTGCTGTAAATAGATCCTTTGCTGTAGATAAATCCTTTGCTGTTGACATATCTTTCGCTGTAAATAGATCCTTCGCTGTAGATATATCCTTTTCTGTAGATGAATCCTTTTCTGTAGATAGATTCTTTACTGTAGATAAAACCATTGCTGTAGATATATCCCATACTGTAAATATATACTTTGCTGAAGATAGAACCTTTGCTGTAGATAGATCCTTTGTTGTAGAATGATCCTTTGCTGTAGAAAGAACTTCTGCTGTAAGTAGATCCTTTGCTGTAGATAGATCCTTTGCTGTAGATAGATCCCTTACTGTAGATAGATCACTTTGCTGTAGATAGATCCTTTGCTGTAAATAGATCCTTTGTTGTAGAAAGATCCTCTGTTCAAGAAAGATCTTCTGCTGTAAATACATCCTTTGCTGTAGATAGATCTTTTGCTGTTGACAGATCCTGCGCTATAGAAAGATCTTTTGGTGTAGATAGATTCCTTCTGTAGATAAATCCCTTACTGTAGATAGATCCCATATTGTAGATAGATCTTTTGCTGAAGATAGATCCTTTACTGTAGATAGATCCTTTTCTATAGATAGATCCCTTGCTGTAGATTGATTTTTTAATGTAGATAGATCCCGTACTGTAGATAGATCCTTTGCTATAGACAGATCCTTTTCTGTAGATAGATCCTTTGCTGTAATTAGATCCTTTGCTGTAGATGAATCCTCTTTGCTGTAGATAGATCCTTGGCTATAATAGATCCTTTTCTGAAGATAGATCCTTTGCTGTTGATGGATCCTTTTCTTTAGATAGATCATTTGCAGTAGATAGATCTTTTGATGTACATAGATCTTTTGATATAAATGTATCCTTTGCTATAGATAGATTCTTTGCTGATGATTGATCCTTCGCTGTAAATAGATCCCTTACTGTAGATAGATCCATTGCTGTAGATAGATCCTTTGCTGTGAATAGATCCTTTGCTTTAGATTGATTCATTGCTGTTGATAGATCCTTTGCTGTAGATAGATCCTTTGCAGGCGATAGATCCTTTGCAGTAGATAGATGCTAAACTGTAGATAGATCCTTTGCTGTAGATAGATCCTTTGCTGTAGATAGAACATTGCTGTAGATAGATCGTTTGTTGTAGATAGATCCTTTGCTGTAGATAGATTCTTTGCTGAAGATAGATCCCTTGCTGTAAATTGTTTCATTGCTGTAGATAGATTCTTTGCAGTAGATAGATCCTTTGCAGTAGATAGATCCTTTGCAGTAGATAGATACTTTACTGTAGATAGATCCTTTGCTGTAGATAGATCCTTTGCTGTAGATAGATCATTGCTGTAGATAGATCGTTTGTTGTAGATAGATCCTATGCTGTAGAAGGATCCCTTGGTGTAGATGGACCCCTTGCTGTAGATGGATCCCTTAGTGGAGATAGATCATTTAATAGAGATAGATCCTTGCCTGTAGATAGATCCTTTGCTGTAGATAGACCTAAGATCATTTGCTGTAAATAAATAAATAAATCCTTTGCCGTAGATAAATCCCTTGCCGTAGATAGATTCTTTGCTGTTGATAGATCCATTGCTGTAGATAGATCCATCGATGTAGATATATCCTTTTCTGTAGATAGATCCTTTTCTGTAGATAGATTCTTTACTTTAGATAAAACCTCCGCTGTAGATATATCCCATACTGTAAATAGATCTTTTGCTGAAGATAGATCCTTTGCTGTAGATAGATCCATTGCTGTAGAATGATCCTCTGCTGTAGAAAGATCTTCTGCTGTAAGTAGATCCTTTGGTGTAGATAGATTCTTTGCAGTAGATAGATCCCTAACTGTAGATAGATCACTTTGCTGTAGATAGATCCTTTGCTGTAGATAAATCCTTTGTTGTAGAAAAATCCTCTGTTGAAGAAAGATCTTTTGCTGTAGATAGATCCTTTGCTGTAGAAAAATCGTTTGTTGTAGATAGATTCTTTGCTGTAGATAGAGCCTTTACAGTTGATAGATCCTTTGATGTAGATAGATTCTTTACTGTAGATAGATCCTTTGCTGAAGATAAATCTCTTGCTGTAGATAGATCCTTTGCTGTAAAAAGAATTTTTGCTGTAAAGAGACTATTGCTGTAAATAGATCCTTTACTGTTCATAGTTCCTTTACTGTAGATAGATCCTTCGATGTAGATTGATTCTTTGCTGTAGATTGATCCTTTGCTGTAGATAGATCCTTCACTGTAGATAGATCCTTTGCTGTATTAGATCCTCTGCTGTAGAAAGATCCTCCGCTGTAAATAGATCCGTTGCTGTAGATAGATCCTTTGCTGTAGATAGATCCTTTGCTGTAGATGGATCCTTTGCTGTAGATAGATCATTTGCTGTAGAAAGATCCTTTGCTATAGAAAAAACCTCTGCTGTATACAGATCCTTTGCTGTAGATAAATATTTTCTGTAGATAGATCCTTTGCTGTAGATAGATTCCTTACTGTAGATAAATTCCATACTGTAGATAGATTCCTTACTGTAGATAGATCCTTTGCTGTAGATAGATCCTTTGCTGTAGATAGATCCTTTTCTTTAGATAGATCATTTGCTGTAGATAGATCCTTTGCTGATGATTGATCCTTCGCTGTAAATAGATCCCTTACTGTAGATAGACCCATTGCTGTAGATAGATCCTTTGCTGTGATTAGATCCTTTGCTGTAGTTTGATTCATTGCTGTTGATAGATCCTTTGCTGTAGAAAGAACTTTTGCAGGCGATAGATCCTTTGCAGTAGATAGATACTTAACTGTAGATAGATCCTTTGCTGTAGATAGAACATTGCTGTAGATAGATCGTTTGTTGTAGATAGATCCTTTGCTGTAGATAGATTCTTTGCTGAAGATAGATCCTTTGCTGTAGATAGATCATTGCTGTAGATAGATCGTTTGTTGTAGATATATCCTATGCTGTAGAAGGATCCCTTGGTGTAGATGGACCCCTTGCTGTAGATGGATCCCTTAGTGGAGATGGATCATTTAATAGAGATAGATCCTATGCTGTAGATAGATCCTTTGCTGTAGATAGATCCTTTGCAGTAGATAGAACCTTTGCCATAGATATATCCCTTGACTTAAATTGATCATTTGCTATAGATAGATCCTTTGTTGTAGATAGATCCTTTGCTGTAGATAGATCCTTTTCTGTAGATAGATCCTTTTTTGTAGATAGATCCTTTACTGTAGATGGAAACTTTGCTGTAGATAGATCGTTTGCTGTAAATAGATCACGTACTGTAGATAGATCGCGTACTGTAGATAGATCCTTCGCTGTAGATAGATCCTTTGCTGTAATTAGATCCTTTGCTGTAAATAAATCCTTTTTGCTATAGATAGATCCTTGGCTATAAATAGATCCTTTACTGTAGATAGATCCTTTGCTGTAGATAGATCTTTTGCTGTAAATAGATTCTTTGCTTTAGATAGATCTCTTGCTGTAGATTGATCATATGATGTAGATAGATCCTTTACTGTGGATAGATTTTTTGCTGTAGATAGATCCTTTCCTGTTGATAGATCCTTTGCTGTAGATAGAATTTTTGCTGTAGATAGATCTTTTGCTGTAAATACATCCTTTGCTGAAGATAGATCTTTTGCTGTTGACAGATCCTGCGCTATAGAAAGATCTTTTGGTGTAGATAGATTCTTGCTGTAGATAAATCCCTTACTGTAGATAGATCCCGTATTGTAGATAGATCTTTTGCTGAAGATAGATCCTTTACTGTAGATAGATCCTTTTCTGTAGATAGATCCCTTGCTGTAGATTGATTATTTAATGTAGATAGATCCTTTACTGTAGATAGATCCTTTGCTGTAGATATATCCTTTGCTGTAGATAGATTCTTTGCTGAAGATAGATCATTTGCTGTAGATTGATTCATTGCTGTAGATAGATTCTTTGTTGTTGACAGATCCTTTGCAGTAGATAGATCCTCTGCTGTAAAAAGATCCTCTGCTGTAGAAAGATCATCGGCTGTAAATACATCCTTTGCTGTAGATAGATCATTTTCTGTTGACAGATCTTTCGCTGTATTAAGATCTTTGGTGTAGGTAGATCATTTGCTGTAGATAGATCTTTCAATGTAAAAAGATCCTCTGCTGTAGAAAGATTTTCGGCTGTAAATAGATCCTTTGCTGTAGATAGATCCTTTGCTGTTGACAGATCTTTCGCTGTAGAAAGATCCTTTGGTGTAGATAGATTCTTTGCAGTAGATAGATCCCTTACTGTTTATAGATCACTTTGCTATAGAAAGATCATTTGCTGTAAATAGATAATTTGCTGTAGATAGATCCGTTGATGTAAAAAGATCCTTTGCTGTAGATGGATCCTTCACTGCAAAAAAAACCCTCACTGTAGATAGATCCTTTGCTGTAGATAGATCCTATGCTGTATATAGATTCTTTGCTGTAGATAGATCCTTAGCTGTATACTGATCCTTCGCTGTAAATAGATTCCTTATTGGAGATAGGTCCTTTGCTGTAGATAGATTCTTTGTTGAAGATAGCTCCTTTGCTGTAGACAGATCCTTTGCAGTAGATAGATTTTTTACTGCAGATAGATCCTTTGCTGTAGTTGGATCCTTTGCTGTAGATAGATTCTTTGCTGATGATTGATCCTTCGCTGTAAATAGATCCTTTACTGTAGATAGATCCATTGCTGTAGATAGATCCTTTGCTGTGAATAAATCCTTTGCTGTAGATTGATTCATTGCTGTTGATAGATCCTTTGCTGTAGATAGATCCTTTGCAGGCGATAGATCCTTTGCAGTAGATAGATACTTAACTGTAAATAGATCTTTTGCTGTAGATGGATCCTTTGCTGTAGATAGATCCTTTGCTGTAGATAGATCCTTTGCTGTAGATAGATTCTTTGCTGAAGATAGAACCTTTGCTGAAGATTGATCCTTTGCTGTACATTGATTCATTGCTGTAGATAGATCCTTTGCTGTAGATAGATCCTTCGCAGTAGATAGATCCTTTGCAGTAGATAGATACTTTGCAGTAGATAGATACTATAACATAGATAGATCCTTTGCTGTAGATAGATTCTTTGCTGTAGATAGATCCTTTGCAGTAGATAGATACTATAACGTAGATAGATCCTTTGCTGTAGATAGATCCTTTGCTGTAGATAGATCCTTTGCTGTAGATAGATCCTTTGCAGTAGATAGATCCTTTGCAGTAGATAGATACTATAACGTAGATAGATCCTTTGCTGTAGATAGATTCTTTGCTGTAGATAGATCATTGCTGTAGATAGATCGTTTGTTGTAGATAGATCCTTTGCTGTAGATAGATTCTTTGCTGAAGATAGATCCTTTGTTGTAGATTGATTCATTGCTGTAGATAGATCCTTTGCTGTACATAGATCCTTTGCAGTAGATAGATGCTTTGCAGTAGATAATTACTTTACTGTAGATAGATCCTTTGCTGTAGATAGATTCTTTGCTGTAGATAGATCATTGCTGTAGATAGATAGTTTGTTGTAGATAGATCATTTGCTGTAGATAGATCCTTTACTGTTGATAGATCCTATGCTGTAGAAAGATCCCTTGCTGTAGATAGACCCCTTGCTGTAGATGGACCCCTTGCTGTATATGGATCCCTTTGTGGAGATAGATCATTTACTGAATATAGATCCTTTGTTGTAGATAGATCCTTTGCTGTAGATAGATCCTTTGCTGTTGATAGAACCTTTGCTGTAGATTGATCCTTTGCTGTAGATAGATCCTTTGCTGTAGATAGATCCTTTGCCATAGATAGATCCATTGACTTAGATAGATCATTTGCTGTAGATAGATCCTTTGTTGTAGATAGATCCTTTGCTGTAGATAGATCCTCTTCTGTAGATAGATCCTTTTTTGTAAATAGATCCCGTACTGTAGATAGATCCTTTGCTGTAGATAGATCCTTTGCTGTAGATAGATCCTTGGCTATAAATAGATCCTTTACTGTAGATAGATCCTTTGCTTTAGATAAATCCCTTGCTGTAGATTGATCATATGATGTAGATAGATCCTTTACTGTAGATAGATCTTTTGCTGTAGATAGATCCTTTCCTGTAGATAGATCCTTTGCTATAGATAGATCCCTTGCTGTAGATTGATCATATGATGTAGATAGATCCTTTACTGTAGATAGATCTTTTGCTGTAGACAGATCCTTTACTGCAGATAGATCCTTTGCTGTAGTTGGATACTTTGCTGTAGATAGATCCTTTGCTGTAGATAAATCGTTTGTTGTAGATAGATCCTTTGCTGTAGATAGAGCCTTTACTGCTGATAGATCCTTTGCTGTAGATAGATCCTTTGCTGTAGAAATATCCTTTGCTGTAGATATATCCTTTGCTGTAGATAGATCCCTTACGGTAGACAGATCTTTTGTAGTAAATAGATCCTTTACTGTAGATAGATCATTTGCTGTAGATAGATCCTTTGCTGTTGATACACCTAGGATCATTTGCTGTAAATAAATAAATAAATCCTTTGCCGTAGATAAATACCTTGCCGTAGATAGATTCTTTGCTGTTGATAGATCCTTTGCTGTAGATAGGTCCTTCGATGTAGATATATCCTTTTCTGTAGACAGATCCTTTTCTGTAGAGAGATTCTTCACTGTAGATAAAACCTCTGCTGCAGATATATCCCATACTGTAAATAGATCCTTTGCAGAAGATAGATCCTTTGCTGTGGATAGATCCATTGCTGTAGAATGATCCTCTGCTGTAGAAAGATCTTCTGCTGTAAGTAGATCTTTTGTTGTAGATAGATCCTTTGCTGTTCACAGATCTGTCGCTGTAGAAAGATCCTTTGGTGTAGATAGATTCTTTGCAGTAGATAGATACCTTACTGTAGATAGATCACTTTGCTGTAGATAGATCCTTTGCTGTAGATAAATCCTTTGTTGTAGAAAAATCCTCTGTTGAAGAAAGATCTTTTGCTGTAGATAGATCCTTTGCTGTAGATAAATCGTTTGTTGTAGATAGATTCTTTGCTGTAGATAGAGCATTTACAGTTGATAGATCCTTTGCTGTAGATATATCCTTTACTGTAGATAGATCCTTTGCTGAAGATAAATCTCTTGCTGTAGATAGATCGTTTGCTGTAGATAGAATTTTTGCTGTAAATAGACTATTGCTGTAGATAGATCCTTTACTGTTCATAGTTCCTTTACTGTAGATAGATCCTTTGATGTAGATTGATTCTTTACTGTAGATTGATCCTTTGCTGTAGATAGATCCCTTACTGTAGATAGATCCTTTGCTGTAGATAGATCTTTTGCTGTGGATAGATCCTTCACTGTAGATAGATCCTTTGCTGTATTAGATCCTTTGCTGTAGAAAGATCCTCCGCTGTAAATAGATCCGTTGCTGTAGATAGATCCTTTGCTGTAGATAGATCCTTTGCTGTAGATGGATCCTTTGCTGTAGATAGATCATTTGCTGTAGAAAGATCCTTTGCTATAGAAAGAACCTCTGCTGTATACAGATCCTTTGCTGTAGATAGATCTTTGCTGTAGATAGATCCTTTGCTGTAGATAGATTCCTTACTGTAGATAAATTCCTTACTGTAGATAGATTCCTTACTGTAGATAGATCCTTTGCTGTAGATAGATCCTTTGCTGTAGATAGATCCTTTTCTGAAGATAGATCCATTGCTGTTGATAGATCCTTTTCTTTAGATAGATCATTTGCAGTAGATAGATCTTTTGATGTACATAGATCTTTTGATGTAAATGTACCCTTTGCTATAGATAGATTCTTTGCTGATGATTGATCCTTCGCTGGAAATAGATCCTTTACTGTAGATAGATCCATTGCTGTAGATAGATCCTTTGCTGTGAATAGATCCTTTGCTGTAGATTGAATCTTTGTTGTTGATAGATCCTTTGCTGTAGATAGATCCTTTGCAGGCGATAGATCCTTTGCAGTAGATAGATACTTAACTGTAGATAGATCCTTTGCTGTAGATAGATCATTTGCTGTAGATAGAACATTGCTGTAGATAGATCGTTTGTTGTAGATAGATCCTTTGCTGTAGATAGATTCTTTGCTGAAGATAGATCATTTGCTGTAGATTGTTTCATTGCTGTAGATAGATTCTTTGCAGTAGATAGATCCTTTGCAGTAGATAGATCCTTTGCAGTAGATAGATACTTTACTATAGATAGATCCTTTGCTGTAGATAGATCCTTTGCTTTAGATAGATCATTGCTATAGATAGATCTTTTGTTGTAGATAAATCCTATGCTGTAGAAGGATCCCTTGGTGTAGATGGACCCCTTGCTGTAGATGGATCCCTTAGTGGAGATAGATCATTTAATAGAGATAGATCCTTTGCTGTAGATAGATCCTTTGCTGTAGATAGATCCTTTGCTGTAGATAGAACCTTTGCCATAGATAGATCTCTCGACTTAAATAGATCATTTGCTATAGATAGATCCCTTGTTGTAGATAGATCCTTTGCTGTAGATAGATCCTTTTCTGTAGATAGATCCTTTTTTGTAGATAGATCCTTTACTGTAGATAGAAACTTTGCTGTAGATAGATCGTTTGCTGTAAATAGATCGCGTACTGTAGATAGATCCTTCGCTGTAGATAGATCCTTTGCTGTAAGTAGATCCTCTGCTGTAGATAAATCCTTTTGGCAGTAGATAGATCCTCGGTTATAAATAGATCCTTTACTGTAGATAGATCCTTTGCTGTAGATAGATCCTTTGCTGTAGATAGATCCTTTGCAGTAGATAGATCCTTTGCAGTAGATAGATACTATAACGTAGATAGATCCTTTGCTGTAGATAGATTCTTTGCTGTAGATAGATCATTGCTGTAGATAGATCGTTTGTTGTAGATAGATCCTTTGCTGTAGATAGATTCTTTGCTGAAGATAGATCCTTTGTTGTAGATTGATTCATTGCTGTAGATAGATCCTTTGCTGTAGATAGATCCTTTGCAGTAGATAGATGCTTTGCAGTAGATAATTACTTTACTGTAGATAGATCCTTTGCTGTAGATAGATCCTTTGCTGTAGATAGATCATTGCTGTAGATAGATAGTTTGTTGTAGATAGATTCTTTGCTGTAGATAGATACTTTACTGTTGATAGATCCTATGCTGTAGAAAGATCCCTTGATGTAGATGGACCCCTTGCTGTAGATGGACCCCTTGCTGTATATGGATCCCTTAGTGGAGATAGATCATTTACTGAATATAGATCCTTTGCTGTAGATAGATCCTTTGCTGTAGATAGATCCTTTGCTGTTGATAGAACCTTTGCTGTAGATAGATCCTTTGCTGTAGATAGATTCTTTGCTGAAGATAGATCCTTTGCTGAAGATAGATTCTTTGCTGTACATTGATTCATTGCTGTAGATAGATCCTTTGCTCTAAATAGATCCTTTGCTGTAGATAGATCCTATGCTGTTGTAGATCCTTTGCTGTATAAATATCCTCCGCTGTAAAAAGATACTTTGCTGTATATAGATCCTTTGATGTAGATAGATCCTTTGCTGTAGATGGATCCTTTGCTGTAGACAGATCCTTTGCTGTAGATAGATCCTTTGCTGTAGATAGATTCTTTGCTGAAGATAGATCTTTTGCTGAAGATAGATCCTTTGCTCTACATTGATTCATTGCTGTAGATAGATCCTTTGCTGTAGATAGATCATCTGCAGTAGATAGATCCTTTGCAGTAGATAGATACTATAACGTAGATAGATCCTTTGCTGTAGATAGATTCTTTGCTGTAGATAGATCATTGCTGTAGATAGATCGTTTGTTGTAGATAGATCCTTTGCTGTAGATAGATTCTTTGCTGAAGATAGATCCTTTGTTGTAGATTAATTCATTGCTGTAGATAGATCCTTTGCTGTACATAGATCCTTTGCAGTAGATAGATGCTTTGCAGTAGATAATTACTTTACTGTAGATAGATCCTTTGCTGTAGATAGATCCTTTGCTGTAGATAGATCATTGCTGTAGATAGATAGTTTGTTGTAGATAGATCCTTTGCTGTAGATAGATCCTTTACTGTTGATAGATCCTATGCTGTAGAAAGATCCCTTTCTGTAGATGGACCCCTTGCTGTAGATGGACCCCTTGCTGTATATGGATCCCTTAGTGGAGATAGATCATTTACTGAATATAGTAGTTTTGCTGTAGATAGATCCTTTGCTGTAGATAGATCCTTTGCTGTTGATAGAACCTTTGCTGTAGATTGATCCTTTGCTGTAGATAGATCCTTTGCTGTAGATAGATCCTTTTCTGTAGATAGATCCTTTGCTGTTGATAGATCCTTTGCTGTAATTAGATCCTTTGCTGTAGATAAATCCTTTTTTACTGTAGATAGATCCTTGGCTATAAATAGATCCTTTACTGTAGATAGATCCTTTGCTGTAGATAGATCCCTTGCTGTAGATTGATCATATGATGTAGATAGATCCTTTACTGTAGATAGATCTTTTGCTGTAGATAGATCCTTTCCCGTAGATAGATCCTTTGCTATAGATAGATCCTTTGCTGTAGATAGAACTTTTGATGTTAATAGATCTTTTGCTGTAGATAGATCCTTTGCTGTTTATAGTTCCTTTACTGTAGATAGATCCATTGCTGTAGATTGATTCTTTGCTGTAGATAGATCTATTGCTGTAGATAAATCGTTTGTTGTAGATAGATCCTTTGCTGTAGATAGAGCCTTTACTGCTGATATATCCTTTGCTGTAGATAGATCCTTTGCTGTAGAAATATCCTTTGCTGTAGATATATCCTTTGCTGTAGATAGATCCCTTACTGTAGACAGATCTTTTGTAGTAAATAGATCCTTTACTGTAGATAGATCATTTACTGCAGATAGATCCTTTGCTGTAGATAGACCTAGGATCATTTGCTGTAAATAAATATATAAATCCTTTGCCGTAGATAAATACCTTGCCGTAGATAGATTCTTTGCTGTTGATAGATACTTTGCTGTAGATAGCTCCTTCGATGTAGATATATCCTTTTCTGTAGACAGATCCTTTTCTGTAGAGAGATTCTTTACTGTAGATAAAACCTCTGCTGCAGATATATCCCATACTGTAAATAGATCCTTTGCTGAAGATAGATACTTTGCTGTAGATAGATCCATTGCTGTAGATTGATCCTCTGCTGTAGAAAGATCTTCTGCTGTAAGTAGATCCTTTGCTGTAGATAGATCCTTTGCTGTTGACAGATCTGTCGCTGTATAAAGATCCTTTGGTGTAGATAGATTCTTTGCAGTAGATAGATCCCTTACTGTAGATAGATCACTTTGCTGTAGATAGATCCTTTGCTGTAGATAAATCCTTTGTTATAAAAAAATCCTCTGTTGAAGAAAGATCTTTTGCTGTAGATAGATCCTTTGCTGTAGATAAATCGTTTGTTTTAGATAGATTTTTTGCTGTAGATAGAGCCTTTACAGTTGATAGATCCTTTGCTGTAGATATATCCTTTACGGTAGATAGATCCTTTGCTGAAGATAAATCTCTTGCTGTAAATAGATCCTTTGCTGTAGATAGAATTTTTGCTGTAAATAGACTATTGCTGTAGATAGATCCTTTACTGTTAATAGTTCCTTTACTGTAGATAGATCCTTTAATGTAGATTGATTCTTTGCTGTAGATTGATCCTTTGCTGTAGATAGATCCCTAACTGTAGATAGATCCTTTGCTGTAGATAGATCTTTTGCTGTGGATAGATCCTTCACTGTAGATAGATCCTTTGCTGTATTAGATCTTTTGCTGTAGAAAGATCCTCCGCTGTAAATAGATCCGTTGCTGTAGATAGATCCTTTGCTGTAGATAGATCCTTTGCTGTAGATGGATCCTTTGCTGTAGATAGATCATTTGCTGTAGAAAGATCCTTTGCTATAGAAAGAACCTCTGCTGTATACAGATCCTTTGCTGTAGATAGATCTTTGCTGTAGATAGATCCTTTGCTGTAGATAGATTCCTTACTGTAGATAAATTCCTTACTGTAGATAGATTCCTTACTGTAGATAGATCCTTTGCTGTAGATAGATCCTTTGCTGTAGGTAGATCCTTTTCTGAAGATAGATCCTTTGCTTTTGATAGATCCTTTTCTTTAGATAGATCATTTGCAGTAGATAGATCTTTTGATGTACATAGATCTTTTGATGTAAATGTATCCTTTGCTATAGATAGATTCTTTGCTGATGATTGATCCTTCGCTGTAAATAGATCCTTTACTGTAGATAGATCTATTGCTGTAGATAGATCCTTTACTGTGAATAAATCCTTTGATGTAGATTGATTCATTGCTGTTGATAGATCCTTTGCTGTAGATGGATCCTATGCAGGCGATAGATCCTTTGCAGTAGATAGATACTTAACTGTAGATAGATCTTTTGCTGTAGATGGATCCTTTGCTGTAGATAGATCCTTTGCTGTAGATAGATCCTTTGCTGTTGATAGATTCTTTGCTGAAGATAGATCCTTTGCTGAAGATTGATCCTTTGCTGTACATTGATTCATTGCTGTAGATAGATCCTTTGCTGTACATAGATCCTTTGCAGTAGATAGATCCTTTGCAGTAGATAGATACTATAACGTAGATAGATCCTTTGCTGTAGATAGATTCTTTGCTGTAGATAGATCATTGCTGTAGATAGATCGTTTGTTGTAGATAGATCCTTTGCTGTAGATAGATTCTTTGCTGAAGATAGATCCTTTGTTGTAGATTGATTCATCGCTGTAGATAGATCCTTTGCTGTACATAGATCCTTTGCAGTAGATAGATGCTTTGCAGTAGATAATTACTTTACTGTAGATAGATCCTTTGCTGTAGATAGATCCTTTGCTGTAGATAGATCATTGCTGTAGATAGATAGTTTGTTGTAGATAGATCATTTGCTGTAGATAGATCCTTTACTGTTGATAGATCCTATGCTGTAGAAAGATCCCTTGCTGTAGATAGACCCCTTGCTGTAGATGGACCCCTTGCTGTATATGGATCCCTTTGTGGAGATAGATCATTTACTGAATATAGATCCTTTGCTGTAGATAGATCCTTTGCTGTAGATAGATCCTTTGCTGTTGATAGAACCTTTGCTGTAGATTGATCCTTTGCTGTAGATAGATCCTTTGCTGTAGATAGATCCTTTGCCATAGATAGATCCATTGACTTAGATAGATCATTTGCTGTAGATAGATCCTTTGTTGTAGATAGATCCTTTGCTGTAGATATATCTTTTTCTGTAGATAGATCCTTTTTTGTAAATAGATCCCGTACTGTAGATAGATCCTTTGCTGTAGATAGATCCTTTGCTGTAATTAGATCCTTTGCTGTAGATAAATCCTTTTTTACTGTAGATAGATCCTTGGCTATAAATAGATCCTTTACTGTAGATAGATCCTTTGCTGTAGATAGATCCCTTGCTGTAGATTGATCATATGATGTAGATAGATCCTTTACTGTAGATAGATCTTTTGCTGTAGATAGATCATTGCTGTAGATAGATAGTTTGTTGTAGATAGATCATTTGCTGTAGATAGATCCTTTACTGTTGATAGATCCTATGCTGTAGGAAGATCCCTTGCTGTAGATAAACCCCTTGCTGTAGATGGACCCCTTGCTGTATATGGATCCCTTTGTGGAGATAGATCATTTACTGAATATAGATCCTTTGCTGTAGATAGATTCTTTGCTGTTGATAGAACCTTTGCTGTAGATTGATCCTTTGCTGTAGATAGATCCTTTGCTGTAGATAGATCCTTTGCCATAGATAGATCCATTGACTTAGATAGATCATTTGCTGTAGATAGATCCTTTGTTGTAGATAGATCCTTTGCTGTAGATAGATCCTTTTCTGTAGATAGATCCTTTTTTGTAAATAGATCCCGTACTGTAGATAGATCCTTTGCTGTAGATAGATCCTTTGCTGTAGAGAGATCCTTTGCTGTAGATAGATCATTGCTGTAGATAGATCGTTTGTTGTTGATAGATCCTTTGCTGTAGATAGATTCTTTGCTGAAGATAGATCCTTTGTTGTAGATAGATCCTTTGCTGTAGATAGATCCTTTTCTGTAGATAGATCCTTTTTTGTAAATAGATCCCGTACTGTAGATAGATCCTTTGCTGTAGATAGATCCTTTGCTGTAGAGAGATCCTTTGCTGTAGATAGATCATTGCTGTAGATAGATCGTTTGTTGTAGATAGATCCTTTGCTGTAGATAGATTCTTTGCTGAAGATAGATCCTTTGTTGTAGATAGATCCTTTGCTGTAGATAGATCCTTTTCTGTAGATAGATCCTTTTTTGTAAATAGATCCCGTACTGTAGATAGATCCTTTGCTGTAGATAGATCCTTTGCTGTAGATAGATCCTTTTCTGTAGATAGATCTTTTGCTGTAGATAGATCCTTTGCTGTAATTAGATCCTTTGCTGTAGATAAATCCTTTTTTACTGTAGATAGATCCTTGGCTATAAATAGATCCTTTACTGTAGATAGATCCTTTGCTGTAGATAGATCCCTTGCTGTAGATTGATCATATGATGTAGATAGATCCTTTACTGTAGATAGATCTTTTGCTGTAGATAGATCATTGCTGTAGATAGATAGTTTGTTGTAGATAGATCATTTGCTGTAGATAGATCCTTTACTGTTGATAGATCCTATGCTGTAGAAAGATCCCTTGCTGTAGATAAACCCCTTGCTGTAGATGGACCCCTTGCTGTATATGGATCCCTTTGTGGAGATAGATCATTTACTGAATATAGATCCTTTGCTGTAGATAGATTCTTTGCTGTTGATAGAACCTTTGCTGTAGATTGATCCTTTGCTGTAGATAGATCCTTTGCTGTAGATAGATCCTTTGCCATAGATAGATCCATTGACTTAGATAGATCATTTGCTGTAGATAGATCCTTTGTTGTAGATAGATCCTTTGCTCTAGATAGATCCTTTTCTGTAGATAGATCCTTTTTTGTAAATAGATCCCGTACTGTAGATAGATCCTTTGCTGTAGATAGATCCTTTGCTGTAGAGAGATCCTTTGCTGTAGATAGATCATTGCTGTAGATAGATCGTTTGTTGTAGATAGATCCTTTGCTGTAGATAGATTCTTTGCTGAAGATAGATCCTTTGTTGTAGATAGATCCTTTGCTGTAGATAGATCCTTTTCTGTAGATAGATCCTTTTTTGTAAATAGATCCCGTACTGTAGATAGATCCTTTGCTGTAGATAGATCCTTTGCTGTAGAGAGATACTTTGCTGTAATTAGATCCTTTGCTGTATATAAATCCTTTTTTACTGTAGATAGATCCTTGGCTATAAATAGATCCTTTACTGTAGATAGATCCTTTGCTGTAGATATATCCCTTGCTGTAGATTGATCATATGATGTAGATAGATCCTTTACTGTAGATAGATCTTTTGCTGTAGATAGATCCTTTCCTGTAGGTAGATCCTTTGCTATAGATAGATCCTTTGCTGTAGATAGAACTTTTGCTGTAAATAGATCTTTTGCTGTAGATAGATCCTTTGATGTTTATAGTTCCTTTACTGTAGATAGATCCATTGCTGTAGATTGATTCTTTGCTGTAGATTGATCCTTAGCTGTAGATAGATCCTTTGCTGTAAATAGATTCTTTGCTGAACTTAGATTCTTGCTGTAGATAGATTCTTTGTTGAAGATAGCTCCTTTGCTGTAGACAGATCCTTTGCAGTAGATAGATCCTTTACTGCAGATAGATCCTTTGCTGTAGTTGGATACTTTGCTGTAGATAGATCCTTTGCTGTAGATAAAACGTTTGTTGTAGATAGATCCTTTGCTGTGAATAAATCCTTTGCTGTAGATTGATTCATTGCTGTTGATAGATCCTTTGCTGTAGATAGATCCTTTGCAGGCGATAAATCCTTTGCAGTAGATAGATACTTAACTGTAGATAAATCTTTTGCTGTAGATGGATCCTTTGCTGTAGATAGATCCTTTGCTGTAGATAGATCCTTTGCTGTAGATAGATTCTTTGCTGAAGATAGATCCTTTGCTGAAGATTGATCCTTTGCTGTACATTGATTCATTGCTGTAGATAGATCCTTTGCTGTAGATAGATCCTTTGCAGTAGATAGATCCTTTGCTGTATATGGATCCCTTAGTGGAGATAGATCATTTACTGAATATAGATCCTTTGCTGTAGATAGATCCTTTGCTGTAGATAGATCCTCTGCTGTTGATAGAACCTTTGCTGTAGATAGATCCTTTGCTGTAGATAGATTCTTTGCTGAAGATAGATCCTTTGCTGTAAATAGATCCTTTGCTGTAGATAGATCCTTTGCTGTAAATAGATCCTTTGCTGTAGATAGATCCTATGCTGTTGTAGATCCTTGGCTGTATAAATATCCTCCGCTGTAAAAAGATACTTTGCTGTATATAGATCCTTTGATGTAGATAGATCCTTTGCTGTAGATGGATCCTTTGCTGTAGACAGATCCTTTGCTGTAGATAGATCCTTTGCTGTAGATAGATTCTTTGCTGAAGATAGATCTTTTGCTGAAGATAGATCCTTTGCTGTACATTGATTCATTGCTGTAGATAGATCCTTTGCTGTAGATAGATCCTTTGCAGTAGATAGATCCTTTGCAGTAGATAGATACTATAACGTAGATAGATCCTTTGCTGCAGATAGATTCTTTGCTGTAGATAGATCATTGCTGTAGATAGATCGTTTGTTGTAGATAGATCCTTTGCTGTAGATAGATTCTTTGCTGAAGATAGATCCTTTGTTGTAGATTGATTCATTGCTGTAGATAGATCCTTTGCTGTACATAGATCCTTTGCAGTAGATAGATGCTTTGCAGTAGATAATTACTTTACTGTAGATACATCCTTTGCTGTAGATAGATCCTTAGCTGTAGATAGATCATTGCTGTAGATAGTTAGTTTGTTGTAGATAGATCCTTTGCTGTAGATAGATCCTTTACTGTTGATAGATCCTATGCTGTAGAGAGATCCCTTGCTGTAGATGGACCCCTTGCTGTAGATAGACCCCTTGCTGTATATGGATCCCTTAGTGGAGATAGATCATTTACTGAATATAGATCCTTTGCTGTAGATAGATCCTTTGCTGTAGATAGATCCTTTGCTGTTGATAGAACTTTTGCTGTAGATTGATCCTTTGCTGTAGATTAATCCTTTGCTGTAGATAGATCCTTTTCTGTAGATAGATCCTTTGCTGTAGATAGATCCTTTGCTGTAATTAGATCCTTTGCTGTAGATAAATCTTTTTTTACTGTAGATAGATCCTTGGCTATAAATAGATCCTTTACTGTAGATAGATCCTTTGCTGTAGATAGATCCCTTGCTGTAGATTGATCATATGATGTAGATAGATCCTTTACTGTAGATAGATCTTTTGCTGTAGATAGATCCTTTCCTGTAGATAGATCCTTTGCTATAGATAGATCCTTTGCTGTAGATAGAACTTTTGATGTAAATAGATCTTTTGCTGTAGATAGATCCTTTGCTGTTTATAGTTCCTTTACTGTAGATAGATCCATTGCTGTAGATTGATTCTTTGCTGTAGATTGATCCTTTGCTGTAGATAGATCCTTTGCTGTAAATAGATTCTTTGCTGAACATAGATTCTTGCTGTAGATAGATTCTTTGTTGAAGATAGCTCCTTTGCTGTAGACAGATCCTTTGCAGTAGATAGATCCTTTACTGCAAATAGATCCTTTGCTGTAGTTGGATCCTTTGCTGTAGATAGATTCTTTGCTGATGATTGATCCTTGGCTGTAAATAGATCCTTTACTGTAGATAGATCCATTGCTGTAGATAGATCCTTTGCTGTGAATAAATCCTTTGCTGTAGATTGATTCATTGCTGTTGATAGATCCTTTGCTGTAGATAGATCCTTTGCAGGCGATAGATCCTTTGCAGTAGATAGATACTTAACTGTAGATAGATCTTTTGCTGTAGATGGATCCTTTGCTGTTGATAGATCCTTTGCTGTAGATAGATCCTTTGCTGTAGATAGATTCTTTGCTGAAGATAGATCCTTTGCTGAAAATTGATCCTTTGCTGTACATTGATTCATTTCTGTAGATAGATCCTTTGCTGTAGATAGATCCTTTGCAGTAGATAGATCCTTTGTAGATAGATACTATAACGTAGATAGATCCTTTGCTGTAGATAGATTCTTTGCTGTAGATAGATCATTGCTGTAGATAGATTGTTTGTTGAAGATAGATCTTTTGCCATAGATAGATCCATTGACTTCGATAGATCATTTGCTGTAGATAGATCCTTTGTTGTAGATAGATCCTTTGCTGTAGATAGATCCTTTTCTTTAGATAGATCCTTTTTTGTAAATAGATCCCGTACTGTAGATAGATCCTTTGCTGTAGATAGATCCTTTGCTGTAGATAGATCCTTTGCTGTAATTAGATCCTTTGCTGTAGATAAATTCTTTTTAACTGTAGATAGATCCTTGGCTATAAATAGATCCTTTACTGTAGATAGATCCTTTGCTGTAAATATATCCCTTGCTGTAGATTGATCATATGATGTAGATAGATCCTTTACTGAAGATAGATCTTTTGCTGTAGATAGATCCTTTCCTGTAGATAGATCCTTTGCTATAGATAGATCCTTTGCTGTAGATAGAACTTTTGCTGTAAATAGATCTTTTGCTTTAGATAGATCCTTTGCTGTTTATAGTTCCTTTACTGTAGATAGATCCATTGCTGTAGATTGATTCTTTGCTGTAGATTGATCCTTAGCTGTAGATAGATCCTTTGCTGTAAATAGATTCTTTGCTGAACATAGATTCTTGCTCTAGATAGATTCTTTGTTGAAGATAGCTCCTTTGCTGTAGACAGATCCTTTGCAGTAGATAGATCCTTTACTGCAGATAGATCCTTTGCTGTAGTTGGATACTTTGCTTTAGATAGATCCTTTGCTGTAGATAAATCGTTTGTTGTAGATAGATCCTTTGCTGTAGATAGAGCCTTTACTGCTGATAGATCCTTTGCTGTAGATAGATCCTTCGCTGTAGAAATATCCTTTGCTGTAGATATATCCTTTGCTGTAGATATATCCCTTACTGTAGACAGATCTTTTGTAGTAAATAGATCCTTTACTGTAGATAGATCATTTGCTGTAGATAGATCCTTTGCTGTAGATAGACCTAGGATCATTTGCTGTAAATAAATAAATAAATCCTTTGTCGTAGATAAATACCTTGCCGTAGATAGATTCTTTGCAGTTGATAGATCCTTTGCTGTAGATAGATCCTTCGATGTAGATATATCCTTTTCTGTAGACAGATCCTTTTCTGTAGAGAGATTCTTTACTGTAGATAAAACCTCTGCTGCAGATATATCCCATACTGTAAATAGATCCTTTGCTGAAGATAGATCCTTTGCTGTGGATAGATCCATTGCTGTAGAATAATCCTCTGCTGTAGAAAGATCTTCTGCTGTAAGTAGATCCTTTGGTGTAGATAGATCCTTTGCTGTTCACAGATCTGTCGCTGTAGAAAGATCCTTTGGTGTAGATAGATTCTTTGCAGTAGATAGATCCCTTACTGTAGATATATCACTTTGCTGTAGATAAATCCTTTGTTGTAGAAAAATCCTCTGTTGAAGATAGATCTTTTGCTGTAGATAGATCCTTTGCTGTAGATAAATCGTTTGTTGTAGATAGATTCTTTGCTGTAGATAGAGCCTTTACAGTTGATAGATCCTTTGCTGTAGATATATCCTTTACTGTAGATAGATCCTTTGCTGAAGATAAATCTCTTGCTGAAGATAGATCCTTTGCTGTAGATAGAATTTTTGCTGTAAATAGACTATTGCTGTAGATAGATCCTTTACTGTTCATAGTTCCTTTACTGTAGATAGATCCTTTGATGTAGATTGATTCTTTACTGTAGATTGATTCTTTGCTGTAGATAGATCCCTTACTGTAGATAGATCCTTTGCTGTAGATAGATCTTTTGCTGTGGTTAGATCCTTCACTGTAGATAGATCCTTTGCTGTATTAGATCCTTTGCTGTAGAAAGATCCTCCGCTGTAAATAGATCCGTTGCTGTAGATAGATCCTTTGCTGTAGATAGATCCTTTGCTGTATATGGATCCTTTGCTGTAAATAGATCATTTGCTGTAGAAAGATCCTTTGCTATAGAAAGAACCTCTGCTGTATACAGATCCTTTGCTGTAGATAGATCTTTGCTGTAGATAGATCCTTTGCTGTAGATAGATTCTTTACTGTAGATAAATTCCTTACTGTAGATAGATTCCTTACTGTAGATAGATCCTTTGCTGTAGATAGATCCTTAGCTGTAGATAGATCCTTTTCTGAAGATAGATCCTTTGCTGTTGATAGATCCTTTTCTTTAGATAGATCATTTGCAGTAGATAGATCTTTTGATGTACATAGATCTTTTGATGTAAATGTACCCTTTGCTAAAGATAGATTCTTTGCTGATGATTGATCCTTCGCTGTAAATAGATCCTTTACTGTAGATAGATCCATTGCTGTAGATAGATCCTTTGCTGTGAATAGATCCTTTGCTGTTGATTGATTCTTTGCTGTTGATAGATCCTTCGCTGTAGATAGATCCTTTGCAGGCGATAGATCCTTTGCAGTAGATAAATACCTAACTGTAGATAGATCCTTTGCTGTAGATAGATCATTTGCTGTAGATAGAACATTGCTGTAGATAGATCGTTTGTTGTAGATAGATCCTTTGCTGTAGATAGATTCTTTGCTGAAGATAGATCCTTTGCTGTAGATTGTTTCATTGCTGTAGATAGATTATTTGCAGTAGATAGATCCTTTGCAGTAGATAGATCCTTTGCAGTAGATAGATACTTTACTGTAGATAGATCCTTTGCTGTAGATAGATCCTTTGCTGTAGACAGATCATTGCTGTAGATAGATCTTTTGTTGTAGATAGATCCTATGCTGTAGAAGGATCCCATGGTGTAGATGGACCCCTTGCTGTAGATGGATCCCTTAGTGGAGATAGATCATTTAATAGAGATAGATCCTTTGCTGTAGATAGATCCTTTGCTGTAGATAGATCCTTTGCTGTAGATAGATCCTTTGCTGTAGATAGAACCTTTGCCATAGATATATCTCTTGACTTAAATAGATCATTTGCTATAGATAGATCCCTTGTTGTAGATAGATCCTTTGCTGTAGATAGATCCTTTTCTGTAGATAGATCTTTTTTTGTAGATAGATCCTTTACTGTAGATAGAAACTTTGCTGTAGATAGATCGTTTGCTGTAAATAGATCGCGTACTGTAGATAGATCCTTCGCTGTAGATAGATCCTTTGCTGTAAGTAGATCCTTTGCTGTAGATAAATCCTTTTGGCTGTAGATAGATCCTCGGTTATAAATAGATCCTTCACTGTAGATAGATCCTTTGCTGTAGATAGATCCTTTGCTGTAGATAGATCCTTTGCAGTAGATAGATCCTTTGCAGTAGATAGATACTATAACGTAGATAGATCCATTGCTGTAGATAGATTCTTTGCTGTAGATAGATCATTGCTGTAGATAGATCGTTTGTTGTAGATAGATCCTTTGCTGTAGATAGATTCTTTGCTGAAGATAGATCCTTTGTTGTAGATTGATTCATTGCTGTAGATAGATCCTTTGCTGTACATAGATCCTTTGCAGTAGATGGATGCTTTGCAGTAGATAATTACTTTACTGTAGATAGATCCTTTGCTGTAGATAGATCCTTTGCTGTAGATAGATCATTGCTGTAGATAGATAGTTTGTTGTAGATAGATCATTTGCTGTAGATAGATCCTTTACTGTTGATAGATCCTATGCTGTAGAAAGATCCCTTGCTGTAGATAGACCCCTTGCTGTAGATGGACCCTTTGCTGTATATGGATCCCTTTGTGGAGATAGATCATTTACTGAATATAGATCCTTTGTTGTAGATAGATCCTTTGCTGTAGATAGATCCTTTGCTGTTGATAGAACCTTTGCTGTAGATTGATCCTTTGCTGTAGATAGATCCTTTGCTGTAGATAGATCCTTAGCTGTAGATAGATCCTTTTCTGAAGATAGATCCTTTGCTGTTGATAGATCCTTTTCTTTAGATAGATCATTTGCAGTAGATAGATCTTTTGATGTACATAGATCTTTTGATGTAAATGTACCCTTTGCTAAAGATAGATTCTTTGCTGATGATTGATCCTTCGCTGTAAATAGATCCTTTACTGTAGATAGATCCATTGCTGTAGATAGATCCTTTGCTGTGAATAGATCCTTTGCTGTTGATTGATTCTTTGCTGTTGATAGATCCTTCGCTGTAGATAGATCCTTTGCAGGCGATAGATCCTTTGCAGTAGATAAATACCTAACTGTAGATAGATCCTTTGCTGTAGATAGATCATTTGCTGTAGATAGAACATTGCTGTAGATAGATCGTTTGTTGTAGATAGATCCTTTGCTGTAGATAGATTCTTTGCTGAAGATAGATCCTTTGCTGTAGATTGTTTCATTGCTGTAGATAGATTATTTGCAGTAGATAGATCCTTTGCAGTAGATAGATCCTTTGCAGTAGATAGATACTTTACTGTAGATAGATCCTTTGCTGTAGATAGATTCTATGCTGTAGAAGGATCCCATGGTGTAGATGGACCCCTTGCTGTAGATGGATCCCTTAGTGGAGATAGATCATTTAATAGAGATAGATCCTTTGCTGTAGATAGATCCTTTGCTGTAGATAGATCCTTTGCTGTAGATAGATCCTTTGCTGTAGATAGAACCTTTGCCATAGATATATCTCTTGACTTAAATAGATCATTTGCTATAGATAGATCCCTTGTTGTAGATAGATCCTTTGCTGTAGATAGATCCTTTTCTGTAGATAGATCTTTTTTTGTAGATAGATCCTTTACTGTAGATAGAAACTTTGCTGTAGATAGATCGTTTGCTGTAAATAGATCGCGTACTGTAGATAGATCCTTCGCTGTAGATAGATCCTTTGCTGTAAGTAGATCCTTTGCTGTAGATAAATCCTTTTGGCTGTAGATAGATCCTCGGTTATAAATAGATCCTTTACTGTAGATAGATCCTTTGCTGTAGATAGATCCTTTGCAGTAGATAGATCCTTTGCAGTAGATAGATACTATAACGTAGATAGATCCTTTGCTGTAGATAGATTCTTTGCTGTAGATAGATCATTGCTTTAGATAGATCGTTTGTTGTAGATAGATCCTTTGCTGTAGATAGATTCTTTGCTGTAGATAGATCCTTTGCTGTACATAGATCCTTTGCAGTAGATAGATGCTTTGCAGTAGATAATTACTTTACTGTAGATAGATCCTTTGCTGTAGATAGATCCTTTGCTATAGATAGATCATTGCTGTAGATAGATAGTTTGTTGTAGATAGATCATTTGCTGTAGATAGATCCTTTACTGTTGATAGATCCTATGCTGTAGAAAGATCCCTTGCTGTAGATAGACCCCTTGCTGTAGATGGACCCTTTGCTGTATATGGATCCCTTTGTGGAGATAGATCATTTACTGAATATAGATCCTTTGTTGTAGATAGATCCTTTGCTGTAGATAGATCCTTTGCTGTTGATAGAACCTTTGCTGTAGATTGATCCTTTGCTGTTGATAGATCCTTTTCTTTAGATAGATCATTTGCAGTAGATAGATCTTTTGATGTACATAGATCTTTTGATGTAAATGTACCCTTTGCTAAAGATAGATTCTTTGCTGATGATTGATCCTTCGCTGTAAATAGATCCTTTACTGTAGATAGATCCATTGCTGTAGATAGATCCTTTGCTGTGAATAGATCCTTTGCTGTTGATTGATTCTTTGCTGTTGATAGATCCTTCGCTGTAGATAGATCCTTTGCAGGCGATAGATCCTTTGCAGTAGATAAATACCTAACTGTAGATAGATCCTTTGCTGTAGATAGATCATTTGCTGTAGATAGAACATTGCTGTAGATAGATCGTTTGTTGTAGATAGATCCTTTGCTGTAGATAGATTCTTTGCTGAAGATAGATCCTTTGCTGTAGATTGTTTCATTGCTGTAGATAGATTATTTGCAGTAGATAGATCCTTTGCAGTAGATAGATCCTTTGCAGTAGATAGATACTTTACTGTAGATAGATCCTTTGCTGTAGATAGATCCTTTGCTGTAGACAGATCATTGCTGTAGATAGATCTTTTGTTGTAGATAGATCCTATGCTGTAGAAGGATCCCATGGTGTAGATGGACCCCTTGCTGTAGATGGATCCCTTAGTGGAGATAGATCATTTAATAGAGATAGATCCTTTGCTGTAGATAGATCCTTTGCTGTAGATAGATCCTTTGCTGTAGATAGATCCTTTGCTGTAGATAGAACCTTTGCCATAGATATATCTCTTGACTTAAATAGATCATTTGCTATAGATAGATCCCTTGTTGTAGATAGATCCTTTGCTGTAGATAGATCCTTTTCTGTAGATAGATCTTTTTTTGTAGATAGATCCTTTACTGTAGATAGAAACTTTGCTGTAGATAGATCGTTTGCTGTAAATAGATCGCGTACTGTAGATAGATCCTTCGCTGTAGATAGATCCTTTGCTGTAAGTAGATCCTTTGCTGTAGATAAATCCTTTTGGCTGTAGATAGATCCTCGGTTATAAATAGATCCTTTACTGTAGATAGATCCTTTGCTGTAGATAGATCCTTTGCTGTAGATAGATCCTTTGCAGTAGATAGATCCTTTGCAGTAGATAGATACTATAACGTAGATAGATCCATTGCTGTAGATAGATTCTTTGCTGTAGATAGATCATTGCTGTAGATAGATCGTTTGTTGTAGATAGATCCTTTGCTGTAGATAGATTCTTTGCTGAAGATAGATCCTTTGTTGTAGATTGATTCATTGCTGTAGATAGATCCTTTGCTGTACATAGATCCTTTGCAGTAGATGGATGCTTTGCAGTAGATAATTACTTTACTGTAGATAGATCCTTTGCTGTAGATAGATCCTTTGCTGTAGATAGATCATTGCTGTAGATAGATAGTTTGTTGTAGATAGATCATTTGCTGTAGATAGATCCTTTACTGTTGATAGATCCTATGCTGTAGAAAGATCCCTTGCTGTAGATAGACCCCTTGCTGTAGATGGACCCTTTGCTGTATATGGATCCCTTTGTGGAGATAGATCATTTACTGAATATAGATCCTTTGTTGTAGATAGATCCTTTGCTGTAGATAGATCCTTTGCTGTTGATAGAACCTTTGCTGTAGATTGATCCTTTGCTGTAGATAGATCCTTTGCTGTAGATAGATCCTTAGCTGTAGATAGATCCTTTTCTGAAGATAGATCCTTTGCTGTTGATAGATCCTTTTCTTTAGATAGATCATTTGCAGTAGATAGATCTTTTGATGTACATAGATCTTTTGATGTAAATGTACCCTTTGCTAAAGATAGATTCTTTGCTGATGATTGATCCTTCGCTGTAAATAGATCCTTTACTGTAGATAGATCCATTGCTGTAGATAGATCCTTTGCTGTGAATAGATCCTTTGCTGTTGATTGATTCTTTGCTGTTGATAGATCCTTCGCTGTAGATAGATCCTTTGCAGGCGATAGATCCTTTGCAGTAGATAAATACCTAACTGTAGATAGATCCTTTGCTGTAGATAGATCATTTGCTGTAGATAGAACATTGCTGTAGATAGATCGTTTGTTGTAGATAGATCCTTTGCTGTAGATAGATTCTTTGCTGAAGATAGATCCTTTGCTGTAGATTGTTTCATTGCTGTAGATAGATTATTTGCAGTAGATAGATCCTTTGCAGTAGATAGATCCTTTGCAGTAGATAGATACTTTACTGTAGATAGATCCTTTGCTGTAGATAGATCCTATGCTGTAGAAGGATCCCATGGTGTAGATGGACCCCTTGCTGTAGATGGATCCCTTAGTGGAGATAGATCATTTAATAGAGATAGATCCTTTGCTGTAGATAGATCCTTTGCTGTAGATAGATCCTTTGCTGTAGATAGATCCTTTGCTGTAGATAGAACCTTTGCCATAGATATATCTCTTGACTTAAATAGATCATTTGCTATAGATAGATCATTTGTTGTAGATAGATCCTTTGCTGTAGATAGATCCTTTTCTGTAGATAGATCTTTTTTTGTAGATAGATCCTTTACTGTAGATAGAAACTTTGCTGTAGATAGATCGTTTGCTGTAAATAGATCGCGTACTGTAGATAGATCCTTCGCTGTAGATAGATCCTTTGCTGTAAGTAGATCCTTTGCTGTAGATAAATCCTTTTGGCTGTAGATAGATCCTCGGTTATAAATAGATCCTTTACTGTAGATAGATCCTTTGCTGTAGATAGATCCTTTGCAGTAGATAGATCCTTTGCTGTAGATAGATTCTTTGCTGTAGATAGATCATTGCTTTAGATAGATCGTTTGTTGTAGATAGATCCTTTGCTGTAGATAGATTCTTTGCTGTAGATAGATCCTTTGCTGTACATAGATCCTTTGCAGTAGATAGATGCTTTGCAGTAGATAATTACTTTACTGTAGATAGATCCTTTGCTGTAGATAGATCCTTTGCTGTAGATAGATCATTGCTGTAGATAGATAGTTTGTTGTAGATAGATCATTTGCTGTAGATAGATCCTTTACTGTTGATAGATCCTATGCTGTAGAAAGATCCCTTGCTGTAGATAGACCCCTTGCTGTAGATGGACCCTTTGCTGTATATGGATCCCTTTGTGGAGATAGATCATTTACTGAATATAGATCCTTTGTTGTAGATAGATCCTTTGCTGTAGATAGATCCTTTGCTGTTGATAGAACCTTTGCTGTAGATTGATCCTTTGCTGTAGATAGATCCTTTGCTGTAGATAGATCCTTTGCCATAGATAGATCCATTGACTTAGATAGATCATTTGCTGTAGATAGATCCTTTGTTGTAGATAGATCCTTTGCTGTAGATAGATCCTTTTCTGTAGATAGATCCTTTTTTGTAAATAGATCCCGTACTGTAGATAGATCCTTTGCTGTAGATATATCCTTTGCTGTAGATAGATCCTTTGCTGTAATTAGATCCTTTGCTGTAGATAAATCCTTTTTTACTGTAGATAGATCCTTGGCCATAAATAGATCCTTTGCTGTAGATAGATCCTTTACTGTAGATAGATCTTTTGTTGTAGATAGATCCTTTCCTGTAGATAGATCCTTTGTTATAGATCCTTTGTTATAGATAGATCCTTTGCTGTAGATAGAACTTTTGCTGTAAATAGATCTTTTGCTGTAGATAGATCCTTTGCTGTTTATAGTTCCTTTACTGTAGATAGATCCATTGCTGTAGATTGATTCTTTGCTGTAGATTGATCCTTAGCTTTAGATAGATCCTTTGCTGTAAATAGATTCTTTGCTGAACATAGATTCTTGCTGTAGATAGATTCTTTGTTGAAGATAGCTCCTTTGCTGTAGACAGATCCTTTGCTGTAGATAGATCCTTTACTGCAGATAGATCCTTTGCTGTAGTTGGATACTTTGCTGTAGATAGATCCTTTGCTGTAGATAAATCGTTTGTTGTAGATAGATCCTTTGCTGTAGATAGAGCCTTTACTGCTGATAGATCCTTTGCTGTAGATAGATCCTTTGCTGTAGAAAAATCCTTTGCTGTAGATATTATATCCTTTGCTGTAGAAAGATCCCTTACTGTAGACAGATCTTTTGTACATAGATCTTTTGATGTAAATGTACCCTTTGCTATAGATAGATTCTTTGCTGATGATTGATCCTTCGCTGTAAATAGATCCTTTACTGTAGATAGATCCATTGCTGTAGATAGATCCTTTGCTGTGCATAGATCCTTTGCTGTAGATTGATTCTTTGCTGTTGATAGATCCTTTGCTGTAGATAGATCCTTTGCAGGCGATAGATCCTTTGCAGTAGATAGATACCTAACTGTAGATAGATCCTTTGCTGTAGATAGATCATTTGGTGTAGATAGAACATTGCTGTAGATAGATCGTTTGTTGTAGATAGATTCTTTGCTGTAGATATATTCTTTGCTGAAGATAGATCCTTTGCTGTAGATTGTTTCATTGCTGTAGATAGATTATTCGCAGTAGATAGATCCTTTGCAGTAGATAGATCCTTTGCAGTAGATAGATACTTTACTGTAGATAGATCCTTTGCTGTAGATAGATCCTTTGCTGTAGATAGATCATTGCTGTAGATAGATCTTTTCTTGTAGATAGATCCTATGCTGTAGAAGGATCCCTTGGTGTAGATGGGCCCCTTGCTGTAGATGGATCCCTTAGTGGAGATAGATCATTTAATAGAGATAGATCCTTTGCTGTAGATAGATCCTTTGCTGTAGATAGATCCTTTGCTGTAGATAGATCCTTTGCTGTAGATAGAACCTTTGCCATAGATAGATCTCTTGACTTAAATAGATCATTTGCTATAGATAGATCCCTTGTTGTAGATAGATCCTTTGCTGTAGATAGATCCTTTTCTGTAGATAGATCTTTTTTTGTAGATAGATCCTTTACTGTAGATAGATCCTTTGCTGTAGATAGATCCTTTGCTGTAGATAGATCCTTTGCAGTAGATAGATCCTTTGCAGTAGATAGATACTATAACGTAGATAGATCCTTTGCTGTAGATAGATTCTTTGCTGTAGATAGATCATTGCTGTAGATAGATCGTTTGTTGTAGATAGATCCTTTGCTGTAGATAGATTCTTTGCTGAAGATAGATCCTTTGTTGTAGATTGATTCATTGCTGTGGATAGATCCTTTGCTGTACATAGATCCTTTGCAGTAGATAGATGCTTTGCAGTAGATAATTACTTTACTGTAGATAGATTCCTTGCTGTAGATAGATCCTTTGCTGTAGATAGATCATTGCTGTAGATAGATAGTTTGATGTAGATAGATCATTTGTTGTAGATAGATCCTTTACTGTTGATAGATCCTATGCTGTAGAAAGATCCCTTGCTGTAGATAGACCCCTTGCTGTAGATGGACCCCTTGCTGTATATGGATCCCTTTGTGGAGATAGATCATTTACTGAATATAGATCCTTTGTTGTAGATAGATCCTTTGCTGTAGATAGATCCTTTGCTGTTGATAGAACCTTTGCTGTAGATTGATCCTTTGCTGTAGATAGATCCTTTGCTGTAGATAGATCCTTTGCCATAGATAGATCCATTGACTTAGATAGATCATTTGCTGTAGATAGATCCTTTGTTGTAGATAGATCCTTTGCTGTAGATAGATCCTTTGCAGTAGATAGATCCTTTACTGCAAATAGATCCTTTGCTGTAGTTGGATCCTTTGCTGTAGATAGATTCTTTGCTGATGATTGATCCTTCGCTGTAAATAGATCCTTTACTGTAGATAGATCCATTGCTGTAGATAGATCCTTTGCTGTGAATAAATCCTTTGCTGTAGATTGATTCATTGCTGTTGATAGATCCTTTGCTGTAGATAGATCCTTTGCAGGCGATAGATCCTTTGCAGTAGATAGATACTTAACTGTAGATAGATCTTTTGCTGTAGATGGATCCTTTGCTGTTGATAGATCCTTTGCTGTAGATAGATCCTTTGCTGTAGATAGATTCTTTGCTGAAGATAGATCCTTTGCTGAAAATTGATCCTTTGCTGTACATTGATTCATTTCTGTAGATAGATCCTTTGCTGTAGATAGATCCTTTGCAGTAGATAGATCCTTTGTAGATAGATACTATAACGTAGATAGATCCTTTGCTGTAGATAGATTCTTTGCTGTAGATAGATCATTGCTGTAGATAGATTGTTTGTTGAAGATAGATCTTTTGCCATAGATAGATCCATTGACTTCGATAGATCATTTGCTGTAGATAGATCCTTTTTTGTAGATAGATCCTTTGCTGTAGATAGATCCTTTTCTTTAGATAGATCCTTTTTTGTAAATAGATCCCGTACTGTAGATAGATCCTTTGCTGTAGATAGATCCTTTGCTGTAGATAGATCCTTTGCTGTAATTAGATCCTTTGCTGTAGATAAATTCTTTTTAACTGTAGATAGATCCTTGGCTATAAATAGATCCTTTACTGTAGATAGATCCTTTGCTGTAAATATATCCCTTGCTGTAGATTGATCATATGATGTAGATAGATCCTTTACTGAAGATAGATCTTTTGCTGTAGATAGATCCTTTCCTGTAGATAGATCCTTTGCTATAGATAGATCCTTTGCTGTAGATAGAACTTTTGCTGTAAATAGATCTTTTGCTTTAGATAGATCCTTTGCTGTTTATAGTTCCTTTACTGTAGATAGATCCATTGCTGTAGATTGATTCTTTGCTGTAGATTGATCCTTAGCTGTAGATAGATCCTTTGCTGTAAATAGATTCTTTGCTGAACATAGATTCTTGCTGTAGATAGATTCTTTGTTGAAGATAGCTCCTTTGCTGTAGACAGATCCTTTGCAGTAGATAGATCCTTTACTGCAGATAGATCCTTTGCTGTAGTTGGATACTTTGCTTTAGATAGATACTTTGCTGTAGATAAATCGTTTGTTGTAGATAGATCCTTTGCTGTAGATAGAGCCTTTACTGCTGATAGATCCTTTGCTGTAGATAGATCCTTCGCTGTAGAAATATCCTTTGCTGTAGATATATCCTTTGCTGTAGATATATCCCTTACTGTAGACAGATCTTTTGTAGTAAATAGATCCTTTACTGTAGATAGATCATTTGCTGTAGATAGATCCTTTGCTGTAGATAGACCTAGGATCATTTGCTGTAAATAAATAAATAAATCCTTTGTCGTAGATAAATACCTTGCCGTAGATAGATTCTTTGCAGTTGATAGATCCTTTGCTGTAGATAGATCCTTCGATGTAGATATATCCTTTTCTGTAGACAGATCCTTTTCTGTAGAGAGATTCTTTACTGTAGATAAAACCTCTGCTGCAGATATATCCCATACTGTAAATAGATCCTTTGCTGAAGATAGATCCTTTGCTGTGGATAGATCCATTGCTGTAGAATAATCCTCTGCTGTAGAAAGATCTTCTGCTGTAAGTAGATCCTTTGGTGTAGATAGATCCTTTGCTGTTCACAGATCTGTCGCTGTAGAAAGATCCTTTGGTGTAGATAGATTCTTTGCAGTAGATAGATCCCTTACTGTAGATATATCACTTTGCTGTAGATAAATCCTTTGTTGTAGAAAAATCCTCTGTTGAAGATAGATCTTTTGCTGTAGATAGATCCTTTGCTGTAGATAAATCGTTTGTTGTAGATAGATTCTTTGCTGTAGATAGAGCCTTTACAGTTGATAGATCCTTTGCTGTAGATATATCCTTTACTGTAGATAGATCCTTTGCTGAAGATAAATCTCTTGCTGAAGATAGATCCTTTGCTGTAGATAGAATTTTTGCTGTAAATAGACTATTGCTGTAGATAGATCCTTTACTGTTCATAGTTCCTTTACTGTAGATAGATCCTTTGATGTAGATTGATTCTTTACTGTAGATTGATTCTTTGCTGTAGATAGATCCCTTACTGTAGATAGATCCTTTGCTGTAGATAGATCTTTTGCTGTGGTTAGATCCTTCACTGTAGATAGATCCTTTGCTGTATTAGATCCTTTGCTGTAGAAAGATCCTCCGCTGTAAATAGATCCGTTGCTGTAGATAGATCCTTTGCTGTAGATAGATCCTTTGCTGTATATGGATCCTTTGCTGTAAATAGATCATTTGCTGTAGAAAGATCCTTTGCTATAGAAAGAACCTCTGCTGTATACAGATCCTTTGCTGTAGATAGATCTTTGCTGTAGATAGATCCCTTGCTGTAGATAGATTCTTTACTGTAGATAAATTCCTTACTGTAGATAGATTCCTTACTGTAGATAGATCCTTTGCTGTAGATAGATCCTTAGCTGTAGATAGATCCTTTTCTGAAGATAGATCCTTTGCTGTTGATAGATCCTTTTCTTTAGATAGATCATTTGCAGTAGATAGATCTTTTGATGTACATAGATCTTTTGATGTAAATGTACCCTTTGCTAAAGATAGATTCTTTGCTGATGATTGATCCTTCGCTGTAAATAGATCCTTTACTGTAGATAGATCCATTGCTGTAGATAGATCCTTTGCTGTGAATAGATCCTTTGCTGTTGATTGATTCTTTGCTGTTGATAGATCCTTCGCTGTAGATAGATCCTTTGCAGGCGATAGATCCTTTGCAGTAGATAAATACCTAACTGTAGATAGATCCTTTGCTGTAGATAGATCATTTGCTGTAGATAGAACATTGCTGTAGATAGATCGTTTGTTGTAGATAGATCCTTTGCTGTAGATAGATTCTTTGCTGAAGATAGATCCTTTGCTGTAGATTGTTTCATTGCTGTAGATAGATTATTTGCAGTAGATAGATCCTTTGCAGTAGATAGATCCTTTGCAGTAGATAGATACTTTACTGTAGATAGATCCTTTGCTGTAGATAGATCCTTTGCTGTAGACAGATCATTGCTGTAGATAGATCTTTTGTTGTAGATAGATCCTATGCTGTAGAAGGATCCCATGGTGTAGATGGACCCCTTGCTGTAGATGGATCCCTTAGTGGAGATAGATCATTTAATAGAGATAGATCCTTTGCTGTAGATAGATCCTTTGCTGTAGATAGATCCTTTGCTGTAGATAGATCCTTTGCTGTAGATAGAACCTTTGCCATAGATATATCTCTTGACTTAAATAGATCATTTGCTATAGATAGATCCCTTGTTGTAGATAGATCCTTTGCTGTAGATAGATCCTTTTCTGTAGATAGATCTTTTTTTGTAGATAGATCCTTTACTGTAGATAGAAACTTTGCTGTAGATAGATCGTTTGCTGTAAATAGATCGCGTACTGTAGATAGATCCTTCGCTGTAGATAGATCCTTTGCTGTAAGTAGATCCTTTGCTGTAGATAAATCCTTTTGGCTGTAGATAGATCCTCGGTTATAAATAGATCCTTTACTGTAGATAGATCCTTTGCTGTAGATAGATCCTTTGCTGTAGATAGATCCTTTGCAGTAGATAGATTCTTTTGCAGTAGATAGATACTATAACGTAGATAGATCCATTGCTGTAGATAGATTCTTTGCTGTAGATAGATCATTGCTGTAGATAGATCGTTTGTTGTAGATAGATCCTTTGCTGTAGATAGATTCTTTGCTGAAGATAGATTCTTTGTTGTAGATTGATTCATTGCTGTAGATAGATCCTTTGCTGTACATAGATCCTTTGCAGTAGATGGATGCTTTGCAGTAGATAATTACTTTACTGTAGATAGATCCTTTGCTGTAGATAGATCCTTTGCTGTAGATAGATCATTGCTGTAGATAGATAGTTTGTTGTAGATAGATCATTTGCTGTAGATAGATCCTTTACTGTTGATAGATCCTATGCTGTAGAAAGATCCCTTGCTGTAGATAGACCCCTTGCTGTAGATGGACCCTTTGCTGTATATGGATCCCTTTGTGGAGATAGATCATTTACTGAATATAGATCCTTTGTTGTAGATAGATCCTTTGCTGTAGATAGATCCTTTGCTGTTGATAGAACCTTTGCTGTAGATTGATCCTTTGCTGTAGATAGATCCTTTGCTGTAGATAGATCCTTAGCTGTAGATAGATCCTTTTCTGAAGATAGATCCTTTGCTGTTGATAGATCCTTTTCTTTAGATAGATCATTTGCAGTAGATAGATCTTTTGATGTACATAGATCTTTTGATGTAAATGTACCCTTTGCTAAAGATAGATTCTTTGCTGATGATTGATCCTTCGCTGTAAATAGATCCTTTACTGTAGATAGATCCATTGCTGTAGATAGATCCTTTGCTGTGAATAGATCCTTTGCTGTTGATTGATTCTTTGCTGTTGATAGATCCTTCGCTGTAGATAGATCCTTTGCAGGCGATAGATCCTTTGCAGTAGATAAATACCTAACTGTAGATAGATCCTTTGCTGTAGATAGATCATTTGCTGTAGATAGAACATTGCTGTAGATAGATCGTTTGTTGTAGATAGATCCTTTGCTGTAGATAGATTCTTTGCTGAAGATAGATCCTTTGCTGTAGATTGTTTCATTGCTGTAGATAGATTATTTGCAGTAGATAGATCCTTTGCAGTAGATAGATCCTTTGCAGTAGATAGATACTTTACTGTAGATAGATCCTTTGCTGTAGATAGATCCTATGCTGTAGAAGGATCCCATGGTGTAGATGGACCCCTTGCTGTAGATGGATCCCTTAGTGGAGATAGATCATTTAATAGAGATAGATCCTTTGCTGTAAATAGATCCTTTGCTGTAGATAGATCCTTTGCTGTAGATAGATCCTTTGCTGTAGATAGAACCTTTGCCATAGATATATCTCTTGACTTAAATAGATCATTTGCTATAGATAGATCCCTTGTTGTAGATAGATCCTTTGCTGTAGATAGATCCTTTTCTGTAGATAGATCTTTTTTTGTAGATAGATCCTTTACTGTAGATAGAAACTTTGCTGTAGATAGATCGTTTGCTGTAAATAGATCGCGTACTGTAGATAGATCCTTCGCTGTAGATAGATCCTTTGCTGTAAGTAGATCCTTTGCTGTAGATAAATCCTTTTGGCTGTAGATAGATCCTCGGTTATAAATAGATCCTTTACTGTAGATAGATCCTTTGCTGTAGATAGATCCTTTGCAGTAGATAGATCCTTTGCAGTAGATAGATACTATAACGTAGATAGATCCTTTGCTGTAGATAGATTCTTTGCTGTAGATAGATCATTGCTTTAGATAGATCGTTTGTTGTAGATAGATCCTTTGCTGTAGATAGATTCTTTGCTGTAGATAGATCCTTTGCTGTACATAGATCCTTTGCAGTAGATAGATGCTTTGCAGTAGATAATTACTTTACTGTAGATAGATCCTTTGCTGTAGATAGATCCTTTGCTGTAGATAGATCATTGCTGTAGATAGATAGTTTGTTGTAGATAGATCATTTGCTGTAGATAGATCCTTTACTGTTGATAGATCCTATGCTGTAGAAAGATCCCTTGCTGTAGATAGACCCCTTGCTGTAGATGGACCCTTTGCTGTATATGGATCCCTTTGTGGAGATAGATCATTTACTGAATATAGATCCTTTGTTGTAGATAGATCCTTTGCTGTAGATAGATCCTTTGCTGTTGATAGAACCTTTGCTGTAGATTGATCCTTTGCTGTTGATAGATCCTTTTCTTTAGATAGATCATTTGCAGTAGATAGATCTTTTGATGTACATAGATCTTTTGATGTAAATGTACCCTTTGCTAAAGATAGATTCTTTGCTGATGATTGATCCTTCGCTGTAAATAGATCCTTTACTGTAGATAGATCCATTGCTGTAGATAGATCCTTTGCTGTGAATAGATCCTTTGCTGTTGATTGATTCTTTGCTGTTGATAGATCCTTCGCTGTAGATAGATCCTTTGCAGGCGATAGATCCTTTGCAGTAGATAAATACCTAACTGTAGATAGATCCTTTGCTGTAGATAGATCATTTGCTGTAGATAGAACATTGCTGTAGATAGATCGTTTGTTGTAGATAGATCCTTTGCTGTAGATAGATTCTTTGCTGAAGATAGATCCTTTGCTGTAGATTGTTTCATTGCTGTAGATAGATTATTTGCAGTAGATAGATCCTTTGCAGTAGATAGATCCTTTGCAGTAGATAGATACTTTACTGTAGATAGATCCTTTGCTGTAGATAGATCCTTTGCTGTAGACAGATCATTGCTGTAGATAGATCTTTTGTTGTAGATAGATCCTATGCTGTAGAAGGATCCCATGGTGTAGATGGACCCCTTGCTGTAGATGGATCCCTTAGTGGAGATAGATCATTTAATAGAGATAGATCCTTTGCTGTAGATAGATCCTTTGCTGTAGATAGATCCTTTGCTGTAGATAGATCCTTTGCTGTAGATAGAACCTTTGCCATAGATATATCTCTTGACTTAAATAGATCATTTGCTATAGATAGATCCCTTGTTGTAGATAGATCCTTTGCTGTAGATAGATCCTTTTCTGTAGATAGATCTTTTTTTGTAGATAGATCCTTTACTGTAGATAGAAACTTTGCTGTAGATAGATCGTTTGCTGTAAATAGATCGCGTACTGTAGATAGATCCTTCGCTGTAGATAGATCCTTTGCTGTAAGTAGATCCTTTGCTGTAGATAAATCCTTTTGGCTGTAGATAGATCCTCGGTTATAAATAGATCCTTTACTGTAGATAGATCCTTTGCTGTAGATAGATCCTTTGCTGTAGATAGATCCTTTGCAGTAGATAGATCCTTTGCAGTAGATAGATACTATAACGTAGATAGATCCATTGCTGTAGATAGATTCTTTGCTGTAGATAGATCATTGCTGTAGATAGATCGTTTGTTGTAGATAGATCCTTTGCTGTAGATAGATTCTTTGCTGAAGATAGATCCTTTGTTGTAGATTGATTCATTGCTGTAGATAGATCCTTTGCTGTACATAGATCCTTTGCAGTAGATGGATGCTTTGCAGTAGATAATTACTTTACTGTAGATAGATCCTTTGCTGTAGATAGATCCTTTGCTGTAGATAGATCATTGCTGTAGATAGATAGTTTGTTGTAGATAGATCATTTGCTGTAGATAGATCCTGTACTGTTGATAGATCCTATGCTGTAGAAAGATCCCTTGCTGTAGATAGACCCCTTGCTGTAGATGGACCCTTTGCTGTATATGGATCCCTTTGTGGAGATAGATCATTTACTGAATATAGATCCTTTGTTGTAGATAGATCCTTTGCTGTAGATAGATCCTTTGCTGTTGATAGAACCTTTGCTGTAGATTGATCCTTTGCTGTAGATAGATCCTTTGCTGTAGATAGATCCTTAGCTGTAGATAGATCCTTTTCTGAAGATAGATCCTTTGCTGTTGATAGATCCTTTTCTTTAGATAGATCATTTGCAGTAGATAGATCTTTTGATGTACATAGATCTTTTGATGTAAATGTACCCTTTGCTAAAGATAGATTCTTTGCTGATGATTGATCCTTCGCTGTAAATAGATCCTTTACTGTAGATAGATCCATTGCTGTAGATAGATCCTTTGCTGTGAATAGATCCTTTGCTGTTGATTGATTCTTTGCTGTTGATAGATCCTTCGCTGTAGATAGATCCTTTGCAGGCGATAGATCCTTTGCAGTAGATAAATACCTAACTGTAGATAGATCCTTTGCTGTAGATAGATCATTTGCTGTAGATAGAACATTGCTGTAGATAGATCGTTTGTTGTAGATAGATCCTTTGCTGTAGATAGATTCTTTGCTGAAGATAGATCCTTTGCTGTAGATTGTTTCATTGCTGTAGATAGATTATTTGCAGTAGATAGATCCTTTGCAGTAGATAGATCCTTTGCAGTAGATAGATACTTTACTGTAGATAGATCCTTTGCTGTAGATAGATCCTATGCTGTAGAAGGATCCCATGGTGTAGATGGACCCCTTGCTGTAGATGGATCCCTTAGTGGAGATAGATCATTTAATAGAGATAGATCCTTTGCTGTAGATAGATCCTTTGCTGTAGATAGATCCTTTGCTGTAGATAGATCCTTTGCTGTAGATAGAACCTTTGCCATAGATATATCTCTTGACTTAAATAGATCATTTGCTATAGATAGATCATTTGTTGTAGATAGATCCTTTGCTGTAGATAGATCCTTTTCTGTAGATAGATCTTTTTTTGTAGATAGATCCTTTACTGTAGATAGAAACTTTGCTGTAGATAGATCGTTTGCTGTAAATAGATCGCATACTGTAGATAGATCCTTCGCTGTAGATAGATCCTTTGCTATAAGTAGATCCTTTGCTGTAGATAAATCCTTTTGGCTGTAGATAGATCCTCGGTTATAAATAGATCCTTTACTGTAGATAGATCCTTTGCTGTAGATAGATCCTTTGCAGTAGATAGATCCTTTGCAGT
This sequence comes from Caprella mutica, assembly GCA_947561585.1. Lineage (NCBI taxonomy): Eukaryota > Metazoa > Arthropoda > Malacostraca > Amphipoda > Caprellidae > Caprella > Caprella mutica. The sequence goes on from CANNZV010000149.1 coordinate 63,751, forward strand.
AGATAGATACTATAACGTAGATAGATCCTTTGCTGTAGATAGATTCTTTGCTGTAGATAGATCATTGCTTTAGATAGATCGTTTGTTGTAGATAGATCCTTTGCTGTAGATAGATTCTTTGCTGTAGATAGATCCTTTGCTGTACATAGATCCTTTGCAGTAGATAGATGCTTTGCAGTAGATAATTACTTTACTGTAGATAGATCCTTTGCTGTAGATAGATCCTTTGCTGTAGATAGATCATTGCTGTAGATAGATAGTTTGTTGTAGATAGATCATTTGCTGTAGATAGATCCTTTACTGTTGATAGATCCTATGCTGTAGAAAGATCCCTTGCTGTAGATAGACCCCTTGCTGTAGATGGACCCTTTGCTGTATATGGATCCCTTTGTGGAGATAGATCATTTACTGAATATAGATCCTTTGTTGTAGATAGATCCTTTGCTGTAGATAGATCCTTTGCTGTTGATAGAACCTTTGCTGTAGATTGATCCTTTGCTGTAGATAGATCCTTTGCTGTAGATAGATCCTTTGCCATAGATAGATCCTTTGACTTAGATAGATCATTTGCTGTAGATAGATCCTTTGTTGTAGATAGATCCTTTGCTGTAGATAGATCCTTTTCTGTAGATAGATCCTTTTTTGTAAATAGATCCCGTACTGTAGATAGATCCTTTGCTGTAGATATATCCTTTGCTGTAGATAGATCCTTTGCTGTAATTAGGTCCTTTGCTGTAGATAAATCCTTTTTTACTGTAGATAGATCCTTGGCCATAAATAGATCCTTTGCTGTAGATAGATCCTTTACTGTAGATAGATCTTTTGTTGTAGATAGATCCTTTCCTGTAGATAGATCCTTTGTTATAGATAGATCCTTTGCTGTAGATAGAACTTTTGCTGTAAATAGATCTTTTGCTGTAGATAGATCCTTTGCTGTTTATAGTTCCTTTACTGTAGATAGATCCATTGCTGTAGATTGATTCTTTGCTGTAGATTGATCCTTAGCTTTAGATAGATCCTTTGCTGTAAATAGATTCTTTGCTGAACATAGATTCTTGCTGTAGATAGATTCTTTGTTGAAGATAGCTCCTTTGCTGTAGACAGATCCTTTGCTGTAGATAGATCCTTTACTGCAGATAGATCCTTTGCTGTAGTTGGATACTTTGCTGTAGATAGATCCTTTGCTGTAGATAAATCGTTTGTTGTAGATAGATCCTTTGCTGTAGATAGAGCCTTTACTGCTGATAGATCCTTTGCTGTAGATAGATCCTTTGCTGTAGAAATATCCTTTGCTGTAGATATATCCTTTGCTGTAGAAAGATCCCTTACTGTAGATAGATCCTTTGCTGTAGATACACCTAGGATCATTTGCTGTAAATAAATAAATAAATCCTTTGCCGTAGATAAATACCTTGCCGTAGATAGATTCTTTGCTGTTGATAGATCCTTTGCTGTAGATAGATCCTTCGATGTAGATATATCCTTTTCTGTAGACAGATCCTTTTCTGTAGAGAGATTCTTTACTGTAGATAGATCCTTTTCTTTAGATAGATCATTTGCAGTAGATAGATCTTTTGATGTACATAGATCTTTTGATGTAAATGTACCCTTTGCTATAGATAGATTCTTTGCTGATGATTGATCCTTCGCTGTAAATAGATCCTTTACTGTAGATAGATCCATTGCTGTAGATAGATCCTTTGCTGTGCATAGATCCTTTGCTGTAGATTGATTCTTTGCTGTTGATAGATCCTTTGCTGTAGATAGATCCTTTGCAGGCGATAGATCCTTTGCAGTAGATAGATACCTAACTGTAGATAGATCCTTTGCTGTAGATAGATCATTTGGTGTAGATAGAACATTGCTGTAGATAGATCGTTTGTTGTAGATAGATTCTTTGCTGTAGATATATTCTTTGCTGAAGATAGATCCTTTGCTGTAGATTGTTTCATTGCTGTAGATAGATTATTCGCAGTAGATAGATCCTTTGCAGTAGATAGATCCTTTGCAGTAGATAGATACTTTACTGTAGATAGATCCTTTGCTGTAGATAGATCCTTTGCTGTAGATAGATCATTGCTGTAGATAGATCTTTTCTTGTAGATAGATCCTATGCTGTAGAAGGATCCCTTGGTGTAGATGGACCCCTTGCTGTAGATGGATCCCATAGTGGAGATAGATCATTTAATAGAGATAGATCCATTGCTGTAGATAGATCCTTTGCTGTAGATAGATCCTTTGCTGTAGATAGATCCTTTGCTGTAGATAGAACCTTTGCCATAGATAGATCTCTTGACTTAAATAGATCATTTGCTATAGATAGATCCCTTGTTGTAGATAGATCCTTTGCTGTAGATAGATCCTTTTCTGTAGATAGATCTTTTTTTGTAGATAGATCCTTTACTGTAGATAGAAACTTTGCTGTAGATAGATCGTTTGCTGTAAATAGATCGCGTACTGTAGATAGATCCTTCGCTGTAGATAGATCCTTTGCTGTAAGTAGATCCTTTGCTGTAGATAAATCCTTTTGGCTGTAGATAGATCCTTGGTTATAAATAATTCCTTTACTGTAGATAGATCCTTTGCTGTAGATAGATCCTTTGCTCTAGATAGATCCTTTGCAGTAGATAGATTCTTTGCAGTAGATAGATACTATAACGTAGATAGATCCTTTGCTGTAAATAGATTCTTTGCTGTAGATAGATCATTGCTGTAGATAGATCGTTTGTTGTAGATAGATCCTTTGCTGTAGATAGATTCTTTGCTGAAGATAGATCCTTTGTTGTAGATTGATTCATTGCTGTAGATAGATCCTTTGCTGTACATAGATCGTTTGCAGTAGATAGATGCTTTGCAGTAGATAATTACTTTACTGTAGATAGATCCTTTGCTGTAGATAGATCCTTTGCTGTAGTTAGATCATTGCTGTAGATAGATAGTTTGTTGTAGATAGATCATTTGCTGTAGATAGATCCTTTACTGTTGATAGATCCTATGCTGTAGAAAGATCCCTTGCTGTAGATAGACCCCTTGCTGTAGATGGACCCCTTGCTGTATATGGATCGCTTTGTGGAGATAGATCATTTACTGAATATAGATCCTTTGTTGTAGATAGATCCTTTGCTGTAGAAAAATCCTTTGCTGTTGATAGAACCTTTGCTGTAGATTGATCCTTTGCTGTAGATAGATCCTTTGCTGTAGATCGATCCTTTGCCATAGATAGATCCATTGACTTAGATATATCATTTGCTGTAGATAGATCCTTTGTTGTAGATAGATCCTTTGCTGTAGATAGATCCTTTTCTGTAGATAGATCCTTTTTTGTGAATAGATCCCGTACTGTAGATAGATCCTCTGCTGTAGATAGATCCTTTGCTGTAGATAGATCCTTTGCTGTAATTAGATCCTTTGCTGTAGATAAATCCTTTTTTACTGTAGATAGATCCTTGGCTATAAATAGATCCTTTACTGTAGATAGATCCTTTGCTGTAGATATATCCCTTGCTGTAGATTGATCATATGATGTAGATAGATCCTTTACTGTAGATAGATCTTTTGCTGTAGATAGATCCTTTCCTGTAGATAGATCCTTTGCTATAGATAGATCCTTTGCTGTAGATAGAACTTTTGCTGTAAATAGATCTTTTGCTGTAGATAGATCCTTTGCTGTTTATAGTTCCTTTACTGTAGATAGATCCATTGCTGTAGATTGATTCTTTGCTGTAGATTGATCCTTAGCTTTAGATAGATCCTTTGCTGTAAATAGATTCTTTGCTGAACATAGATTCTTGCTGTAGATAGATTCTTTGTTGAAAATAGCTCCTTTGCTGTAGACAGATCCTTTGCTGTAGCAAGATCCTTTACTGCAGATAGATCCTTTGCTGTAGTTGGATACTTTGCTGTAGATGGATCCTTTGCTGTAGATAAATCGTTTGTTGTAGATAGATCCTTTGCTGTAGATAGAGCCTTTACTGCTGATAGATCCTTTGCTGTAGATAGATCCTTTGCTGTAGAAATATCCTTTGCTGTAGATATATCCTTTGCTGTAGATAGATCCCTTACTGTAGACAGATCTTCTGTAGTAAATAGATCCTTTACTGTAGATAGATCATTTGCTGTAGATAGATCCTTTGCTGTAGATACACCTAGGATCATTTGCTGTAAATAAATAAATAAATCCTTTGCCGTAGATAAATACCTTGCCGTAGATAGATTCTTTGCTGTTGATAGATCCTTTGCTGTAGATAGATCCTTCGATTAAGATATATCCTTTTCTGTAGACAGATCCTTTTCTGTAGAGAGATTCTTTACTGTAGATAAAACCTCTGCTGCAGATATATCCCATACTGTAAATAGATCCTTTGCTGAAGATAGATCCTTTGCTGTGGATAGATCCATTGCTGTAGAATGATCCTCTGCTGTAGAAAGATCTTCTGCTGTAAGTAGATCCTTTGCTGTAGATAGATCCTTTGCTGTTCACAGATCTGTCGCTGTAGAAAGATCCTTTACTGTAGATAGATCATTTGCTGTAGATAGATCCTTTGCTGTAGATAGACCTAGGATCATTTGCTGTAAATAAATAAATAAATCCTTTGTTGTAGATAAATACCTTGCCGTAGATAGATTCTTTGCTGTTGATAGATCCTTTGCTGTAGATAGATCCTTCGATGTAGATATATCCTTTTCTGTAGACAGATCCTTTTCTGTAGAGAGATTCTTTACTGTAGATAAAACCTCTGCTGCAGATATATCCCATACTGTAAATAGATCCTTTGCTGAAGATAGATCCTTTGCTGTGGATAGATCCATTGCTGTAGAATAATCCTCTGCTGTAGAAAGATCTTCTGCTGTAAGTAGATCTTTTGGTGTAGACAGATCCTTTGCTGTTCACAGATCTGTCGCTGTAGAAAGATCCTTTGGTGTAGATAGATTCTTTGCAGTAGATAGATCCCTTACTGTAGATAAATTCCTTACTGTAGATAGATTCCTTACTGTAGATAGATCCTTTGCTGTAGATAGATCCTTTGCTGTAGATAGATCCTTTTCTGAAGATAGATCCTTTGCTGTTGATAGATCCTTTTCTTTAGATAGATCATTTGCAGTAGATAGATCTTTTGATGTACATAGATCTTTTGATGTAAATGTACCCTTTGCTATAGATAGTTTCTTTGCTGATGATTGATCCTTCGCTGTAAATAGATCCTTTACTGTAGATAGATCCATTGCTGTAGATAGATCCTTTGCTGTGAATAGATCCTTTGCTGTAGATTGATTCTTTGCTGTTGATAGATCCTTTGCTGTAGATAGATCCTTTGCAGGCGATAGATCCTTTGCAGTAGATAGATACCTAACTGTAGATAGATCCTTTGCTGTAGATAGATCATTTGCTGTAGATAGAACATTGCTGTAGATAGATCGTTTGTTGTAGATAGATCCTTTGCTGTAGATAGATTCTTTGCTGAAGATAGATCCTTTGCTGTAGATTGTTTCATTGCTGTAGATAGATTATTTGCAGTAGATAGATCCTTTGCAGTAGATAGATCCTTTGCAGTAGATAGATACTTTACTGTAGATAGATCCTTTGCTGTAGATAGATCCTTTGCTGTAGATAGATCATTGCTGTAGATAGATCTTTTATTGTAGATAGATCCTATGCTGTAGAAGGATCCCTTGGTGTAGATGGGCCCCTTGCTGTAGATGGATCCCTTAGTGGAGATAGATCATTTAATAGAGATAGATCCTTTGCTGTAGATAGATCCTTTGCTGTAGATAGATCCTTTGCTGTAGATAGATCCTTTGCTGTAGATAGATCCTTTGCTGTAGATAGAACCTTTGCCATAGATAGATCTCTTGACTTAAATAGATCATTTGCTATAGATAGATCCCTTGTTGTAGATAGATCCTTTGCTGTAGATAGATCCTTTTCTGTAGATAGATCTTTTTTTGTAGATAGATCCTTTACTGTAGATAGATCCTTTGCTGTAGATAGATCCTTTGCTGTAGATAGATCCTTTGCAGTAGATAGATCCTTTGCAGTAGATAGATACTATAACGTAGATAGATCCTTTGCTGTAGATAGATTCTTTGCTGTAGATAGATCATTGCTGTAGATAGATCGTTTGTTGTAGATAGATCCTTTGCTGTAGATAGATTCTTTGCTGAAGATAGATCCTTTGTTGTAGATTGATTCATTGCTGTGGATAGATCCTTTGCTGTACATAGATCCTTTGCAGTAGATAGATGCTTTGCAGTAGATAATTACTTTACTGTAGATAGATCCTTTGCTGTAGATAGATCCTTTGCTGTAGATAGATCATTGCTGTAGATAGATAGTTTGTTGTAGATAGATCATTTGTTGTAGATAGATCCTTTACTGTTGATAGATCCTATGCTGTAGAAAGATCCCTTGCTGTAGATAGACCCCTTGCTGTAGATGGACCCCTTGCTGTATATGGATCCCTTTGTGGAGATAGATCATTTACTGAATATAGATCCTTTGTTGTAGATAGATCCTTTGCTGTAGATAGATCCTTTGCTGTTGATAGAACCTTTGCTGTAGATTGATCCTTTGCTGTAGATAGATCCTTTGCTGTAGATAGATCCTTTGCCATAGATAGATCCATTGACTTAGATAGATCATTTGCTGTAGATAGATCCTTTGTTGTAGATAGATCCTTTGCTGTAGATAGATCCTTTTCTGTAGATAGATCCTTTTTTGTAAATAGATCCCGTACTGTAGATAGATCCTTTGCTGTAGATAGATCCTTTGCTGTAATTAGATCCTTTGCTGTAGATAAATCCTTTTTTACTGTAGATAGATCCTTGGCTATAAATAGATCCTTTACTGTAGATAGATCCTTTGCTGTAGATATATCCCTTGCTGTAGATTGATCATATGATGTAGATAGATCCTTTACTGTAGATAGATCTTTTGCTGTAGATAGATCCTTTCCTGTAGATAGATTTTTTGCTATAGATAGATCCTTTGCTGTAGATAGAACTTTTGCTGTAAATAGATCTTTTGCTGTAGATAGATCCTTTGCTGTTTATAGTTCCTTTACTGTAGATAGATCCATTGCTGTAGATTGATTCTTTGCTGTAGATTGATCCTTAGCTTTAGATAGATCCTTTGCTGTAAATAGATTCTTTGCTGAACATAGATTCTTGCTGTAGATAGATTCTTTGTTGAAGATAGCTCCTTTGCTGTAGACAGATCCTTTGCTGTAGATAGATCCTTTACTGCAGATAGATCCTTTGCTGTAGTTGGATACTTTGCTGTAGATAGATCCTTTGCTGTAGATAGAGCCTTTATTGCTGATAGATCCTTTGCTGTAGATAGATCCTTTGCTGTAGAAATATCCTTTGCTGTAGATATATCCTTTGCTGTAGATAGATCCCTTACTGTAGACAGATCTTTTGTAGTAAATAGATCCTTTACTGTAGATAGATCATTTGCTGTAGATAGATCCTTTGCTGTAGATACACCTAGGATCATTCGCTGTAAATAAATAAATAAATCCTTTGCCGTAGATAAATACCTTGCCGTAGATAGATTCTTTGCTGTTGATAGATCCTTTGCTGTAGATAGATCCTTCGATGTAGATATATCCTTTTCTGTAGACAGATCCTTTTCTGTAGAGAGATTCTTTACTGTTGATAAAACCTCTGCTGCAGATATATCCCATACTGTAAATAGATCCTTTGCTGTAGATAGATCATTGCTGTAGATAGATCTTTTATTGTAGATAGATCCTATGCTGTAGAAGGATCCCTTGGTTTAGATGGACCCCTTGCTGTAGATGGATCCCTTAGTGGAGATAGATCATTTAATAGAGATAGATCCTTTGCTGTAGATAGATCCTTTGCTGTAGATAGATCCTTTGCTGTAGATAGATCCTTTGCTGTAGATAGATCCTTTGCTGTAGATAGAACCTTTGCCATAGATAGATCTCTTGACTTAAATAGATCATTTGCTATAGATAGATCCCTTGTTGTAGATAGATCCTTTGCTGTAGATAGATCCTTTTCTGTAGATAGATCTTTTTTTGTAGATAGATCCTTTACTGTAGATAGATCCTTTGCTGTAGATAGATCCTTTGCTGTAGATAGATCCTTTGCAGTAGATAGATCCTTTGCAGTAGATAGATACTATAACGTAGATAGATCCTTTGCTGTAGATAGATTCTTTGCTGTAGATAGATCATTGCTGTAGATAGATCGTTTGTTGTAGATAGATCCTTTGCTGTAGATAGATTCTTTGCTGAAGATAGATCCTTTGTTGTAGATTGATTCATTGCTGTAGATAGATCCTTTGCTGTACATAGATCCTTTGCAGTAGATAGATGCTTTGCAGTAGATAATTACTTTACTGTAGATAGATCCTTTGCTGTAGATAGATCCTTTGCTGTAGATAGATCATTGCTGTAGATAGATAGTTTGTTGTAGATAGATCATTTGTTGTAGATAGATCCTTTACTGTTGATAGATCCTATGCTGTAGAAAGATCCCTTGCTGTAGATAGACCCCTTGCTGTAGATGGACCCCTTGCTGTATATGGATCCCTTTGTGGAGATAGATCATTTACTGAATATAGATCCTTTGTTGTAGATAGATACTTTGCTGTAGATAGATCCTTTTCTGTAGATAGATCCTATTTTTGTAAATAGATCCCGTACTGTAGATAGATCCTTTGCTGTAGATAGATCCTTTGCTGTAATTAGATCCTTTGCTGTAGATAAATCCTTTTTTACTGTAGATAGATCCTTGGCTATAAATAGATCCTTTACTGTAGATAGATCTTTTGCTGTAGATATATCCCTTGCTGTAGATTGATCATATGATGTAGATAGATCCTTTACTGTAGATAGATCTTTTGCTGTAGATAGATCCTTTCCTGTAGATAGATCCTTTGCTATAGATAGATCCTTTGCTGTAGATAGAACTTTTGCTGTAAATAGATCTTTTGCTGTAGATAGATCCTTTGCTGTTTATAGTTCCTTTACTGTAGATAGATCCATTGCTGTAGATTGATTCTTTGCTGTAGATTGATCCTTAGCTTTAGATAGATCCTTTGCTGTAAATAGATTCTTTGCTGAACATAGATTCTTGCTGTAGATAGATTCTTTGTTGAAAATAGCTCCTTTGCTGTAGACAGATCCTTTGCTGTAGATAGATCCTTTACTGCAGATAGATCCTTTGCTGTAGTTGGATACTTTGCTGTAGATGGATCCTTTGCTGTAGATAAATCGTTTGTTGTAGATAGATCCTTTGCTGTAGATAGAGCCTTTACTGCTGATAGATCCTTTGCTGTAGATAGATCCTTTGCTGTAGAAATATCCTTTGCTGTAGATATATCCTTTGCTGTAGATAGATCCCTTACTGTAGACAGATCTTCTGTAGTAAATAGATCCTTTACTGTAGATAGATCATTTGCTGTAGATAGATCCTTTGCTGTAGATACACCTAGGATCATTTGCTGTAAATAAATAAATAAATCCTTTGCCGTAGATAAATACCTTGCCGTAGATAGATTCTTTGCTGTTGATAGATCCTTTGCTGTAGATAGATCCTTCGATTAAGATATATCCTTTTCTGTAGACAGATCCTTTTCTGTAGAGAGATTCTTTACTGTAGATAAAACCTCTGCTGCAGATATATCCAATACTGTAAATAGATCCTTTGCTGAAGATAGATCCTTTGCTGTGGATAGATCCATTGCTGTAGAATGATCCTCTGCTGTAGAAAGATCTTCTGCTGTAAGTAGATCCTTTGCTGTAGATAGATCCTTTGCTGTTCACAGATCTGTCGCTGTAGAAAGATCCTTTACTGTAGATAGATCATTTGCTGTAGATAGATCCTTTGCTGTAGATAGACCTAGGATCATTTGCTGTAAATAAATAAATAAATCCTTTGTTGTAGATAAATACCTTGCCGTAGATAGATTCTTTGCTGTTGATAGATCCTTTGCTGTAGATAGATCCTTCGATGTAGATATATCCTTTTCTGTAGACAGATCCTTTTCTGTAGAGAGATTCTTTACTGTAGATAAAACCTCTGCTGCAGATATATCCCATACTGTAAATAGATCCTTTGCTGAAGATAGATCCTTTGCTGTGGATAGATCCATTGCTGTAGATAGAACTTTTGCTGTAAATAGATCTTTTGCTGTAGATAGATCCTTTGCTGTTTATAGTTCCTTTACTGTAGATAGATCCATTGCTGTAGATTGATTCTTTGCTGTAGATTGATCCTTAGCTTTAGATAGATCCTTTGCTGTAAATAGATTCTTTGCTGAACATAGATTCTTGCTGTAGATAGATTCTTTGTTGAAGATAGCTCCTTTGCTGTAGACAGATCCTTTGCTGTAGATAGATCCTTTACTGCAGATAGATCCTTTGCTGTAGTTGGATACTTTGCTGTAGATAGATCCTTTGCTGTAGATAGAGCCTTTATTGCTGATAGATCCTTTGCTGTAGATAGATCCTTTGCTGTAGAAATATCCTTTGCTGTAGATATATCCTTTGCTGTAGATAGATCCCTTACTGTAGACAGATCTTTTGTAGTAAATAGATCCTTTACTGTAGATAGATCATTTGCTGTAGATAGATCCTTTGCTGTAGATACACCTAGGATCATTCGCTGTAAATAAATAAATAAATCCTTTGCCGTAGATAAATACCTTGCCGTAGATAGATTCTTTGCTGTTGATAGATCCTTTGCTGTAGATAGATCCTTCGATGTAGATATATCCTTTTCTGTAGACAGATCCTTTTCTGTAGAGAGATTCTTTACTGTTGATAAAACCTCTGCTGCAGATATATCCCATACTGTAAATAGATCCTTTGCTGTAGATAGATCAATGCTGTAGATAGATCTTTTATTGTAGATAGATCCTATGCTGTAGAAGGATCCCTTGGTTTAGATGGACCCCTTGCTGTAGATGGATCCCTTAGTGGAGATAGATCATTTAATAGAGATAGATCCTTTGCTGTAGATAGATCCTTTGCTGTAGATAGATCCTTTGCTGTAGATAGATCCTTTGCTGTAGATAGATCCTTTGCTGTAGATAGAACCTTTGCCATAGATAGATCTCTTGACTTAAATAGATCATTTGCTATAGATAGATCCCTTGTTGTAGATAGATCCTTTGCTGTAGATAGATCCTTTTCTGTAGATAGATCTTTTTTTGTAGATAGATCCTTTACTGTAGATAGATCCTTTGCTGTAGATAGATCCTTTGCTGTAGATAGATCCTTTGCAGTAGATAGATCCTTTGCAGTAGATAGATACTATAACGTAGATAGATCCTTTGCTGTAGATAGATTCTTTGCTGTAGATAGATCATTGCTGTAGATAGATCGTTTGTTGTAGATAGATCCTTTGCTGTAGATAGATTCTTTGCTGAAGATAGATCCTTTGTTGTAGATTGATTCATTGCTGTAGATAGATCCTTTGCTGTACATAGATCCTTTGCAGTAGATAGATGCTTTGCAGTAGATAATTACTTTACTGTAGATAGATCCTTTGCTGTAGATAGATCCTTTGCTGTAGATAGATCATTGCTGTAGATAGATAGTTTGTTGTAGATAGATCATTTGTTGTAGATAGATCCTTTACTGTTGATAGATCCTATGCTGTAGAAAGATCCCTTGCTGTAGATAGACCCCTTGCTGTAGATGGACCCCTTGCTGTATATGGATCCCTTTGTGGAGATAGATCATTTACTGAATATAGATCCTTTGTTGTAGATAGATACTTTGCTGTAGATAGATCCTTTTCTGTAGATAGATCCTATTTTTGTAAATAGATCCCGTACTGTAGATAGATCCTTTGCTGTAGATAGATCCTTTGCTGTAATTAGATCCTTTGCTGTAGATAAATCCTTTTTTACTGTAGATAGATCCTTGGCTATAAATAGATCCTTTACTGTAGATAGATCTTTTGCTGTAGATATATCCCTTGCTGTAGATTGATCATATGATGTAGATAGATCCTTTACTGTAGATAGATCTTTTGCTGTAGATAGATCCTTTCCTGTAGATAGATCCTTTGCTATAGATAGATCCTTTGCTGTAGATAGAACTTTTGCTGTAAATAGATCTTTTGCTGTAGATAGATCCTTTGCTGTTTATAGTTCCTTTACTGTAGATAGATCCATTGCTGTAGATTGATTCTTTGCTGTAGATTGATCCTTAGCTTTAGATAGATCCTTTGCTGTAAATAGATTCTTTGCTGAACATAGATTCTTGCTGTAGATAGATTCTTTGTTGAAAATAGCTCCTTTGCTGTAGACAGATCCTTTGCTGTAGATAGATCCTTTACTGCAGATAGATCCTTTGCTGTAGTTGGATACTTTGCTGTAGATGGATCCTTTGCTGTAGATAAATCGTTTGTTGTAGATAGATCCTTTGCTGTAGATAGAGCCTTTACTGCTGATAGATCCTTTGCTGTAGATAGATCCTTTGCTGTAGAAATATCCTTTGCTGTAGATATATCCTTTGCTGTAGATAGATCCCTTACTGTAGACAGATCTTCTGTAGTAAATAGATCCTTTACTGTAGATAGATCATTTGCTGTAGATAGATCCTTTGCTGTAGATACACCTAGGATCATTTGCTGTAAATAAATAAATAAATCCTTTGCCGTAGATAAATACCTTGCCGTAGATAGATTCTTTGCTGTTGATAGATCCTTTGCTGTAGATAGATCCTTCGATTAAGATATATCCTTTTCTGTAGACAGATCCTTTTCTGTAGAGAGATTCTTTACTGTAGATAAAACCTCTGCTGCAGATATATCCAATACTGTAAATAGATCCTTTGCTGAAGATAGATCCTTTGCTGTGGATAGATCCATTGCTGTAGAATGATCCTCTGCTGTAGAAAGATCTTCTGCTGTAAGTAGATCCTTTGCTGTAGATAGATCCTTTGCTGTTCACAGATCTGTCGCTGTAGAAAGATCCTTTACTGTAGATAGATCATTTGCTGTAGATAGATCCTTTGCTGTAGATAGACCTAGGATCATTTGCTGTAAATAAATAAATAAATCCTTTGTTGTAGATAAATACCTTGCCGTAGATAGATTCTTTGCTGTTGATAGATCCTTTGCTGTAGATAGATCCTTCGATGTAGATATATCCTTTTCTGTAGACAGATCCTTTTCTGTAGAGAGATTCTTTACTGTAGATAAAACCTCTGCTGCAGATATATCCCATACTGTAAATAGATCCTTTGCTGAAGATAGATCCTTTGCTGTGGATAGATCCATTGCTGTAGAATAATCCTCTGCTGTAGAAAGATCTTCTGCTGTAAGTAGATCTTTTGGTGTAGACAGATCCTTTGCTGTTCACAGATCTGTCGCTGTAGAAAGATCCTTTGGTGTAGATAGATTCTTTGCAGTAGATAGATCCCTTACTGTAGATAAATTCCTTACTGTAGATAGATTCCTTACTGTAGATAGATCCTTTGCTGTAGATAGATCCTTTGCTGTAGATAGATCCTTTTCTGAAGATAGATCCTTTGCTGTTGATAGATCCTTTTCTTTAGATAGATCATTTGCAGTAGATAGATCTTTTGATGTACATAGATCTTTTGATGTAAATGTACCCTTTGCTATAGATAGTTTCTTTGCTGATGATTGATCCTTCGCTGTAAATAGATCCTTTACTGTAGATAGATCCATTGCTGTAGATAGATCCTTTGCTGTGAATAGATCCTTTGCTGTAGATTGATTCTTTGCTGTTGATAGATCCTTTGCTGTAGATAGATCCTTTGCAGGCGATAGATCCTTTGCAGTAGATAGATACCTAACTGTAGATAGATCCTTTGCTGTAGATAGATCATTTGCTGTAGATAGAACATTGCTGTAGATAGATCGTTTGTTGTAGATAGATCCTTTGCTGTAGATAGATTCTTTGCTGAAGATAGATCCTTTGCTGTAGATTGTTTCATTGCTGTAGATAGATTATTTGCAGTAGATAGATCCTTTGCAGTAGATAGATCCTTTGCAGTAGATAGATACTTTACTGTAGATAGATCCTTTGCTGTAGATAGATCCTTTGCTGTAGATAGATCATTGCTGTAGATAGATCTTTTATTGTAGATAGATCCTATGCTGTAGAAGGATCCCTTGGTGTAGATGGGCCCCTTGCTGTAGATGGATCCCTTAGTGGAGATAGATCATTTAATAGAGATAGATCCTTTGCTGTAGATAGATCCTTTGCTGTAGATAGATCCTTTGCTGTAGATAGATCCTTTGCTGTAGATAGATCCTTTGCTGTAGATAGAACCTTTGCCATAGATAGATCTCTTGACTTAAATAGATCATTTGCTATAGATAGATCCCTTGTTGTAGATAGATCCTTTGCTGTAGATAGATCCTTTTCTGTAGATAGATCTTTTTTTGTAGATAGATCCTTTACTGTAGATAGATCCTTTGCTGTAGATAGATCCTTTGCTGTAGATAGATCCTTTGCTGTAGATAGATCCTTTGCAGTAGATAGATCCTTTGCAGTAGATAGATACTATAACGTAGATAGATCCTTTGCTGTAGATAGATTCTTTGCTGTAGATAGATCATTGCTGTAGATAGATCGTTTGTTGTAGATAGATCCTTTGCTGTAGATAGATTCTTTGCTGAAGATAGATCCTTTGTTGTAGATTGATTCATTGCTGTGGATAGATCCTTTGCTGTACATAGATCCTTTGCAGTAGATAGATGCTTTGCAGTAGATAATTACTTTACTGTAGATAGATCCTTTGCTGTAGATAGATCCTTTGCTGTAGATAGATCATTGCTGTAGATAGATAGTTTGTTGTAGATAGATCATTTGTTGTAGATAGATCCTTTACTGTTGATAGATCCTATGCTGTAGAAAGATCCCTTGCTGTAGATAGACCCCTTGCTGTAGATGGACCCCTTGCTGTATATGGATCCCTTTGTGGAGATAGATCATTTACTGAATATAGATCCTTTGTTGTAGATAGATCCTTTGCTGTAGATAGATCCTTTGCTGTTGATAGAACCTTTGCTGTAGATTGATCCTTTGCTGTAGATAGATCCTTTGCTGTAGATAGATCCTTTGCCATAGATAGATCCATTGACTTAGATAGATCATTTGCTGTAGATAGATCCTTTGTTGTAGATAGATCCTTTGCTGTAGATAGATCCTTTTCTGTAGATAGATCCTTTTTTGTAAATAGATCCCGTACTGTAGATAGATCCTTTGCTGTAGATAGATCCTTTGCTGTAATTAGATCCTTTGCTGTAGATAAATCCTTTTTTACTGTAGATAGATCCTTGGCTATAAATAGATCCTTTACTGTAGATAGATCCTTTGCTGTAGATATATCCCTTGCTGTAGATTGATCATATGATGTAGATAGATCCTTTACTGTAGATAGATCTTTTGCTGTAGATAGATCCTTTCCTGTAGATAGATTTTTTGCTAAAGATAGATCCTTTGCTGTAGATAGAACTTTTGCTGTAAATAGATCTTTTGCTGTAGATAGATCCTTTGCTGTTTATAGTTCCTTTACTGTAGATAGATCCATTGCTGTAGATTGATTCTTTGCTGTAGATTGATCCTTAGCTTTAGATAGATCCTTTGCTGTAAATAGATTCTTTGCTGAACATAGATTCTTGCTGTAGATAGATTCTTTGTTGAAGATAGCTCCTTTGCTGTAGACAGATCCTTTGCTGTAGATAGATCCTTTACTGCAGATAGATCCTTTGCTGTAGTTGGATACTTTGCTGTAGATAGATCCTTTGCTGTAGATAAATCGTTTGTTGTAGATAGATCCTTTGCTGTAGATAGAGCCTTTATTGCTGATAGATCCTTTGCTGTAGATAGATCCTTTGCTGTAGAAATATCCTTTGCTGTAGATATATCCTTTGCTGTAGATAGATCCCTTACTGTAGACAGATCTTTTGTAGTAAATAGATCCTTTACAGTAGATAGATCATTTGCTGTAGATAGATCCTTTGCTGTAGATACACCTAGGATCATTCGCTGTAAATAAATAAATAAATCCTTTGCCGTAGATAAATACCTTGCCGTAGATAGATTCTTTGCTGTTGATAGATCCTTTGCTGTAGATAGATCCTTCGATGTAGATATATCCTTTTCTGTAGACAGATCCTTTTCTGTAGAGAGATTCTTTACTGTTGATAAAACCTCTGCTGCAGATATATCCCATACTGTAAATAGATCCTTTGCTGTAGATAGATCATTGCTGTAGATAGATCTTTTATTGTAGATAGATCCTATGCTGTAGAAGGATCCCTTGGTTTAGATGGACCCCTTGCTGTAGATGGATCCCTTAGTGGAGATAGATCATTTAATAGAGATAGATCCTTTGCTGTAGATAGATCCTTTGCTGTAGATAGATCCTTTGCTGTAGATAGATCCTTTGCTGTAGATAGATCCTTTGCTGTAGATAGAACCTTTGCCATAGATAGATCTCTTGACTTAAATAGATCATTTGCTATAGATAGATCCCTTGTTGTAGATAGATCCTTTGCTGTAGATAGATCCTTTTCTGTAGATAGATCTTTTTTTGTAGATAGATCCTTTACTGTAGATAGATCCTTTGCTGTAGATAGATCCTTTGCTGTAGATAGATCCTTTGCAGTAGATAGATCCTTTGCAGTAGATAGATACTATAACGTAGATAGATCCTTTGCTGTAGATAGATTCTTTGCTGTAGATAGATCATTGCTGTAGATAGATCGTTTGTTGTAGATAGATCCTTTGCTGTAGATAGATTCTTTGCTGAAGATAGATCCTTTGTTGTAGATTGATTCATTGCTGTAGATAGATCCTTTGCTGTACATAGATCCTTTGCAGTAGATAGATGCTTTGCAGTGGATAATTACTTTACTGTAGATAGATCCTTTGCTGTAGATAGATCCTTTGCTGTAGATAGATCATTGCTGTAGATAGATAATTTGTTGTAGATAGATCATTTGTTGTAGATAGATCCTTTACTGTTGATAGATCCTATGCTGTAGAAAGATCCCTTGCTGTAGATAGACCCCTTGCTGTAGATGGACCCCTTGCTGTATATGGATCCCTTTGTGGAGATAGATCATTTACTGAATATAGATCCTTTGTTGTAGTTAGATCCTTTGCTGTAGATAGATCCTTTGCTGTTGATAGAACCTTTGCTGTAGATTGATCCTTTGCTGTAGATTGATCCTTTGCTGTAGATAGATCCTTTGCCATAGATAGATCCATTGACTTAGATAGATCATTTGCTGTAGATAGATCCTTTGTTGTAGATAGATCCTTTGCTGTAGATAGATCCTTTTCTGTAGATAGATCCTTTTTTGTAAATAGATCCCGTACTGTAGATAGATCCTTTGCTGTAGATAGATCCTTTGCTATAATTAGATCCTTTGCTGTAGATAAATCCTTTTTTACTGTAGATAGATCCTTGGCTATAAATAGATCCTTTACTGTAGATAGATCCTTTGCTGTAGATATATCCCTTGCTGTAGATTGATCATATGATGTAGATAGATCCTTTACTGTAGATAGATCTTTTGCTGTAGATAGATCCTTTCCTGTAGATAGATCCTTTGCTATAGATAGATCCTTTGCTGTAGATAGAACTTTTGCTGTAAATAGATCTTTTGCTGTAGATAGATCCTTTGCTGTTTATAGTTCCTTTACTGTAGATAGATCCATTGCTGTAGATTGATTCTTTGCTGTAGATTGATCCTTAGCTTTAGATAGATCCTTTGCTGTAAATAGATTCTTTGCTGAACATAGATTCTTGCTGTAGATAGATTCTTTGTTGAAAATAGCTCCTTTGCTGTAGACAGATCCTTTGCTGTAGACAGATCCTTTACTGCAGATAGATCCTTTGCTGTAGTTGGATACTTTGCTGTAGATGGATCCTTTGCTGTAGATAAATCGTTTGTTGTAGATAGATCCTTTGCTGTAGATAGAGCCTTTACTGCTGATAGATCCTTTGCTGTAGATAGATCCTTTGCTGTAGAAATATCCTTTGCTGTAGATATATCCTTTGCTGTAGATAGATCCCTTACTGTAGACAGATCTTCTGTAGTAAATAGATCCTTTACTGTAGATAGATCATTTGCTGTAGATAGATCCTTTGCTGTAGATACACCTAGGATCATTTGCTGTAAATAAATAAATAAATCCTTTGCCGTAGATAAATACCTTGCCGTAGATAGATTCTTTGCTGTTGATAGATCCTTTGCTGTAGATAGATCCTTCGATTAAGATATATCCTTTTCTGTAGACAGATCCTTTTCTGTAGAGAGATTCTTTACTGTAGATAAAACCTCTGCTGGAGATATATCCCATACTGTAAATAGATCCTTTGCTGAAGATAGATCCTTTGCTGTGGATAGATCCATTGCTGTAGAATTATCCTCTGCTGTAGAAAGATCTTCTGCTGTAAGTAGATCCTTTGCTGTAGATAGATCCTTTGCTGTTCACAGATCTGTCGCTGTAGAAAGATCCTTTACTGTAGATAGATCCTTTGCTGTAGATAGATCCTTCGATGTAGATATATCCTTTTCTGTAGACAGATCCTTTTCTGTAGAGAGATTCTTTACTGTAGATAAAACCTCTGCTGCAGATATATCCCATACTGTAAATAGATCCTTTGCTGAAGATAGATCCTTTGCTGTGGATAGATCCATTGCTGTAGAATAATCCTCTGCTGTAGAAAGATCTTCTGCTGTAAGTAGATCTTTTGGTGTAGACAGATCCTTTGCTGTTCACAGATCTGTCGCTGTAGAAAGATCCTTTGGTGTAGATAGATTCTTTGCAGTAGATAGATCCCTTACTGTAGATAAATTCCTTACTGTAGATAGATTCCTTACTGTAGATAGATCCTTTGCTGTAGATAGATCCTTTGCTGTAGATAGATCCTTTTCTGAAGATAGATCCTTTGCTGTTGATAGATCCTTTTCTTTAGATAGATCATTTGCAGTAGATAGATCTTTTGATGTACATAGATCTTTTGATGTAAATGTACCCTTTGCTATAGATAGTTTCTTTGCTGATGATTGATCCTTCGCTGTAAATAGATCCTTTACTGTAGATAGATCCATTGCTGTAGATAGATCCTTTGCTGTGAATAGATCCTTTGCTGTAGATTGATTCTTTGCTGTTGATAGATCCTTTGCTGTAGATAGATCCTTTGCAGGCGATAGATCCTTTGCAGTAGATAGATACCTAACTGTAGATAGATCCTTTGCTGTAGATAGATCATTTGCTGTAGATAGAACATTGCTGTAGATAGATCGTTTGTTGTAGATAGATCCTTTGCTGTAGATAGATTCTTTGCTGAAGATAGATCCTTAGCTGTAGATTGTTTCATTGCTGTAGATAGATTATTTGCAGTAGATAGATCCTTTGCAGTAGATAGATCCTTTGCAGTAGATAGATACTTTACTGTAGATAGATCCTTTGCTGTAGATAGATCCTTTGCTGTAGATAGATCATTGCTGTAGATAGATCTTTTATTGTAGATAGATCCTATGCTGTAGAAGGATCCCTTGGTGTAGATGGGCCCCTTGCTGTAGATGGATCCCTTAGTGGAGATAGATCATTTAATAGAGATAGATCCTTTGCTGTAGATAGATCCTTTGCTGTAGATAGATCCTTTGCTGTAGATAGATCCTTTGCTGTAGATAGATCCTTTGCTGTAGATAGAACCATTGCCATAGATAGATCTCTTGACTTAAATAGATCATTTGCTATAGATAGATCCCTTGTTGTAGATAGATCCTTTGCTGTAGATAGATCCTTTTCTGTAGATAGATCTTTTTTTGTAGATAGATCCTTTACTGTAGATAGATCCTTTGCTGTAGATAGATCCTTTGCTGTAGATAGATCCTTTGCAGTAGATAGATCCTTTGCAGTAGATAGATACTATAACGTAGATAGATCCTTTGCTGTAGATAGATTCTTTGCTGTAGATAGATCATTGCTGTAGATAGATCGTTTGTTGTAGATAGATCCTTTGCTGTAGATAGATTCTTTGCTGAAGATAGATCCTTTGTTGTAGATTGATTCATTGCTGTGGATAGATCCTTTGCTGTACATAGATCCTTTGCAGTAGATAGATGCTTTGCAGTAGATAATTACTTTACTGTAGATAGATCCTTTGCTGTAGATAGATCCTTTGCTGTAGATAGATCATTGCTGTAGATAGATAGTTTGTTGTAGATAGATCATTTGTTGTAGATAGATCCTTTACTGTTGATAGATCCTATGCTGTAGAAAGATCCCTTGCTGTAGATAGACCCCTTGCTGTAGATGGACCCCTTGCTGTATATGGATCCCTTTGTGGAGATAGATCATTTACTGAATATAGATCCTTTGTTGTAGATAGATCCTTTGCTGTAGATAGATCCTTTGCTGTTGATAGAACCTTTGCTGTAGATTGATCCTTTGCTGTAGATAGATCCTTTGCTGTAGATAGATCCTTTGCCATAGATAGATCCATTGACTTAGATAGATCATTTGCTGTAGATAGATCCTTTGTTGTAGATAGATCCTTTGCTGTAGATAGATCCTTTTCTGTAGATAGATCCTTTTTTGTAAATAGATCCCGTACTGTAGATAGATCCTTTGCTGTAGATAGATCCTTTGCTGTAATTAGATCCTTTGCTGTAGATAAATCCTTTTTTACTGTAGATAGATCCTTGGCTATAAATAGATCCTTTACTGTAGATAGATCCTTTGCTGTAGATATATCCCTTGCTGTAGATTGATCATATGATGTAGATAGATCCTTTACTGTAGATAGATCTTTTGCTGTAGATAGATCCTTTCCTGTAGATAGATTTTTTGCTATAGATAGATCCTTTGCTGTAGATAGAACTTTTGCTGTAAATAGATCTTTTGCTGTAGATAGATCCTTTGCTGTTTATAGTTCCTTTACTGTAGATAGATCCATTGCTGTAGATTGATTCTTTGCTGTAGATTGATCCTTAGCTTTAGATAGATCCTTTGCTGTAAATAGATTCTTTGCTGAACATAGATTCTTGCTGTGGATAGATTCTTTGTTGAAGATAGCTCCTTTGCTGTAGACAGATCCTTTGCTGTAGATAGATCCTTTACTGCAGATAGATCCTTTGCTGTAGTTGGATACTTTGCTGTAGATAGATCCTTTGCTGTAGATAAATCGTTTGTTGTAGATAGATCCTTTGCTGTAGATAGAGCCTTTATTGCTGATAGATCCTTTGCTGTAGATAGATCCTTTGCTGTAGAAATATCCTTTGCTGTAGATATATCCTTTGCTGTAGATAGATCCCTTACTGTAGACAGATCTTTTGTAGTAAATAGATCCTTTACT
Organism: Caprella mutica; assembly: GCA_947561585.1. Lineage (NCBI taxonomy): Eukaryota > Metazoa > Arthropoda > Malacostraca > Amphipoda > Caprellidae > Caprella > Caprella mutica. Next base: position 85,092 of record CANNZV010000149.1, read on the forward strand.
GTAGATAGATCATTTGCTGTAGATAGATCCTTTGCTGTAGATACACCTAGGATCATTCGCTGTAAATAAATAAATAAATCCTTTGCCTTAGATAAATACCTTGCCGTAGATAGATTCTTTGCTGTTGATAGATCCTTTGCTGTAGATAGATCCTTCGATGTAGATATATCCTTTTCTGTAGACAGATCCTTTTCTGTAGAGAGATTCTTTACTGTTGATAAAACCTCTGCTGCAGATATATCCCATACTGTAAATAGATCCTTTGCTGAAGATAGATCCTTTGCAGTAGATAGATACTTTACTGTAGATAGATCCTTTGCTGTAGATAGATCCTTTGCTGTAGATAGATCATTGCTGTAGATAGATCTTTTGTTGTAGATAGATCCTATGCTGTAGAAGGATCCCTTGGTGTAGATGGACCCCTTGCTGTAGATGGATCCCTTAGTGGAGATAGATCATTTAATAGAGATAGATCCTTTGCTGTAGATAGATCCTTTGCTGTAGATAGATCCTTTGCTGTAGATAGATCCCTTGTTGTAGATAGATCCTTTGCTGTAGATAGATCCTTTTCTGTAGATAGATCTTTTTTTGTAGATAGATCCTTTACTGTAGATAGAAACTTTGCTGTAGATAGATCGTTTGCTGTAAATAGATCGCGTACTGTAGATAGATCCTTCGCTGTAGATAGATCCTTTGCTGTAAGTAGATCCTTTGCTGTAGATAAATCCTTTTGGCTGTAGATAGATCCTCGGTTATAAATAGATCCTTTACTGTAGATAGATCCTTTGCTGTAGATAGATCCTTTGATGTAGATAGATCCTTTGCAGTAGATAGATCCTTTGCAGTAGATAGATACTATAACGTAGATAGATCCTTTGCTGTAGATAGATTCTTTGCTGTAGATAGATCATTGCTGTAGATAGATCGTTTGTTGTAGATAGATCCTTTGCTGTAGATAGATTCTTTGCTGAAGATAGATCCTTTGTTGTAGATTGATTCATTGCTGTAGATAGATCCTTTGCTGTACATAGATCCTTTGCAGTAGATAGATGCTTTGCAGTAGATAATTACTTTACTGTAGATAGATCCTTTGCTGTAGATAGATCCTTTGCTGTAGATAGATCATTGCTGTAGATAGATAGTTTGTTGTAGATAGATCATTTGCTGTAGATAGATCCTTTACTGTTGATAGATCCTATGCTGCAGAAAGATCCCTCGCTGTAGATAGACCCCTTGCTGTAGATGGATCCCTTGCTGTATATGGATCCCTTTGTGGAGATAGATCATTTACTGAATATAGATCCTTTGTTGTAAATAGATCCTTTGCTGTAGATAGATCCTTTGCTGTTGATAGAACCTTTGCTGTAGATTGATCCTTCGCTGTAGATAGATCCTTTGTTGTAGATAGATCCTTTGCCATAGATAGATCCATTGACTTAGATAGATCATTTGCTGTAGATAGATCCTTTGTTGTAGATAGATCCTTTGCTGTAGATAGATCCTTTTCTGTAGATAGATCCTTTTTTGTAAATAGATCCCGTACTGTAGATAGATCCTTTGCTGTAGATAGATCCTTTGCTGTAGATAGATCCTTTGCTGTAATTAGATCCTTTGCTGTAGATAAATCCTTTTTTACTGTAGATAGATCCTTGGCTATAAATAGATCCTTTACTGTAGATAGATCCTTTGCTGTAGATATATCCCTTGCTGTAGATTGATCATATGATGTAGATAGATCCTTTACTGTAGATAGATCTTTTGCTGTAGATATATCCTTTCCTGTAGATAGATCCTTTGCTATAGATAGATCCTTTGCTGTAGATAGAACTTTTGCTGTAAATAGATCTTTTGCTGTAGATAGATCCTTTGCTGTTTATAGTTCCTTTACTGTAGATAGATCCATTGCTGTAGATTGATTCTTTGCTGTAGATTGATCCTTAGCTTTAGATAGATCCTTTGCTGTAAATAGATTCTTTGCTGAACATAGATTCTTGCTGTAGATAGATTATTTGTTGAAGATAGCTCCTTTGCTGTAGACAGATCCTTTGCTGTAGATAGATCCTTTACTGCAGATAGATCCTTTGCTGTAGTTGGATACTTTGCTGTAGATAGATCCTTTGCTGTAGATAAATCGTTTGTTGTAGATAGATCCTTTGCTGTAGATAGAGCCTTTACCGCTGATAGATCCTTTGCTGTAGATAGATCCTTTGCTGTAGAAATATCCTTTGCTGTAGATATATCCTTTGCTGTAGATAGATCCCTTACTGTAGACAGATCTTTTGTAGTAAATAGATCCTTTACTGTAGATAGATCATTTTCTGTAGATAGATCCTTTGCTGTAGATACACCTAGGATCATTTGCTGTAAATAAATAAATAAATCCTTTGCCGTAGATAAATACCTTGCCGTAGATAGATTCTTTGCTGTTGATAGATCCTTTGCTGTAAATAGATCTTTCGATGTAGATATATCCTTTTCTGTAGACAGATCCTTTTCTGTAGAGAGATTCTTTACTGTAGATAAAACCTCTGCTGCAGATATATCCCATACTGTAAATAGATCCTTTGCTGAAGATAGATCCTTTGCTGTAGATAGATCCTTTGCTGTTCACAGATCTGTCGCTGTAGAAAGATCCTTTGGTGTAGATAGATTCTTTGCAGTAGATAGATCCTTTGCTGTAGATAAATCCTTTGTTGTAGAAAAATCCTCTGTTGAAGAAAGATCTTTTGCTGTAGATAGATCCTTTGCTGTAGATAAATCGTTTGTTGTAGATAGATTCTTTGCTGTAGATAGAGCCTTTACAGTTGATAGATCCTTTGCAGTAGATATATCCTTTACTGTAGATAGATCCTTTGCTGAAGATAAATCTCTTGCTGTAGATTGATCGTTTGCTGTAGATAGAATTTTTGCTGTAGATAGATCTTTTGCTGTGGATAGATCCTTCACTGTAGATAGATCCTTTGCTGTATTAGATTCTTTGCTGTAGAAAGATCCTCCGCTGTAAATAGATCCGTTGCTGTAGATAGATCCTTTGCTGTAGATAGATCCTTTGCTGTGGATGGATCCTTTGCTGTAGATAGATCATTCGCTGTAGAAAGATCCTTTGCTATAGAAAGAACCTCTGTTGTATACAGATCCTTTGCTGTAGATAGATCTTTGCTGTAGATAGATCCTTTGCTGTAGATAGATTCCTTACTGTAGATAAATTCCTTACTGTAGATAGATTCCATACTGTAGATAGATCCTTTGCTGTAGATAGATCCTTTGCTGTAGATAGATCCTTTTCTGAAGATAGATCCTTTGCTGTTGATAGATCCTTTTCTTTAGATAGATCATTTGCAGTAGATAGATTTTTTGATGTAAATGTACCCTTTGCTATAGATAGATTCTTTGCTGATGATTGATCCTTCGATGTAAATAGATCCTTTACTGTAGATAGATCCATTGCTGTAGATAGATCCTTTGCTGTGAATAGATCCTTTGCTGTAGATTGATTCTTTGCTGTTGATAGATCCTTTGCTGTAGATAGATCCTTTGCAGGCGATAGATCCTTTGCAGTAGATAGATACTTAACTGTAGATAGATCCTTTGCTGTAGATAGATCATTTGCTGAAGATAGAACATTGCTGTAGATAGATCGTTTGTTGTAGATAGATCCTTTGCTGTAGATAGATTCTTTGCTGAAGATAGATCCTTTGCTGTAGATTGTTTCATTGCTGTAGATAGATTCTTTGCAGTAGATAGATCCTTTGCAGTAGATAGATCCTTTGCAGTAGATAGATACTTTACTGTAGATAGATCCTTTGCTGTAGATAGATCCTTTGCTGTAGATAGATCATTGCTATAGATAGATCTTTTGTTGTAGATAGATCCTATGCTGTAGAAGGATCCCTTGGTGTAGATGGACCCCTCGCTGTAGATGGATCCCTTAGTGGAGATAGATCATTTAATAGAGATAGATCCTTTGCTGTAGATAGATCCTTTGCTGTAGATAGATCCTTTGCTGTAGATAGAACCTTTGCCATAGATAGATCTCTTGATTTAAATAGATCATTTGCTATAGATAGATCCTTTGTTGTAGATAGATCCTTTGCTGTAGATAGATCCTTTTCTGTAGATAGATCCTTTTTTGTAGATAGATCCTTTACTGTAGATAGAAACTTTGCTGTAGATAGATCGTTTGCTGTAAATAGATCGCGTACTGTAGATAGATCTTTCGCTGTAGATAAATCCTTTTGGCTGTATCTTTTGCTGTAGATAAATCCTTTTGGCTGTAGATAGATCCTCGGTTATAAATAGATCCTTTACTGTAGATAGATCCTTTGCTGTAGATAGATCCTTTGCTGTAGATAGATCCTTTGCAGTAGATAGATCCTTTGCAGTAGATAGATACTATAACGTAGATAGATCCTTTGCTGTAGATAGATTCTTTGCTGTAGATAGATCATTGCTGTAGATAGATCGTTTGTTGTAGATAGATCCTTTGCTGTAGATAGATTCTTTGCTGAAGATAGATCCTTTGTTGTAGATTGATTCATTGCTGTAGATATATCCTTTGTTGTACATAGATCCTTTGCAGTAGATAGATGCTTTGCAGTAGATAATTACTTTACTGTAGATAGATCCTTTGCTGTAGATAGATCCTTTGCTGTAGATAGATCATTGCTGTAGATAGATAGTTTGTTGTAGATAAATTCTTTGCTGTAGATAGATCCTTTACTGCTGATAGATCCTATGCTGTAGAAAGATCCCTTGCTGTAGATGGACCCCTTGCTGTAGATGGACCCCTTGCTGTATATGGATCCCTTAGTGGAGATAGATCATTTACTGAATATAGATCCTTTGCTGTAGATAGATCCTTTGCTGTAGATAGATCCTTTGCTATTGATAGAACCTTTGCTGTAGATAGATCCTTTGCTGTAGATAGATTCTTTGCTGAAGATAGATCCTTTGCTGAAGATAGATCCTTTGCTGTACATTGATTCATTGCTGTAGATAGATCCTTTGCTGTAAATAGATCCTTTGCTGTAGATAGATCCTATGCTGTTGTAGATCCTTCGCTGTATAAATATCCTCCGCTGTAAAAAGATACTTTGCTGTATATAGATCCTTTGATGTAGATAGATCCTTTGCTGTAGATGGATCCTTTGCTGTAGACAGATCCTTTGCTGTAGATAGATCCTTTGCTGTAGATAGATTCTTTGCTGAAGATAGATCTTTTGCTGAAGATAGATCCTTTGCTGTACATTGATTCATTGCTGTAGATAGATCCTTTGCTGTAGATAGATCCTTTGCAGTAGATAGATCCTTTGCAGTAGATAGATACTATAACGTAGATAGATCCTTTGCTGTAGATAGATTCTTTGCTGTAGATAGATCATTGCTGTAGATAGATCGTTTGTTGTAGATAGATCCTTTGCTGTAGATAGATTCTTTGCTGAAGATAGATCCTTTGTTGTAGATAGATTCATTGCTGTAGATAGATCCTTTGCTGTACATAGATCCTTTGCAGTAGATAGATGCTTTGCAGTAGATAATTACTTTACTGTAGATAGATCCTTTGCTGTAGATAGATCCTTTGCTGTAGATAGATCATTGCTGTAGATAGATAGTTCGTTGTAGATAGATCCTTTGCTGTAGATAGATCCTTTACTGTTGATAGATCCTATGCTGTAGAAAGATCCCTTGCTGTGGATGGACCCCTAGCTGTAGATGGACCCCTTGCTGTATATGGATCCTTTAGTGGAGATAGATCATTTACTGAATATAGTAGTTTTGCTGTAGATAGATCCTTTGCTGTAGATAGATCCTTTGCTGTTGATAGAACCTTTGCTGTAGATTGATCCTTTGCTGTAGATAGATCCTTTGCTGTAGATAGATCCTTTTCTGTAGATAGATCCTTTGCTGTAGATAGATCCTTTGCTGTAATTAGATCCTTTGCTGTAGATAAATCCTTCTTTACTGTAGATAGATCCTTGGCTATAAATAGATCCTTTACTGTAGATAGATCCTTTGCTGTAGATATATCCCTTGCTGTAGATTGATCATATGATGTAGATAGATCCTTTACTGTAGATAGATCTTTTGCTGTAGATAGATCCTTCCCTGTAGATAGATCCTTTGCTATAGATAGATCCTTTGCTGTAGATAGAACTTTTGCTGTAAATAGATCTTTTGCTGTAGATAGATCCTTTGCTGTTTATAGTTCCTTTACTGTAGATAGATCCATTGCTGTAGATTGATTCTTTGCTGTAGATTGATCCTTAGCTTTAGATAGATCCTTTGCTGTAAATAGATTCTTTGCTGAACATAGATTCTTGCTGTAGATAGATTCTTTGTTGAAGATAGCTCCTTTGCTGTAGACAGATCCTTTGCTGTAGATAGATCCTTTACTGCAGATAGATCCTTTGCTGTAGTTGGATACTTTGCTGTAGATAGATCCTTTGCTGTAGATAAATCGTTTGTTGTAGATAGATCCTTTGCTGTAGATAGAGCCTTTACCGCTGATAGATCCTTTGCTGTAGATAGATCCTTTGCTGTAGAAATATCCTTTGCTGTAGATATATCCTTTGCTGTAGATAGATCCCTTACTGTAGACAGATCTTTTGTAGTAAATAGATCCTTTACTGTAGATAGATCATTTTCTGTAGATAGATCCTTTGCTGTAGATACACCAAGGATCATTTGCTGTAAATAAATAAATAAATCCTTTGCCGTAGATAAATACCTTGCCGTAGATAGATTCTTTGCTGTTGATAGATCCTTTGCTGTAAATAGATCTTTCGATGTAGATATATCCTTTTCTGTAGACAGATCCTTTTCTGTAGAGAGATTCTTTACTGTAGATAAAACCTCTGCTGCAGATATATCCCATACTGTAAATAGATCCTCTGCTGAAGATAGATCCTTTGCTGTAGATAGATCCTTTGCTGTTCACAGATCTGTCGCTGTAGAAAGATCCTTTGGTGTAGATAGATTCTTTGCAGTAGATAGATCCTTTGCTGTAGATAAATCCTTTGTTGTAGAAAAATCCTCTGTTGAAGAAAGATCTTTTGCTGTAGATAGATCCTTTGCTGTAGATAAATCGTTTGTTGTAGATAGATTCTTTGCTGTAGTTTGAGCCTTTACAGTTGATAGATCCTTTGCAGTAGATATATCCTTTACTGTAGATAGATCCTTTGCTGAAGATAAATCTCTTGCTGTAGATTGATCGTTTGCTGTAGATAGAATTTTTGCTGTAGATAGATCTTTTGCTGTGGATAGATCCTTCACTGTAGATAGATCCTTTGCTGTATTAGATTCTTTGCTGTAGAAAGATCCTCCGCTGTAAATAGATCCGTTGCTGTAGATAGATCCTTTGCTGTAGATAGATCCTTTGCTGTGGATGGATCCTTTGCTGTAGATAGATCATTCGCTGTAGAAAGATCCTTTGCTATAGAAAGAACCTCTGTTGTATACAGATCCTTTGCTGTAGATAGATCTTTGCTGTAGATAGATCCTTTGCTGTAGATAGATTCCTTACTGTAGATAAATTCCTTACTGTAGATAGATTCCTTACTGTAGATAGATCCTTTGCTGTAGATAGATCCTTTGCTGTAGATAGATCCTTTTCTGAAGATAGATCCTTTGCTGTTGATAGATCATTTGCAGTAGATAGATCATTTGCAGTAGATAGATCTTTTGATGTAAATGTACCCTTTGCTATAGATAGATTCTTTGCTGATGATTGATCCTTCGCTGTAAATAGATCCTTTACTGTAGATAGATCCATTGCTGTAGATAGATCCTTTGCTGTGAATAGATACTTTGCTGTAGATTGATTCTTTGCTGTTGATAGATCCTTTGCTGTAGATAGATCCTTTGCAGGCGATAGATCCTTTGCAGTAGATAGATACTTAACTGTAGATAGATCCTTTGCTGTAGATAGATCATTTGCTGTAGATAGAACATTGCTGTAGATAGATCGTTTGTTGTAGATAGATCCTTTGCTGTAGATAGATTCTTTGCTGAAGATAGATCCTTTGCTGTAGATTGTTTCATTGCTGTAGATAGATTCTTTGCAGTAGATAGATCCTTTGCAGTAGATAGATCCTTTGCAGTAGATAGATACTTTACTGTAGATAGATCCTTTGCTGTAGATAGATCCTTTGCTGTAGATAGATCATTGCTATAGATAGATCTTTTGTTGTAGATAGATCCTATGCTGTAGAAGGATCCCTTGGTGTAGATGGACCCCTTGCTGTAGATGGATCCCTTAGTGGAGATAGATCATTTAATAGAGATAGATCCTTTGCTGTAGATAGATCCTTTGCTGTAGATAGATCCTTTGCTGTAGATAGAACCTTTGCCATAGATAGATCATTTGATTTAAATAGATCATTTGCTATAGATAGATCCTTTGTTGTAGATAGATCCTTTGCTGAAGATAGATCCTTTTCTGTAGATAGATCCTTTTTTGTAGATAGATCCTTTACTGTAGATAGAAACTTTGCTGTAGATAGATCGTTTGCTGTAAATAGATCGCGTACTGTAGATAGATCTTTCGCTGTAGATAGATCCTTTGCTGTAAGTAGATCTTTTGCTGTAGATAAATCCTTTTGGCTGTAGATAGATCCTCGGTTATAAATAGATCCTTTACTGTAGATAGATCCTTTGCTGTAGATAGATCCTTTGCTGTAGATAGATCCTTTGCAGTAGATAGATCCTTTGCAGTAGATAGATACTATAACGTAGATAGATCCTTTGCTGTAGATAGATTCTTTGCTGTAGATAGATCATTGCTGTAGATAGATCGTTTGTTGTAGATAGATCCTTTGCTGTAGATAGATTCTTTGCTGAAGATAGATCCTTTGTTGTAGATTGATTCATTGCTGTAGATATATCCTTTGTTGTACATAGATCCTTTGCAGTAGATAGATGCTTTGCAATAGATAATTACTTTACTGTAGATAGATCCTTTGCTGTAGATAGATCCTTTGCTGTAGATAGATCATTGCTGTAGATAGATAGTTTGTTGTAGATAAATTCTTTGCTGTAGATAGATCCTTTACTGTTGATAGATCCTATGCTGTAGAAAGATCCCTTGCTGTAGATGGACCCCTTGCTGTAGATGGACCCCTTGCTGTATATGGATCCCTTAGTGGAGATAGATCATTTACTGAATATAGATCCTTTGCTGTAGATAGATCCTTTGCTGTAGATAGATCCTTTGCTATTGATAGAACCTTTGCTGTAGATAGATCCTTTGCTGTAGATAGATTCTTTGCTGAAGATAGATCCTTTGCTGAAGATAGATCCTTTGCTGTACATTGATTCATTGCTGTAGATAGATCCTTTGCTGTAAATAGATCCTTTGCTGTAGATAGATCCTATGCTGTTGTAGATCCTTCGCTGTATAAATATCCTCCGCTGTAAAAAGATACTTTGCTGTATATAGATCCTTTGATGTAGATAGATCCTTTGCTGTAGATGGATCCTTTGCTGTAGACAGATCCTTTGCTGTATATAGATCCTTTGCTGTAGATAGATTCTTTGCTGAAGATAGATCTTTTGCTGAAGATAGATCCTTTGCTATACATTGATTCATTGCTGTAGATAGATCCTTTGCTGTAGATAGATCCTTTGCAGTAGATAGATCCTTTGCAGTAGATAGATACTATAACGTAGATAGATCCTTTGCTGTAGATAGATTCTTTGCTGTAGATAGATCATTGCTGTAGATAGATCGTTTGTTGTAGATAGATCCTTTGCAGTAGATAGATTCTTTGCTGAAGATAAATCCTTTGTTGTAGATAGATTCATTGCTGTAGATAGATCCTTTGCTGTACATAGATCCTTTGCAGTAGATAGATGCTTTGCAGTAGATAATTACTTTACTGTAGATAGATCCTTTGCTGTAGATAGATCCTTTGCTGTAGATAGATCATTGCTGTAGATAGATAGTTTGTTGTAGATAGATCCTTTTCTGTAGATAGATCCTTTACTGTTGATAGATCCTATGCTGTAGAAAGATCCCTTGCTGTGGATGGACCCCTTGCTGTAGATGGACCCCTTGCTGTATATGGATCCTTTAGTGGAGATAGATCATTTACTGAATATAGTAGTTTTGCTGTAGATAGATCCTTTGCTGTAGATAGATCCTTTGCTGTTGATAGAACCTTTGCTGTAGATTGATCCTTTGCTGTAGATAGATCCTTTGCTGTAGATAGATCCTTTTCTGTAGATAGATCCTTTGCTGTAGATAGATCCTTTGCTGTAATTAGATCCTTTGCTGTAGATAAATCCTTCTTTACTGTAGATAGATCCTTGGCTATAAATAGATCCTTTACTGTAGATAGATCCTTTGCTGTAGATAGATCCCTTGCTGTAGAATGATCATATGATGTAGATAGATCCTTTACTGTAGATAGATCTTTTGCTGTAGATAGATCCTTCCCTGTAGATAGATCCTTTGCTATAGATAGATCCTTTGCTGTAGATAGAACTTTTGCTGTAAATAGATCTTTTGCTGTAGATAGATCCTTTGCTGTTTATAGTTCATTTACGGTAGATAGATCCATTGCTGTAGATTGATTCTTTGCTGTAGATTGATCCTTTGCTGTAGATAGATCCTTTGCTGTAAATAGATTCTTTGCTGAACATAGATTCTTGCTTTAGATAGATTCTTTGTTGAAGATAGCTCCTTTGCTGTAGACAGATCCTTTGCAGTGGATAGATCCTTTACTGCAGATAGATCCTTTGCTGTAGTTGGATCCTTTGCTGTAGATAGATCCTTTGCAGTAGATAAATCGTTTGTTGTAGATAGATCCTTTGCTGTAGATAGAGCCTTTACTGCTGATATATCCTTTGCTGTAGATAGATCCTTTGCTGTAGAAATATCCTTAGCTGTAGATATATCCCTTGCTGTAGATAGATCCCTTACTGTAGACAGATCTTTTGTAGTAAATAGATCCTTTACTGTAGACAGATCCTTTTCTGTAGAGAGATTCTTTACTGTAGATAAAACCTCTGCTGCAGATATATCCCATACTGTAAATAGATCCTTTGCTGAAGATAGATCCTTTGCTGTAGATAGATCCATTGCTGTAGATTGATCCTCTGCTGTAGAAAGATCTTCTGCTGTAAGTAGATCCTTTGCTGTAGATAGATCCTTTGCTGTTGACAGATCTGTCGCTGTAGAAAGATCCTTTGGTGTAGATAGATCCTTTGCTGAAGATAAATCTCTTGCTGTAGATAGATCACTTTGCTGTAGATAGATCCTTTGCTGTAGATTAATCCTTTGTTGTAGAAAAATCCTCTGTTGAAGAAAGATCTTTTGCTGTAGATAGATCCTTTGCTGTAGATGAATCGTTTGTTTTAGATAGATTCTTTGCTGTAGATAGAGCCTTTACAGTTGATAGATCCTTTGCTGTAGATATATCCTTTTCTGTAGATAGATCCTTTGCTGAAGATAAATCTCTTGCTGTAAATAGATCCTTTGCTGTAGATAGAATTGTTGCTGTAAATAGACTATTGCTGTAGATAGATCCTTTACTGTTAATAGTTCCTTTACTGTAGATAGATCCTTTAATGTAGATTGATTCTTTGCTGTAGATTGATCCTTTGCTGTAGATAAATCCCTAACTGTAGATAGATCCTTTGCTGTAGATAGATCTTTTGCTGTGGATAGATCCTTCACTGTAGATAGATCCTTTGCTGTATTAGATCTTATGCTGTAGAAAGATCCTCCGCTGTAAATAGATCCGTTGCTGTAGATAGATCCTTTGCTGTAGATAGATCCTTTGCTGTAGATGGATCCTTTGCTGTAGATAGATCAATTGCTGTAGAAAGATCCTTTGCTATAGAAAGAACCTCTGCTGTATACAGATCCTTTGCTGTAGATAGATCTTTGCTGTAGATAGATCCTTTGCTGTAGATAGATTCCTTACTGTAGATAAATTCCTTACTGTAGATAGATTCCTTACTGTAGATAGATCCTTTGCTGTAGATAGATCCTTTGCTGTAGATAGATCCTTTTCTGAAGATAGATCCTTTGCTGTTGATAGATCCTTTTCTTTAGATAGATCATTTGCAGTAGATAGATCTTTTGATGTACATAGATCTTTTGATGTAAATGTATCCTTTGCTATAGATAGATTCTTTGCTGATGATTGATCCTTCGCTGTAAATAGATCCTTTACTGTAGATAGATCCATTGCTGTAGATAGATCCTTTGCTGTGAATAAATCCTTTGCTGTAGATTGATTCATTGCTGTTGATAGATCCTTTGCTGTAGATAGATCCTTTGCAGGCGATAGATCCTTTGCAGTAGATAGATACTTAACTGTAGATAGATCTTTTTCTGTAGATGGATCCTTTGCTGTAGATAGATCCTTTGCTGTAGATAGATCCTTTGCTGTAGATAGATTCTTTGCTGAAGATAGATCCTTTGCTGAAGATTGATCCTTTGCTGTACATTGATTCATTGCTGTAGATAGATCCTTTGCTGTAGATAGATCCTTTGCAGTAGAGATCCTTTGCAGTAGATAGATACTATAACGTAGATAGATCCTTTGCTGTAGATAGATTCTTTGCTGTAGATAGATCATTGCTGTAGATAGATCGTTTGTTGTAGATAGATCCTTTGCTGTAGATAGATTCTTTGCTGAAGATAGATCCTTTGTTGTAGATTGATTCATTGCTGTAGATAGATCCTTTGCTGTACATAGATCCTTTGCAGTAGATAGATGCTTTGCAGTAGATAATTACTTTACTGTAGATAGATCCTTTGCTGTAGATAGATCCTTTGCTGTAGATAGATCATTGCTGTAGATAGATAGTTTGTTGTAGATAGATCATTATCTGTAGATAGATCCTTTACTGTTGATAGATCCTATGCTGTAGAAAGATCCCTAGCTGTAGATAGACCCCTTGCTGTAGATGGACCCCTTGCTGTATATGGATCCCTTTGTGGAGATAGATCATTTACTGAATATAGATCCTTTGCTGTAGATAGATCCTTTGCTGTAGATAGATTCTTTGCTGTTGATAGAACCTTTGCTGTAGATTGATCCTTTGCTGTAGATAGATCCTTTGCTGTAGATGGATCCTTTGCCATAGATAGATCCATTGACTTAGATAGATCATTTGCTGTAGATAGATCCTTTGTTGTAGATAGATCCTTTGCTGTAGGTAGATCCTTTTCTATAGATAGATCCTTTTTTGTAAATAGATCCCGTACTGTAGATAGATCCTTTGCTGTAGATAGATCCTTTGCTGTAGATAGATCCTTTGCTGTAATTAGATCCTTTGCTGTAGATAAATCCTTTTTTACTGTAGATAGATCCTTGGCTATAAATAGATCCTTTACTGTAGATAGATCCTTTGCTGTAAATATATCCCTTGCTGTAGATTGATTATATGATGTAGATAGATCCTTTACTGAAGATAGATCTTTTGCTGTAGATAGATCCTTTCCTGTAGATAGATCCTTTGCTATAGATAGATCCTTTGCTGTAGATAGAACTTTTGCTGTAAATAGATCTTTTGCTTTAGATAGATCCTTTGCTGTTTATAGTTCCTTTACTGTAGATAGATCCATTGCTGTAGATTGATTCTTTGCTGTAGATTGATCCTTAGCTGTAGATAGATCCTTTGCTGTAAATAGATTCTTTACTGAACATAGATTCTTGCTGTAGATAGATTCTTTGTTGAAGATAGCTCCTTTGCTGTAGACAGATCCTTTGCAGTAGATAGATCCTTTACTGCAGATAGATCCTTTGCTGTAGTTCGATACTTTGCTGTAGATAGATCCTTTGCTGTAGATAAATCGTTTGTTGTAGATAGATCCTTTGCAGTAGATAGAGCCTTTACTGTAGACAGATCTTTTGTAGTAAATAGATCCTTTACTGTAGATAGATCATTTGCTGTAGATAGATCCTATGCTGTAGATAGACCTAGGATCATTTGCTGTAAATAAATAAATAAATCCTTTGTCGTAGATAAATACCTTGCCGTAGATAGATTCTTTGCTGTTGATAGATCCTTTGCTGTAGATAGATCCTTCGATGTAGATATATCCTTTTCTGTAGACAGATCCTTTTCTGTAGAGAGATTCTTTACTGTAGATAAAACCTCTGCTGCAGATATATCCCATACTGTAATTAGATCCTTTGCTGTGGATAGATCCATTGCTGTAGAATAATCCTCTGCTGTAGAAAGATCTTCTGCTGTAAGTAGATCCTTTGGTGTAGATAGATCCTTTGCTGTTCACAGATCTGTCGCTGTAGAAAGATCCTTTGGTGTAGATAGATTCTTTGCAGTAGATAGATCCCTTACTGTAGATAGATCACTTTGCTGTAGATAGATCCTTTGCTGTAGATAAATCCTTTGTTGTAGAAAAATCCTCTGTTGAAGAAAGATCTTTTGCTGTAGATAGATCCTTTGCTGTAGATAAATCGTTTGTTGTAGATAGATTCTTTGCTGTAGATAGAGCCTTTACAGTTGATAGATCCTTTGCTGTAGATATATCCTTTACTGTAGATTGATCCATTGCTGAAGATAAATCTCTTGCTGTAGATAGATCCTTTGCTGTAGATAGAATTTTTGCTGTAAATAGACTATTGCTGTAGATAGATCCTTTACTGTTCATAGTTCCTTTACTGTAGATAGATCCTTTGATGTAGATTGATTCTTCACTGTTGATTGATCCTTTGCTGTAGATAGATCCCTTACTGTAGATAGATCCTTTGCTGTAGATAGATCTTTTGCTGTGGATAGATCCTTCACTGTAGATAGATCCTTTGCTGTATTAGATCCTTTGCTGTAGAAAGATCCTCCGCTGTAAATAGATCCGTTGCTGTAGATAGATCCTTTGCTGTAGATAGATCCTTTGCTGTATATGGATCCTTTGCTGTAGATAGATCATTTGCTGTAGAAAGATCCTTTGCTATAGAAAGAACCTCTGCTGTATACAGATCCTTTGCTGTAGATAGATCTTTGCTGTAGATAGATCTTTGCTGTAGATAGATTCCTTACTGTAGATAAATTCCTTACTGTAGATAGATTCCTTTTGTAGATAGATCCTTTGCTGTAGATAGATCCTTTGCTGTAGATAGATCCTTTTCTGAAGATAGATCCTTTGCTGTTGATAGATCCTTTTCTTTAGATAGATCATTTGCAGTAGATAGATCTTTTGATGTACATAGATCTTTTGATGTAAATGTACCCTTTGCTATAGATAAATTCTTTGCTGATGATTGATCCTTCGCTGTAAATAGATCCTTTACTGTAGATAGATCCATTGCTGTAGATAGATCCTTTGCTGTGAATAGATCCTTTGCTGTAGATTGATTCTTTGCTGTTGATAGATCCTTTGCTGTAGATAGATCCTTTGCAGGCGATAGATCCTTTGCAGTAGATAGATACCTAACTGTAGATAGATCCTTTGCTGTAGATAGATCATTTGCTGTAGATAGAACATTGCTGTAGATAGATCGTTTGTTGTAGATAGATCCTTTGCTGTAGATAGATTCTTTGCTGAAGATAGATCCTTTGCTGTAGATTGTTTCATTGCTGTAGATAGATTATTTGCAGTAGATAGATCTTTTGCAGTAGATAGATCCTTTGCAGTAGATAGATACTTTACTGTAGATAGATCCTTTGCTGTAGATAGATCCTTTGCTGTAGATAGATCATTGCTGTAGATAGATCTTTTGTTGTAGATAGATCCTATGCTGTAGAAGGATCCCTTGGTGTAGATGGACCCCTTGCTGTAGATGGATCCCTTAGTGGAGATAGATCATTTAATAGAGATAGATCCTTTGCTGTAGATAGATCCTTTGCTGTAGATAGATCCTTTGCTGTAGATAGAACCTTTGCCATAGATAGATCTCTTGACTTAAATAGATCATTTGCTATAGATAGATCCCTTGTTGTAGATAGATCCTTTGCTGTAGATAGATCCTTTTCTGTAGATAGATCTTTTTTTGTAGATAGATCCTTTACTGTAGATAGAAACTTTGCTGTAGATAGATCGTTTGCTGTAAATAGATCGCGTACTGTAGATAGATCCTTCGCTGTAGATAGATCCTTTGCTGTAAGTAGATCCTTTGCTGAAGATAAATCCTTTTGGCTGTAGATAGATCCTCGGTCATAAATAGATCCTTTACTGTAGATAGATCCTTTGCTGTAGATAGATCCTTTGCTGTAGATAGATCCTTTGCAGTAGATAGATCCTTTGCAGTAGATAGATACTATAACGTAGATAGATCCTTTGCTGTATATAGATTCTTTGCTGTAGATAGATCATTGCTGTAGATAGATCGTTTGTTGTAGATAGATCCTTTGCTGTAGATAGATTCTTTGCTGAAGATATATCCTTTACTGTAGATTGATCCATTGCTGAAGATAGATCCTTTGCTGTACATAGATCCTTTGCAGTAGATTGATGCTTTGCAGTAGATAATTACTTTACTGTAGATAGATCCTTTGCTGTAGATAGATCCTTTGCTGTAGATAGATCATTGCTGTAGATAGATAGTTTGTTGTAGATAGATCATTTGCTGTAGATAGATCCTTTACTGTTGATAGATCCTATGCTGTAGAAAGATCCCTTGCTGTAGATAGACCCCTTGCTGTAGATGGACCCCTTGCTGTATATGGATCCCTTTGTGGAGATAGATCATTTACTGAATAAAGATTCTTTGTTGTAGATAGATCCTTTGCTGTAGATAGATCCTTTGCTGTTGATAGAACCTTTGCTGTAGATTGATCCTTTGCTGTAGATAGATCCTTTGCTGTAGATAGATCCTTTGCCATAGATAGATCCATTGACTTAGATAGATCATTTGCTGTAGATAGATCCTTTGTTGTAGATAGATCCTTTGCTGTAGATAGATCCTTTTCTGTAGATAGATCCTTTTTTGTAAATAGATCCCGTACTGTAGATAGATCATTTGCTGTAGATAGATCCTTTGCTGTAGATAGATCCTTTGCTGTAATTAGATCCTTTGCTGTAGATAAATCCTTTGCTGTAGATATATCCCTTGCTGTAGATTGATCATATGATGTAGATAGATCCTTTACTGTAGATAGATCTTTTGCTGTAGATAGATCCTTTCCTGTAGATAGATCCTTTGCTGTAGATATATCCCTTGCTGTAGATTGATCATATGATGTAGATAGATCCTTTACTGTAGATAGATCTTTTGCTGTAGATAGATCCTTTCCTGTAGATAGATCCTTTGCTATAGATAGATCCTTTGCTGTAGATAGAACTTTTGCTGTAAATAGATCTTTTGCTGTAGATAGATCCTTTGCTGTTTATAGTTCCTTTACTGTAGATAGATCCATTGCTGTAGATTGATTCTTTGCTGTAGATTGATCCGTAGCTTTAGATATATCCCTTGCTGTAGATTGATCATATGATGTAGATAGATCCTTTACTGTAGATAGATCTTTTGCTGTAGATAGATCCTTTCCTGTAGATAGATCCTTTGCTATAGATAGATCCTTTGCTGTAGATAGAACTTTTGCTGTAAATAGATCTTTTGCTGTAGATAGATCCTTTGCTGTTTATAGTTCCTTTACTGTAGATAGATCCATTGCTGTAGATTGATTCTTTGCTGTAGATTGATCCTTAGCTTTAGATAGATCCTTTGCTGTAAATATATTCTTTGCTGAACATAGATTCTTGCTGTAGATAGATTCTTTGTTGAAGATAGCTCCTTTGCTGTAGACAGATTCTTTGCAGTAGATAGATCCTTTACTGCAGATAGATCCTTTCCTGTAGACAGATCCTTTTCTGTAGAGAGATTCTTTACTGTAGATAAAACCTCTGCTGCAGATATATCCCATACTGTTAATAGATCCTTTGCTGAAGATAGATCCTTTGCTGTGGATAGATCCATTGCTGTAGAATGATCCTCTTCTGTAGAAAGATCTTCTGCTGTAAGTAGATCCTTTGCTGTAGATAGATCCTTTGCTGTTCACAGATCTGTCGCTGTAGAAAGATCCTTTGGTGTAGATAGATTCTTTGCAGTAGATAGATCCCTTACTGTAGATAGATCACTTTGCTGTAGATAGATCCTTTGCTGTAGATAAATCCTTTGTTGTAGAAAAATCCTCTGTTGAAGAAAGATCTTTTGCTGTAGATAGATCCTTTGCTGTAGATACATCGTTTAGTGTAGATAGATTCTTTGCTGTAGATAGAGCCTTTTACAGTTGATAGATCCTTTGCTGTAGATATATCCTTTACTGTAGATAGATCCTTTGCTGAAGATAAATCTCTTGCTGTAGATTGATCGTTTGCTGTAGATAGAATTTTTGCTGTAAATAGACTATTGCTGTGGATAGATCCTTTACTGTTCATAGTTCCTTTACTGTAGATAGATCCTTTGATGTAGATTGATTCTTTACTGTAGATTGATCCTTTGCTGTAGATAGATCCCTTACTGTAGATAGATCCTTTGCTGTAGATAGATCCTTTTCTGTAGATAGATCCTTTGTTGTAGATAGATCCTTTGCTGTAGATAGATCCTTTTCTGTAGATAGATCCTTTTTTGTAAATAGATCCCGTACTGTAGATAGATCCTTTGCTGTAGATAGATCCTTTGCTGTAGATAGATCCTTTGCTGTAATTAGATCCTTTGCTGTAGATAAATCCATTTTTACTGTAGATAGATCCTTGGCTATAAATAGATCCTTTACTGTAGATAGATCCTTTGCTGTAAATATATCCATTGCTGTAGATTGATCATATGATGTAGATAGATCCTTTACTGAAGATAGATCTTTGGCTGTAGATAGATCCTTTCCTGTAGATAGATCCTTTGCTATAGATAGATCCTTTGCTGTAGATAGAACTTTTGCTGTAAATAGATCTTTTGCTTTAGATAGATCCTTTGCTGTTTATAGTTCCTTTACTGTAGATAGATCCATTGCTGTAGATTGATTCTTTGCTGTAGATTGATCCTTAGCTGTAGATAGATCCTTTGCTGTAAATAGATTCTTTGCTGAACATAGATTCTTGCTGTAGATAGATTCTTTGTTGAAGATAGCTCCTTTGCTGTAGACAGATCCTTTGCAGTAGATAGATCCTTTACTGCAGATAGATCCTTTGCTGTAGTTGGATACTTTGCTGTAGATAGATCCTTTGCTGTAGATAAATCGTTTGTTGTAGATAGATCCTTTGCTGTAGATAGAGCCTTTACTGTAGACAGATCTTTTGTAGTAAATAGATCCTTTACTGTAGATAGATCATTTGCTGTAGATAGATCCTTTGCTGTAGATAGACCTAGGATCATTTGCTGTTAATAAATAAATAAATCCTTTGTCGTAGATAAATACCTTGCCGTAGATAGATTCTTTGCTGTTGATAGATCCTTTGCTGTAGATAGATCCTTCGATGTAGATATATCCTTTTCTGTAGACAGATCCTTTTCTGTAGAGAGATTATTTACTGTAGATAAAACCTCTGCTGCAGATATATCCCATACTGTAAATAGATCCTTTGCTGAAGATAGATCCTTTGCTGTGGATAGATCCATTGCTGTAGAATAATAATCATCTGCTGTAGAAAGATCTTCTGCTGTAAGTAGATCCTTTGGTGTAGATAGATCCTTTGCTGTTCACAGATCTGTCGCTGTAGAAAGATCCTTTGGTGTAGATAGATTCTTTGCAGTAGATAGATCCCTTACTGTAGATAGATCACTTTGCTGTAGATAGATCCTTTGCTGTAGATAAATCCTTTGTTGTAGAAAAATCCTCTGTTGAAGAAAGATCTTTTGCTGTGGATAGATCCTTTGCTGTAGATAAATCGTTTGTTGTAGATAGATTCTTTGCTGTAGATAGAGCCTTTACAGTTGATAGATCCTTTGCTGTAGATATATCCTTTACTGTAGATAGATCCTTTGCTGAAGATAAATCTCTTGCTGTAGATAAATCCTTTGTTGTAGAAAAATCCTCTGTTGAAGAAAGATCTTTTGCTGTGGATAGATCCTTTGCTGTAGATAAATCGTTTGTTGTAGATAGATTCTTTGCTGTAGATAGAGCCTTTACAGTTGATAGATCCTTTGCTGTAGATATATCCTTTACTGTAGATAGATCCTTTGCTGAAGATAAATCTCTTGCTGTAGAGAGATCCTTTGCTGTAGATAGATTTTTTGCTGTAAATAGACTATTGCTGTAGATAGATCCTTTACTGTTCATAGTTCCTTTACTGTAGATAGATCCTTTGATGTAGATTGATTCTTTACTGTTGATTGATCCTTTGCTGTAGATAGATCCCTTACTGTAGATAGATCCTTTGCTGTATATAGATCTTTTGCTGTGGATAGATCCTTCACTGTAGATAGATCCTTTGCTGTATTAGATCATTTGCTGTAGAAAGATCCTCCGCTGTAAATAGATCCGTATCTGAAGATAGATCCTTTGCTGTAGATAGATCCTTTGCTGTATATGGATCCTTTGCTGTAGATAGATCATTTGCTGTAGAAAGATCCTTTGCTATAGAAAGAACCTCTGCTGTATACAGATCCTTTGCTGTAGATAGATCTTTGCTGTAGATAGATCCTTTGCTGTAGATAGATTCCTTACTGTAGATAAATTCCTTACTGTAGATAGATTCCTTACTGTAGATAGATCCTTTGCTGTAGATAGATCCTTTGCTGTAGATAGATCTTTCTCTGAAGATAGATCCTTTGCTGTTGATAGATCCTTTTCTTTAGATAGATCATTTGCAGTAGATAGATCTTTTGATGTACATAGATCTTTTGATGTAAATGTACCCTTTGCTATAGATAGATTCTTTGCTGATGATTGATCCTTCGCTGTAAATAGATCCTTTACTGTAGATAGATCCATTGCTGTAGATAGATCCTTTGCTGTGAATAGATCCTTTGCTGTAGATTGATTCTTTGCTGTTGATAGATCCTTTGCTGTAGAGAGATCCTTTGCAGGCGATAGATCCTTTGCAGTAGATAGATACCTAACTGTAGATAGATCCTTTGCTGTAGATAGATCATTTGCTGTAGATAGAACATTGCTGTAGATAGATCGTTTGTTGTAGATAGATCCTTTGCTGTAGATAGATTCTTTGCTGAAGATAGATCCTTTGCTGTAGATTGTTTCATTGCTGTAGATAGATTATTTGCAGTAGATAGATCCTTTGCAGTAGATAGATCCTTTGCAGTAGATAGATACTTTACTGTAGATAGATCCTTTGCTGTAGATAGATCCTTTGCTGTAGATAGATCATTGCTGTAGATAGATCTTTTGTTGTAGATAGATCCTATGCTGTAGAAGGATCCCTTGGTGTAGATGGACCCCTTGCTGTAGATGGATCCCTTAGTGGAGATAGATCATTTAATAGAGATAGATCCTTTGCTGTAGATAGATCCTTTGCTGTAGATAGATCCTTTGCTGTAGATAGAACCTTTGCCATAGATAGATCTCTTGACTTAAATAGATCATTTGCTATAGATAGATCCCTTGTTGTAGATAGATCCTTTGCTGTAGATAGATCCTTTTCTGTAGATAAATCTTTTTTTGTAGATAGATCCTTTACTGTAGATAGAAACTTTGCTGTAGATAGATCGTTTGCTGTAAATAGATCGCGTACTGTAGATAGATCCTTCGCTGTAGATAGATCCTTTGCTGTAAGTAGATCCTTTGCTGTAGATAAATCCTTTTGGCTGTAGATAGATCCTCGGTTATAAATAGATCCTTTACTGTAGATAAATCCTTTGCTGTAGATAGATCCTTTGCTGTAGATAGATCCTTTGCAGTAGATAGATCCTTTGCAGTAGATAGATACTATAACGTAGATAGATCCTTTGCTGTAGATAGATTCTTTGCTGTAGATAGATCATTGCTGTAGATAGATCGTTTGTTGTAGATAGATCCTTTGCTGTAGATAGATTCTTTGCTGAAGATAGATCCTTTGTTGTAGATTGATTCATTGCTGTAGATAGATCCTTTGCTGTACATAGATCCTTTGCAGTAGATAGATGCTTTGCAGTAGATAATTACTCTACTGTAGATAGATCCTTTGCTGTAGATAGATCTTTTGCTGTAGATAGATCATTGCTGTAGATAGATAGTTTGTTGTAGATAGATCATTTGCTGTAGATAGATCCTTTACTGTTGATAGATCCTATGCTGTAGAAAGATCCCTTGCTGTAGATAGACCCCTTGCTGTAGATGGACCCCTTGCTGTATATGGATCCCTTTGTGGAGATAGATCATTTACTGAATATAGATCCTTTGTTGTAGATAGATCCTTTGCTGTAGATAGATCCTTTGCTGTTGATAGAACCTTTGCTGTAGATTGATCCTTTGCTGTAGATAGATCCTTTGCTGTAGATAGATCCTTTGCCATGGATAGATCCATTGACTTAGATAGATCATTTGCTGTAGATAGATCCTTTGTTGTAGATAGATCCTTTGCTGTAGATAGATCCTTTTCTGTAGATAGATCCTTTTTTGTAAATAGATCCCGTACTGTAGATAGATCCTTTGCTGTAGATAGATCCTTTGCTGTAGATAGATCCTTTGCTGTAATTAGATCCTTTGCTGTAGATAAATCCTTTTTTACTGTAGATAGATCCTTGGCTATAAATAGATCCTTTACTGTAGATAGATCCTTTGCTGTAGATATATCCCTTGCTGTAGATTGATCATATGATGTAGATAGATCCTTTACTGTAGATAGATCTTTTGCTGTAGATAGATCCTTTCCTGTAGATAGATCCTTTGCTATAAATAGATCCTTTGCTGTAGATAGA
Organism: Caprella mutica; assembly: GCA_947561585.1. Taxonomy (NCBI): domain Eukaryota; kingdom Metazoa; phylum Arthropoda; class Malacostraca; order Amphipoda; family Caprellidae; genus Caprella; species Caprella mutica. The sequence goes on from CANNZV010000149.1 coordinate 107,855, forward strand.
ACTTTTGCTGTAAATAGATCTTTTGCTGTAGATAGATCCTTTGCTGTTTATAGTTCCTTTACTGTAGATAGATCCATTGCTGTAGATTGATTCTTTGCTGTAGATTGATCCTTAGCTTTAGATAGATCCTTTGCTGTACATAGATTCTTTGCTGAACATAGATTCTTGCTGTAGATAGATTCTTTGTTGAAGATAGCTCCTTTGCTGTAGACAGATCCTTTGCAGTAGATAGATCCTTTACTGCAGATAGATCCTTTGCTGTAGTTGGATACTTTGCTGTAGATAGATCCTTTGCTGTAGATAAATCGTTTGTTGTAGATAGATCCTTTGCTGTAGATAGAGCCTTTACTGCTGATAGATCCTTTGCTGTAGATAGATCCTTTGCTGTAGAAATATCCTTTGCTGTAGATATATCCTTTGCTGTAGATAGATCCCTTACTGTAGACAGATCTTTTGTAGTAAATAGATCCTTTACTGTAGATAGATCATTTGCTGTAGATAGATCCTTTGCTGTAGATACACCTAGGATCATTTGCTGTAAATAAATAAATAAATCCTTTGCCGTAGATAAATACCTTGCCGTAGATAGATTCTCTGCTGTTGATAGATCCTTTGCTGTAGATAGATCCTTCGATGTAGATATATCCTTTTCTGTAGACAGATCCTTTTCTGTAGAGAGATTCTTTACTGTAGATAAAACCTCTGCTGCAGATATATCCCATACTGTAAATAGATCCTTTGCTGAAGATAGATCCTTTGCTGTGGATAGATCCATTGCTGTAGAATGATCCTCTGCTGTAGAAAGATCTTCTGCTGTAAGTAGATCCTTTGCTGTAGATAGATCCTTTGCTGTTCACAGATCTGTCGCTGTAGAAAGATCCTTTGGTGTATATAGATTCTTTGCAGTAGATAGATCCCTTACTGTAGATAGATCACTTTGCTGTAGATAGATCCTTTGCTGTAGATAAATCCTTTGTTGTAGAAAAATCCTCTGTTGAAGGAAGATCTTTTGCTGTAGATAGATCCTTTGCTGTAGATAAATCGTTTGTTGTAGATAGATTCTTTGCTGTAGATAGAGCCTTTTACAGTTGATAGATCCTTTGCTGTAGATATATCCTTTACTGTAGATAGATCCTTTGCTGAAGATAAATCTCTTGCTGTAGATTGATCGTTTGCTGTAGATAGAATTTTTGCTGTAAATAGACTATTGCTGTAGATAGATCCTTTACTGTTCATAGTTCCTTTACTGTAGATAGATCCTTTGATGTAGATTGATTCTTTACTGTAGATTGATCCTTTGCTGTAGATAGATCCCTTACTGTAGATAGATCCTTTGCTGTAGATAGATCATTTGCTGTGGATAGATCCTTCACTGTAGATAGATCCTTTGCTGTATAAGATCCTTTGCTGTAGAAAGATCCTCCGCTGTAAATAGATCCATTGCTGTAGATAGATCCTTTGCTGTAGATAGATCCTTTGCTGTGGATGGATACTTTGCTGTAGATAGATCATTTACTGTAGAAAGATCCTTTGCCATAGAAAGAACCTCTGCTGTATACAGATCCTTTGCTGTAGATAGATCTTTGCTGTAGATAGATCCTTTGCTGTAGATAGATTCCTTACTGTAGATAAATTCCTTACTGTAGATAGATTCCTTACTGTAGATAGATCCTTTGCTGTTGATAGATCCTTTGCTGTAGATAGATCCTTTTCTGAAGATAGATCCTTTGCTGTTGATAGATCCTTTTCTTTAGATAGATCATTTGCAGTAGATAGATCTTTTGATGTACATAGATCTTTTGATGTAAATGTACCCTTTGCTATAGATAGATTCTTTGCTGATTATTGATCCTTCGCTGTAAATAGATCCTTTACTGTAGATAGATCCATTGCTGTAGATAGATCCTTTGCTGTGAATAGATCCTTTGCTGTAGATTGATTCTTTGCTGTTGATAGATCCTTTGCTGTAGATAGATCCTTTGCAGGCGATAGATCCTTTGCAGTAGATAGATACTTAACTGTAGATAGATCCTTTGCTGTAGATAGATCATTTGCTGTAGATAGAACATTGCTGTAGATAGATCGTTTGTTGTAGATAGATCCTTTGCTGTAGATATATTCTTTGCTGAAGATAGATCCTTTGCTGTAGATTGTTTCATTGCTGTAGATAGATTCTTTGCAGTAGATAGATCCTTTGCAGTAGATAGATCCTTTGCAGTAGATAGATACTTTACTGTAGATAGATCCTTTGCTGTAGATAGATCCTTTGCTGTAGATAGATCATTGCTATAGATAGATCTTTTGTTGTATTTTGATCCTATGCTGTAGAAGGATCCCTTGGTGTAGATGGACCCCTTGCTGTAGATGGATCCCTTAGTGGAGATAGATCATTTAATAGAGATAGATCCTTTGCTGTAGATAGATCCTTTGCTGTAGATAGATCCTTTGCTGTAGATAGAACCTTTGCCATAGATAGATCTCTTGACTTAAATAGATCATTTGCTATAGATAGATCCCTTGTTGTAGATAGATCCTTTGCTGTAGATAGATCCTTTTCTGTTGATAAATCTTTTTTTGTAGATAGATCCTTTACTGTAGATAGAAACTTTGCTGTAGATAGATCGTTTGCTGTAAATAGATCGCGTACTGTAGATAGATCCTTCGCTGTAGATAGATCCTTTGCTGTAAGTAGATCCTTTGCTGTAGATAAATCCTTTTGGCTGTAGATAGATCCTCGGTTATAAATAGATCCTTTACTGTAGATAAATCCTTTGCTGTAGATAGATCCTTTGCTGTAGATAGATCCTTTGCAGTAGATAGATCCTTTGCAGTAGATAGATACTATAACGTAGATAGATCCTTTGCTGTAGATAGATTCTTTGCTGTAGATAGATCATTGCTGTAGATAGATCGTTTGTTGTAGATAGATCCTTTGCTGTAGATAGATTCTTTGCTGAAGATAGATCCTTTGTTGTAGATTGATTCATTGCTGTAGATAGATCCTTTGCTGTACATAGATCCTTTGCAGTAGATAGATGCTTTGCAGTAGATAATTACTTTACTGTAGATAGATCCTTTGCTGTAGATAGATCTTTTGCTGTAGATAGATCATTGCTGTAGATAGATAGTTTGTTGTAGATAGATCATTTGCTGTAGATAGATCCTTTACTGTTGATAGATCCTATGCTGTAGAAAGATCCCTTGCTGTAGATAGACCCCTTGCTGTAGATGGACCCCTTGCTGTATATGGATCCCTTTGTTGTAGATAGATCCTTTGCTGTAGATAGATCCTTTGCTGTTGATAGAACCTTTGCTGTAGATTGATCCTTTGCTGTAGATAGATCCTTTGCTGTAGATAGATCCTTTGCCATAGATAGATCCATTGACTTAGATAGATCATTTGCTGTAGATATATCCTTTGTTGTAGATAGATCCTTTGCTGTAGATAGATCCTTTTCTGTAGATAGATCCTTTTTTGTAAATAGATCCCGTACTGTAGATAGATCCTTTGCTGTAGATAGATCCTTTGCTGTAGATAGATCCTTTGCTGTAATTAGATCCTTTGCTGTAGATAAATCCTTTTTTACTGTAGATAGATCCTTGGCTATAAATAGATCCTTTACTGTAGATAGATCCTTTGCTGTAGATATATCCCTTGCTGTAGATTGATCATATGATGTAGATAGATCCTTTACTGTAGATAGATCTTTTGCTGTAGATAGATCCTTTCCTGTAGATAGATCCTTTGCTATAGATAGATCCTTTGCTGTAGATAGAACTTTTGCTGTAAATAGATCTTTTGCTGTAGATAGATCCTTTGCTGTTTATAGTTCCTTTACTGTAGATAGATCCATTGCTGTAGATTGATTCTTTGCTGTAGATTGATCCTTAGCTTTAGATAGATCCTTTGCTGTACATAGATTCTTTGCTGAACATAGATTCTTGCTGTAGATAGATTCTTTGTTGAAGATAGCTCCTTTGCTGTAGACAGATCCTTTGCAGTAGATAGATCCTTTACTGCAGATAGATCCTTTGCTGTAGTTGGATACTTTGCTGTAGATAGATCCTTTGCTGTAGATAAATCGTTTGTTGTAGATAGATCCTTTGCTGTAGATAGAGCCTTTACTGCTGATAGATCCTTTGCTGTAGATAGATCCTTTGCTGTAGAAATATCCTTTGCTGTAGATATATCCTTTGCTGTAGATAGATCCCTTACTGTAGACAGATCTTTTGTAGTAAATAGATCCTTTACTGTAGATAGATCATTTGCTGTAGATAGATCCTTTGCTGTAGATACACCTAGGATCATTTGCTGTAAATAAATAAATAAATCCTTTGCCGTAGATAAATACCTTGCCGTAGATAGATTCTCTGCTGTTGATAGATCCTTTGCTGTAGATAGATCCTTCGATGTAGATATATCCTTTTCTGTAGACAGATCCTTTTCTGTAGAGAGATTCTTTACTGTAGATAAAACCTCTGCTGCAGATATATCCCATACTGTAAATAGATCCTTTGCTGAAGATAGATCCTTTGCTGTGGATAGATCCATTGCTGTAGAATGATCCTCTGCTGTAGAAAGATCTTCTGCTGTAAGTAGATCCTTTGCTGTAGATAGATCCTTTGCTGTTCACAGATCTGTCGCTGTAGAAAGATCCTTTGGTGTATATAGATTCTTTGCAGTAGATAGATCCCTTACTGTAGATAGATCACTTTGCTGTAGATAGATCCTTTGCTGTAGATAAATCCTTTGTTGTAGAAAAATCCTCTGTTGAAGGAAGATCTTTTGCTGTAGATAGATCCTTTGCTGTAGATAAATCGTTTGTTGTAGATAGATTCTTTGCTGTAGATAGAGCCTTTTACAGTTGATAGATCCTTTGCTGTAGATATATCCTTTACTGTAGATAGATCCTTTGCTGAAGATAAATCTCTTGCTGTAGATTGATCGTTTGCTGTAGATAGAATTTTTGCTGTAAATAGACTATTGCTGTAGATAGATCCTTTACTGTTCATAGTTCCTTTACTGTAGATAGATCCTTTGATGTAGATTGATTCTTTACTGTAGATTGATCCTTTGCTGTAGATAGATCCCTTACTGTAGATAGATCCTTTGCTGTAGATAGATCTTTTGCTGTGGATAGATCCTTCACTGTAGATAGATCCTTTGCTGTATAAGATCCTTTGCTGTAGAAAGATCCTCCGCTGTAAATAGATCCGTTGCTGTAGATAGATCCTTTGCTGTAGATAGATCCTTTGCTGTGGATGGATACTTTGCTGTAGATAGATCATTTACTGTAGAAAGATCCTTTGCTATAGAAAGAACCTCTGCTGTATACAGATCCTTTGCTGTAGATAGATCTTTGCTGTAGATAGATCCTTTGCTGTAGATAGATTCCTTACTGTAGATAAATTCCTTACTGTAGATAGATTCCTTACTGTAGATAGATCCTTTGCTGTTGATAGATCCTTTGCTGTAGATAGATCCTTTTCTGAAGATAGATCCTTTGCTGTTGATAGATCCTTTTCTTTAGATAGATCATTTGCAGTAGATAGATCTTTTGATGTACATAGATCTTTTGATGTAAATGTACCCTTTGCTATAGATAGATTCTTTGCTGATTATTGATCCTTCGCTGTAAATAGATCCTTTACTGTAGATAGATCCATTGCTGTAGATAGATCCTTTGCTGTGAATAGATCCTTTGCTGTAGATTGATTCTTTGCTGTTGATAGATCCTTTGCTGTAGATAGATCCTTTGCAGGCGATAGATCCTTTGCAGTAGATAGATACTTAACTGTAGATAGATCCTTTGCTGTAGATAGATCATTTGCTGTAGATAGAACATTGCTGTAGATAGATCGTTTGTTGTAGATAGATCTTTTGCTGTAGATAGATTCTTTGCTGAAGATAGATCCTTTGCTGTAGATTGTTTCATTGCTGTAGATAGATTCTTTGCAGTAGATAGATCCTTTGCAGTAGATAGATCCTTTGCAGTAGATAGATACTTTACTGTAGATAGATCCTTTGCTGTAGATAGATCCTTTGCTGTAGATAGATCATTGCTATAGATAGATCTTTTGTTGTAGATAGATCCTATGCTGTAGAAGGATCCCTTGGTGTAGATGGACCCCTTGCTGTAGATGGATCCCTTAGTGGAGATAGATCATTTAATAGAGATAGATCCTTTGCTGTAGATAGATCCTTTGCTGTAGATAGATCCTTTGCTGTAGATAGAACCTTTGCCATAGATAGATCTCTTGACATAAATAGATCATTTGCTATAGATAGATCCCTTGTTGTAGATAGATCCTTTGCTGTAGATAGATCCTTTTCTGTAGATAGATCCTTTTTTGTAGATAGATCCTTTACTGTAGATAGAAACTTTGCTGTAGATAGATCGTTTGCTGTAAATAGATCGCGTACTGTAGATAGATCCTTCGCTGTAGATAGATCCTTTGCTGTAAGTAGATCCTTTGCTGTAGATAAATCTTTTTGGCTGTAGATAGATCCTCGGTTATAAATAGATCCTTTACTGTAGATAGATCCTTTGCTGTAGATAGATCCTTTGCTGTAGATAGATCCTTTGCAGTAGATAGATCCTTTGCAGTAGATAGATACTATAACGTATATAGATCCTTTGCTGTAGATAGATTCTTTGCTGTAGATAGATCATTGCTGTAGATAGATCGTTTGTTGTAGATAGATCCTTTGCTGTAGATAGATTCTTTGCTGAAGATAGATCCTTTGTTGTAGATTGATTCATTGCTGTAGATAGATCCTTTGTTGTACATAGATCCTTTGCAGTAGATAGATGCTTTGCAGTGATAATTACTTTACTGTAGATAGATCCTTTGCTGTAGATAGATCCTTTGCTGTAGATAGATCATTGCTGTAGATAGATAGTTTGTTGTAGATAGATTCTTTGCTGTAGATATGTTGTAGATAGATTCTTTGCTGTAGATAGATCCTTTACTGTTGATAGATCCTATGCTGTAGAAAGATCCCTTGCTGTAGATGGACCCCTTGCTGTAGATGGACCCCTTGCTGTATATGGATCCCTTAGTGGAGATAGATCATTTACTGAATATAGATCCTTTGCTGTAGATAGATCCTTTGCTGTAGATAGATCCTTTGCAGTTGATAGAACCTTTGCTGTAGATAGATCCTTTGCTGTAGATAGATTCTTTGCTGAAGATAGATCCTTTGCTGAAGATAGATCCTTTGCTGTACATTGATTCATTGCTGTAGATAGATCCTTTGCTGTAAATAGATCCTTTGCTGTAGATAGATCCTATGCTGTTGTAGATCCTTTGCTGTATAAATATCCTCCGCTGTAAAAAGATACTTTGCTGTATATAGATCCTTTGATGTAGATAGATCCTTTGCTGTAGATGGATCCTTTGCTGTAGACAGATCCTTTGCTGTAGATAGATCCCTTGCTGTAGATAGATTCTTTGCTGAAGATAGATCTTTTGCTGAAGATAGATCCTTTGCTGTACATTGATTCATTGCTGTAGATAGATCCTTTGCTGTAGATAGATCCTTTGCAGTAGATAGATCCTTTGCAGTAGATAGATACTATAACGTAGATAGATCCTTTGCTGTAGATAGATTCTTTGCTGTAGATAGATCATTGCTGTAGATAGATCGTTTGTTGTAGATAGATCCTTTGCTGTAGATAGATTCTTTGCTGAAGATAGATCCTTTGTTGTAGATTGATTCATTGCTGTAGATAGATCCTTTGCTGTACATAGATCCTTTGCAGTAGATAGATGCTTTGCAGTAGATAATTACTTTACTGTAGATAGATCCTTTGCTGTAGATAGATCCTTTGCTGTAGATAGATCATTGCTGTAGATAGATAGTTTGTTGTAAATAGATCCTTTGCTGTAGATAGATCCTTTACTGTTGATAGATCCTATGCTGTAGAAAGATCCCTTGCTGTAGATGGACCCCTTGCTGTAGATGGACCCCTTGCTGTATATGGATCCCTTAGTGGAGATAGATCATTTACTGAATATAGTAGTTTTGCTGTAGATAGATCCTTTGCTGTAGATAGATCCTTTGCTGTTGATAGAACCTTTGCTGTAGATTGATCCTTTGCTGTAGATAGATCCTTTGCTGTAGATAAATCCTTTTCTGTAGATAGATCCTTTGCTGTAGATAGATCCTTTGCTGTAATTAGATCCTTTGCTGTAGATAAATCCTTCTTTACTGTAGATAGATCCTTGGCTTTAATAGATCCTTTACTGTAGATAGATCCTTTGCTGTAGATAGATCCCTTGCTGTAGATTGATCATATGATGTAGATAGATCCTTTACTGTAGATAGATCTTTTGCTGTAGATAGATCCTTCCCTGTATATAGATCCTTTGCTATAGATAGATCCTTTGCTGTAGATAGAACTTTTGCTGTAAATAGATCTTTTGCTGTAGATAGATCCTTTGCTGTTTATAGTTCATTTACGGTAGATAGATCCATTGCTGTAGATTGATTCTTTGCTGTAGATTGATCCTTTGCTGTAGATAGATCCTTTGCTGTAAATAGATTCTTTGCTGAACATAGATTCTTGCTTTAGATAGATTCTTTGTTGAAGATAGCTCCTTTGCTGTAGACAGATCCTTTGCAGTGGATAGATCCTTTACTGCAGATAGATCCTTTGCTGTAGTTGGATCCTTCGCTGTAGATAGATCCTTTGCTGTAGATAAATTGTTTGTTGTAGATAGATCCTTTGCTGTAGATAGAGCCTTTACTGCTGATATATCCTTTGCTGTAGATAGATCCTTTGCTGTAGAAATATCCTGTGCTGTAGATATATCCTTTGCTGTAGATAGATCCCTTACTGTAGACAGATCTTTTGTAGTAAATAGATCCTTTACTGTAGATAGATCATTTGCTGTAGATAGATCCTTTGCTGTAGATAGACCTAGGATCATTTGCTGTAAATAAATATATAAATCCTTTGCCAAAGATAAATACCTTGCCGTAGATAGATTCTTTGCTGTTGATAGATCCTTTGCTGTAGATAGATCCTTCGATGTAGATATATCCTTTTCTGTAGACAGATCCTTTTCTGTAGAGAGATTCTTTACTGTAGATAAAACCTCTGCTGCAGATATATCCCATACTGTAAATAGATCCTTTGCTGAAGATAGATCCTTTGCTGTAGATAGATCCATTGCTGTAGATTGATCCTCTGCTGTAGAAAGATCTTCTGCTGTAAGTAGATCCTTTGCTGTAGATAGATCCTTTGCTGTTGACAGATCTGTCGCTGTAGAAAGATCCTTTGGTGTAGATAGATTCTTTGCAGTAGATAGATCCCTTACTGTAGATAGATCATTTTGCTGTAGATAGATCCTTTGCTGTAGATAAATCCTTTGTTGTAGAAAAATCCTCTGTTGAAGAAAGATCTTTTGCTGTAGATAGATCCTTTGCTGTAGATAAATCGTTTGTTTTAGATAGATTCTTTGCTGTAGATAGAGCCTTTACAGTTGATAGATCCTTTGCTGTAGATATATCCTTTACTGTAGATAGATCCTTTGCTGAAGATAAATCTCTTGCTGTAAATAGATCCTTTGCTGTAGATAGAATTTTAGCTGTAAATAGACTATTGCTGTAGATAGATCCTTTACTGTTAATAGTTCCTTTACTGTAGATAGATCCTTTAATGTAGATTGATTCTTTGCTGTAGATTGATCCTCTGCTGTAGATAGATCCCTAACTGTAGATAGATCCTTTGCTGTAGATAGATCTTTTGCTGTGGATAGATCCTTCACTGTAGATAGATCCTTTGCTGTATTAGATCTTATGCTGTAGAAAGATCCTCCGCTGTAAATAGATCCGTTGCTGTAGATAGATCCTTTGCTGTAGATAGATCCTTTGCTGTAGATGGATCCTTTGCTGTAGATAGATCATTTGCTGTAGAAAGATCCTTTGCTATAGAAAGAACCTCTGCTGTATACAGATCCTTTGCTGTAGATAGATCTTTGCTGTAGATAGATCCTTTGCTGTAGATAGATTCCTTACTGTAGATAAATTCCTTACTGTAGATAGATTCCTTACTGTAGATAGATCCTTTGCTGTAGATAGATCCTTTGCTGTAGATAGATCCTTTTCTGAAGATAGATCCTTTGCTGTTGATAGATCCTTTTCTTTAGATAGATCATTTGCAGTAGATAGATCTTTTGATGTACATAGATCTTTTGATGTAAATGTATCCTTTGCTATAGATAGATTCCTTGCTGATGATTGATCCTTCGCTGTAAATAGATCCTTTACTGTAGATAGATCCATTGGTGTAGATAGATCCTTTGCTGTGAATAAATCCTTTGCTGTAGATTGATTCATTGCTGTTGATAGATCCTTTGCTGTAGATAGATCCTTTGCAGGCGATAGATCCTTTGCAGTAGATAGATACTTAACTGTAGATAGATCTTTTTCTGTAGATGGATCCTTTGCTGTAGATAGATCCTTTGCTGTAGATAGATCCTTTGCTGTAGATAGATTCTTTGCTGAAGATAGATCCTTTGCTGAAGATTGATCCTTTGCTGTACATTGATTCATTGCTGTAAATAGATCCTTTGCTGTAGATAGATCCTTTGCAGTAGATAGATCCTTTGCAGTAGATAGATACTATAACGTAGATAGATCCTTTGCTGTAGATAGATCCTTTGCTGTAAGTAGATCCTTTGCTGTAGATAAATCCTTTTGGCTGTAGATAGATCCTCGGTTATAAATAGATCCTTTACTGTAGATAAATCCTTTGCTGTAGATAGATCCTTTGCTGTAGATAGATCCTTTGCAGTAGATAGATCCTTTGCAGTAGATAGATACTATAACGTAGATAGATCCTTTGCTGTAGATAGATTCTTTGCTGTAGATAGATCATTGCTGTAGATAGATCGTTTGTTGTAGATAGATCCTTTGCTGTAGATAGATTCTTTGCTGAAGATAGATCCTTTGTTGTAGATTGATTCATTGCTGTAGATAGATCCTTTGCTGTACATAGATCCTTTGCAGTAGATAGATGCTTTGCAGTAGATAATTACTTTACTGTAGATAGATCCTTTGCTGTAGATAGATCTTTTGCTGTAGATAGATCATTGCTGTAGATAGATAGTTTGTTGTAGATAGATCATTTGCTGTAGATAGATCCTTTACTGTTGATAGATCCTATGCTGTAGAAAGATCCCTTGCTGTAGATAGACCCCTTGCTGTAGATGGACCCCTTGCTGTATATGGATCCCTTTGTGGAGATAGATCATTTACTGAATATAGATCCTTTGTTGTAGATAGATCCTTTGCTGTAGATAGATCCTTTGCTGTTGATAGAACCTTTGCTGTAGATTGATCCTTTGCTGTAGATAGATCCTTTGCTGTAGATAGATCCTTTGCCATAGATAGATCCATTGACTTAGATAGATCATTTGCTGTAGATAGATCCTTTGTTGTAGATAGATCCTTTGCTGTAGATAGATCCTTTTCTGTAGATAGATCCTTTTTTGTAAATAGATCCCGTACTGTAGATAGATCCTTTGCTGTAGATAGATCCTTTGCTGTAGATAGATCCTTTGCTGTAATTAGATCCTTTGCTGTAGATAAATCCTTTTTTACTGTAGATAGATCCTTGGCTATAAATAGATCCTTTACTGTAGATAGATCCTTTGCTGTAGATAGATCCCTTGCTGTAGATTGATCATATGATGTAGATAGATCCTTTACTGTAGATAGATCTTTTGCTGTAGATAGATCCTTCCCTGTAGATAGATCCTTTGCTATAGATAGATCCTTTGCTGTAGATAGAACTTTTGCTGTAAATAGATCTTTTGCTGTAGATAGATCCTTTGCTGTTTATAGTTCATTTACGGTAGATAGATCCATTGCTGTAGATTGATTCTTTGCTGTAGATTGATCCTTTGCTGTAGATAGATCCTTTGCTGTAAATAGATTCTTTGCTGAACATAGATTCTTGCTTTAGATAGATTCTTTGTTGAAGATAGCTCCTTTGCTGTAGACAGATCCTTTGCAGTGGATAGATCCTTTACTGCAGATAGATCCTTTGCTGTAGTTGGATCCTTTGCTGTAGATAGATCCTTTGCTGTAGATAAATTGTTTGTTGTAGATAGATCCTTTGCTGTAGATAGAGCCTTTACTGCTGATATATCCTTTGCTGTAGATAGATCCTTTGCTGTAGAAATATCCTGTGCTGTAGATATATCCTTTGCTGTAGAGAGATCCCTTACTGTAGACAGATCTTTTGTAGTAAATAGATCCTTTACTGTAGATAGATCATTTGCTGTAGATAGATCCTTTGCTGTAGATAGACCTAGGATCATTTGCTGTAAATAAATATATAAATCCTTTGCCATAGATAAATACCTTGCCGTAGATAGATTCTTTGCTGTTGATAGATCCTTTGCTGTAGATAGATCCTTCGATGTAGATATATCCTTTTCTGTAGACAGATCCTTTTCTGTAGAGAGATTCTTTACTGTAGATAAAACCTCTGCTGCAGATATATCCCATACTGTAAATAGATCCTTTGCTGAAGATAGATCCTTTGCTGTAGATAGATCCATTGCTGTAGATTGATCCTCTGCTGTAGAAAGATCTTCTGCTGTAAGTAGATCCTTTGCTGTAGATAGATCCTTTGCTGTTGACAGATCTGTCGCTGTAGAAAGATCCTTTGGTGTAGATAGATTCTTTGCAGTAGATAGATCCCTTACTGTAGATAGATCATTTTGCTGTAGATAGATCCTTTGCTGTAGATAAATCCTTTGTTGTAGAAAAATCCTCTGTTGAAGAAAGATCTTTTGCTGTAGATAGATCCTTTGCTGTAGATAAATCGTTTGTTTTAGATAGATTCTTTGCTGTAGATAGAGCCTTTACAGTTGATAGATCCTTTGCTGTAGATATATCCTTTACTGTAGATAGATCCTTTGCTGAAGATAAATCTCTTGCTGTAAATAGATCCTTTGCTGTAGATAGAATTTTAGCTGTAAATAGACTATTGCTGTAGATAGATCCTTTACTGTTAATAGTTCCTTTACTGTAGATAGATCCTTTAATGTAGATTGATTCTTTGCTGTAGATTGATCCTTTGCTGTAGATAGATCCCTAACTGTAGATAGATCCTTTGCTGTAGATAGATCTTTTGCTGTGGATAGATCCTTCACTGTAGATAGATCCTTTGCTGTATTAGATCTTATGCTGTAGAAAGATCCTCCGCTGTAAATAGATCCGTTGCTGTAGATAGATCCTTTGCTGTAGATAGATCCTTTGCTGTAGATGGATCCTTTGCTGTAGATAGATCATTTGCTGTAGAAAGATCCTTTGCTATAGAAAGAACCTCTGCTGTATACAGATCCTTTGCTGTAGATAGATCTTTGCTGTAGATAGATCCTTTGCTGTAGATAGATTCCTTACTGTAGATAAATTCCTTACTGTAGATAGATTCCTTACTGTAGATAGATCCTTTGCTGTAGATAGATCCTTTGCTGTAGATAGATCCTTTTCTGAAGATAGATCCTTTGCTGTTGATAGATCCTTTTCTTTAGATAGATCATTTGCAGTAGATAGATCTTTTGATGTACATAGATCTTTTGATGTAAATGTATCCTTTGCTATAGATAGATTCTTTGCTGATGATTGATCCTTCGCTGTAAATAGATCCTTTACTGTAGATAGATCCATTGGTGTAGATAGATCCTTTGCTGTGAATAAATCCTTTGCTGTAGATTGATTCATTGCTGTTGATAGATCCTTTGCTGTAGATAGATCCTTTGCAGGCGATAGATCCTTTGCAGTAGATAGATACTTAACTGTAGATAGATCTTTTGCTGTAGATGGATCCTTTGCTGTAGATAGATCCTTTGCTGTAGATAGATCCTTTGCTGAAGATAGATTCTTTGCTGAAGATAGATCCTTTGCTGAAGATTGATCCTTTGCTGTACATTGATTCATTGCTGTAAATAGATCCTTTGCTGTAGATAGATCCTTTGCAGTAGATAGATCCTTTGCAGTAGATAGATACTATAACGTAGATAGATCCTTTGCTGTAGATAGATTCTTTGCTGTAGATAGATCATTGCTGTAGATAGATCGTTTTTTGTAGATAGATCCTTTGCTGTAGATAGATTCTTTGCTGAAGATAGATCCTTTGTTGTAGATTGATTCATTGCTGTAGATAGATCCTTTGCTGTACATAGATCCTTTGCAGTAGATAGATGCTTTGCAGTAGATAATTACTTTACTGTAGATAGATCCTTTGCTGTAGATAGATCCTTTGCTGTAGATAGATCATTGCTGTAGATAGATAGTTTGTTGTAGATAGATCATTTGCTGTAGATAGATCCTTTACTGTTGATAGATCCTATGCTGTAGAAAGATCCCTTGCTGTAGATAGACCCCTTGCTGTAGATGGACCCCTTGCTGTATATGGATCCCTTTTTGGAGATAGATCATTTACTGAATATAGATCCTTTGCTGTAGATAGATCCTTTGCTGTAGATAGATCCTTTGCTGTTGATAGAACCTTTGCTGTAGATTGATCCTTTGCTGTAGATAGATCCTTTGCTGTAGATAGATCCTTTGCCATAGATAGATCCATTGACTTAGATAGATCATTTGCTGTAGATAGATCCTTTGTTGTAGATAGATCCTTTGCTGTAGATAGATCCTTTTCTGTAGATAGATCCTTTTTTGTAAATAGATCCCGTACTGTAGATAGATCCTTTGCTGTAGATAGATCCTTTGCTGTAGATAGATCCTTTGCTGTAATTAGATCCTTTGCTGTAGATAAATCCTTTTTTACTGTAGATAGATCCTTGGCTATAAATAGATCCTTTACTGTAGATAGATCCTTTGCTGTAGATATATCCCTTGCTGTAGATTGATCATATGATGTAGATAGATCCTTTACTGTAGATAGATCTTTTGCTGTAGATAGATCCTTTCCTGTAGATAGATCCTTTGCTATAGATAGATCCTTTGCTGTAGATAGAACTTTTGCTGTAAATAGATCTTTTGCTGTAGATAGATCTTTTGCTGTTTATAGTTCCTTTACTGTAGATAGATCCATTGCTGTAGATTGATTCTTTCCTGTAGATTGATCCTTAGCTGTAGATAGATCCTTTGCTGTAAATAGATTCTTTGCTGAACATAGATTCTTGCTGTAGATAGATTCTTTGTTGAAGATAGCTCCTTTGCTGTAGACAGATCCTTTGCAGTAGATAGATCCTTTACTGCAGATAGATCCTTTGCTGTAGTTGGATACTTTGCTGTAGATAGATCCTTTGCTGTAGATAAATCGTTTGTTGTAGATAGATCCTTTGCTGTGAATATATCCTTTGCTGTAGATTGATTCATTGCTGTTGATAGATCCTTTGCTGTAGATAAATCCTTCTTTACTGTAGATAGATCCTTGGCTATAAATAGATCCTTTACTGTAGATAGATCCTTCGCTGTAGATAGATCCCTTGCTGTAGATTGATCATATGATGTAGATAGATCCTTTACTGTAGATAGATCTTTTGCTGTAGATAGATCCTTCCCTGTAGATAGATCCTTTGCTATAGATAGATCCTTCGCTGTATATAGAACTTTTGCTGTAAATAGATCTTTTGCTGTAGATAGATCCTTTGCTGTTTATAGTTCATTTACGGTAGATAGATCCATTGCTGTAGATTGATTCTTTGCTGTAGATTGATCCTTTGCTGTAGATAGATCATTTGCTGTAAATAGATTCTTTGCTGAACATAGATTCTTGCTTTAGATAGATTCTTTGTTGAAGATAGCTCCTTTGCTGTAGACAGATCCTTTGCAGTGGATAGATCCTTTACTGCAGATAGATCCTTTGCTGTAGTTGGATCCTTTGCTGTAGATAGATCCATTGCTGTAGATAAATTGTTTGTTGTAGATAGATCCTTTGCTGTAGATAGAGCCTTTACTGCTGATATATCCTTTGCTGTAGATAGATCCTTTGCTGTAGAAATATCCTTTGCTGTAGATATATCCTTTGCTGTAGATAGATCCCTTACTGTAGACAGATCTTTTGTAGTAAATAGATCCTTTACTGTAGATAGATCATTTGCTGTAGATAGATCCTTTGCTGTAGATAGACCTAGGATCATTTGCTGTAAATAAATATATAAATCCTTTGCCGTAGATAAATACCTTGCCGTAGATAGATTCTTTGCTGTTGATAGATCCTTTGCTGTAGATAGATCCTTCGATGTTGATATATCCTTTTCTGTAGACAGATCCTTTTCTGTAGAGAGATTCTTTACTGTAGATAAAACCTCTGCTGCAGATATATCCCATACTGTAAATAGATCCTTTGCTGAAGATAGATCCTTTGCTGTAGATAGATCCATTGCTGTAGATTGATCCTCTGCTGTAGAAAGATCTTCTGCTGTAAGTAGATCCTTTGCTGTAGATAGATCCTTTGCTGTTGACAGATCTGTCGCTGTAGAAAGATCCTTTGGTGTAGATAGATTGTTTGCAGTAGATAGATCCCTTACTGTAGATAGATCACTTTGCTGTAGATAGATCCTTTGCTGTAGATAAATCCTTTGTTGTAGAAAAATCCTCTGTTGAAGAAAGATCTTTTGCTGTAGATAGATTCTTTGCTGTAGATAAATCGTTTGTTATAGATAGATTCTTTGCTGTAGATAGAGCCTTTACAGTTGATAGATCCTTTGCTGTAGATATATCCTTTACTGTAGATAGATCCTTTGCTGAAGATAAATCTCTTGCTGTAAATAGATCCTTTGCTGTAGATATAATTTTTGCTGTAAATAGACTATTGCTGTAGATAGATCCTTTACTGTTAATAGTTCCTTTACTGTAGATAGATCCTTTAATGTAGATTGATTCTTTGCTGTAGATTGATCCTTTGCTGTAGATAGATCCCTAACTGTAGATAGATCCTTTGCTGTAGATAGATCTTTTGCTGTGGATAGATCCTTCACTGTAGATAGAACCTTTGCTGTATTAGATCTTATGCTGTAGAAAGATCCTCCGCTGTAAATAGATCCGTTGCTGTAGATAGATCCTTTGCTGTAGATAGATCCTTTGCTGTAGATGGATCCTTTGCTGTAGATAGATCATTTGTTGTAGAAAGATCCTTTGCTATAGAAAGAACCTCTGCTGTATACAGATCCTTTGCTGTAGATAGATCTTTGCTGTAGATAGATCCTTTGCTGTAGATAGATTCCATACTATAGATAAATTCCTTACTGTAGATAGATTCCTTACTGTAGATAGATCCTTTGCTGTAGATAGATCCTTTGCTGTAGATAGATCCTTTTCTGAAGATAGATCCTTTGCTGTTGATAGATACTTTTCTTTAGATAGATCATTTGCAGTAGATAGATCTTTTGATGTACATAGATCTTTTGATGTAAATGTATCCTTTGCTATAGATAGATTCTTTGCTGATGATTGATCCTTCGCTGTAAATAGATCCTTTACTGTAGATAGATCCATTGCTGTAGATAGATCCCTTGCTGTAGTTGGATACTTTGCTGTAGATAGATCCTTTGCTGTAGATAAATCGTTTGTTGTAGATAGATCCTTTGCTGTGAATAAATCCTTTGCTGTAGATTGATTCATTGCTGTTGATAGATCCTTTGCTGTAGATAAATCCTTCTTTACTGTAGATAGATCCTTGGCTATAAATAGATCCTTTACTGTAGATAGATCCTTTGCTGTAGATAGATCCCTTGCTGTAGATTGATCATATGATGTAGATAGATCCTTTACTGTAGATAGATCCTTTGCTGTAGATAGATCCTTTTCTGTAGATAGATCCTTTTTTGTAAATAGATCCCGTACTGTAGATAGATCCTTTGCTGTAGATAGATCCTTTGCTGTAGATAGATCCTTTGCTGTAATTAGATCCTTTGCTGTAGATAAATCCTTTTTTACTGTAGATAGATCCTTGGCTATAAATAGATCCTTTACTGTAGATAGATCCTTTGCTGTAGATATATCCCTTGCTGTAGATTGATCATATGATGTAGATAGATCCTTTACTGTAGATAGATCTTTTGCTGTAGATAGATCCTTTCCTGTAGATAGATCCTTTGCTATAGATAGATCCTTTGCTGTAGATAGAACTTTTGCTGTAAATAGATCTTTTGCTGTAGATAGATCTTTTGCTGTTTATAGTTCCTTTACTGTAGATAGATCCATTGCTGTAGATTGATTCTTTCCTGTAGATTGATCCTTAGCTGTAGATAGATCCTTTGCTGTAAATAGATTCTTTGCTGAACATAGATTCTTGCTGTAGATAGATTCTTTGTTGAAGATAGCTCCTTTGCTGTAGACAGATCCTTTGCAGTAGATAGATCCTTTACTGCAGATAGATCCTTTGCTGTAGTTGGATACTTTGCTGTAGATAGATCCTTTGCTGTAGATAAATCGTTTGTTGTAGATAGATCCTTTGCTGTGAATATATCCTTTGCTGTAGATTGATTCATTGCTGTTGATAGATCCTTTGCTGTAGATAAATCCTTCTTTACTGTAGATAGATCCTTGGCTATAAATAGATCCTTTACTGTAGATAGATCCTTTGCTGTAGATAGATCCCTTGCTGTAGATTGATCATATGATGTAGATAGATCCTTTACTGTAGATAGATCTTTTGCTGTAGATAGATCCTTCCCTGTAGATAGATCCTTTGCTATAGATAGATCCTTCGCTGTAGATAGAACTTTTGCTGTAAATAGATCTTTTGCTGTAGATAGATCCTTTGCTGTTTATAGTTCATTTACGGTAGATAGATCCATTGCTGTAGATTGATTCTTTGCTGTAGATTGATCCTTTGCTGTAGATAGATCATTTGCTGTAAATAGATTCTTTGCTGAACATAGATTCTTGCTTTAGATAGATTCTTTGTTGAAGATAGCTCCTTTGCTGTAGACAGATCCTTTGCAGTGGATATATCCTTTACTGCAGATAGATCCTTTGCTGTAGTTGGATCCTTTGCTGTAGATAGATCCTTTGCTGTAGATAAATTGTTTGTTGTAGATAGATCCTTTGCTGTAGATAGAGCCTTTACTGCTGATATATCCTTTGCTGTAGATAGATCCTTTGCTGTAGAAATATCCTTTGCTGTAGATATATCCTTTGCTGTAGATAGATCCCTTACTGTAGACAGATCTTTTGTAGTAAATAGATCCTTTACTGTAGATAGATCATTTGCTGTAGATAGATCCTTTGCTGTAGATAGACCTAGGATCATTTGCTGTAAATAAATATATAAATCCTTTGCCGTAGATAAATACCTTGCCGTAGATAGATTCTTTGCTGTTGATAGATCCTTTGCTGTAGATAGATCCTTCGATGTTGATATATCCTTTTCTGTAGACAGATCCTTTTCTGTAGAGAGATTCTTTACTGTAGATAAAACCTCTGCTGCAGATATATCCCATACTGTAAATAGATCCTTTGCTGAAGATAGATCCTTTGCTGTAGATAGATCCATTGCTGTAGATTGATCCTCTGCTGTAGAAAGATCTTCTGCTGTAAGTAGATCCTTTGCTGTAGATAGATCCTTTGCTGTTGACAGATCTGTCGCTGTAGAAAGATCCTTTGGTGTAGATAGATTGTTTGCAGTAGATAGATCCCTTACTGTAGATAGATCACTTTGCTGTAGATAGATCCTTTGCTGTAGATAAATCCTTTGTTGTAGAAAAATCCTCTGTTGAAGAAAGATCTTTTGCTGTAGATAGATTCTTTGCTGTAGATAAATCGTTTGTTATAGATAGATTCTTTGCTGTAGATAGAGCCTTTACAGTTGATAGATCCTTTGCTGTAGATATATCCTTTACTGTAGATAGATCCTTTGCTGAAGATAAATCTCTTGCTGTAAATAGATCCTTTGCTGTAGATATAATTTTTGCTGTAAATAGACTATTGCTGTAGATAGTTCCTTTACTGTTAATAGTTCCTTTACTGTAGATAGATCCTTTAATGTAGATTGATTCTTTGCTGTAGATTGATCCTTTGCTGTAGATAGATCCCTAACTGTAGATAGATCCTTTGCTGTAGATAGATCTTTTGCTGTGGATAGATCCTTCACTGTAGATAGAACCTTTGCTGTATTAGATCTTATGCTGTAGAAAGATCCTCCGCTGTAAATAGATCCGTTGCTGTAGATAGATCCTTTGCTGTAGATAGATCCTTTGCTGTAGATGGATCCTTTGCTGTAGATAGATCATTTGTTGAAGAAAGATCCTTTGCTATAGAAAGAACCTCTGCTGTATACAGATCCTTTGCTGTAGATAGATCTTTGCTGTAGATAGATCCTTTGCTGTAGATAGATTCCATACTATAGATAAATTCCTTACTGTAGATAGATTCCTTACTGTAGATAGATCCTTTGCTGTAGATAGATCCTTTGCTGTAGATAGATCCTTTTCTGAAGATAGATCCTTTGCTGTTGATAGATACTTTTCTTTAGATAGATCATTTGCAGTAGATAGATCTTTTGATGTACATAGATCTTTTGATGTAAATGTATCCTTTGCTATAGATAGATTCTTTGCTGATGATTGATCCTTCGCTGTAAATAGATCCTTTACTGTAGATAGATCCATTGCTGTAGATAGATCCCTTGCTGTAGTTGGATACTTTGCTGTAGATAGATCCTTTGCTGTAGATAAATCGTTTGTTGTAGATAGATCCTTTGCTGTGAATAAATCCTTTGCTGTAGATTGATTCATTGCTGTTGATAGATCCTTTGCTGTAGATAAATCCTTCTTTACTGTAGATAGATCCTTGGCTATAAATAGATCCTTTACTGTAGATAGATCCTTTGCTGTAGATAGATCCCTTGCTGTAGATTGATCATATGATGTAGATAGATCCTTTACTGTAGATAGATCTTTTGCTGTAGATAGATCCTTCCCTGTAGATAGATCCTTTGCTATAGATAGATCCTTTGCTGTTGATAGAACTTTTGCTGTAAATAGATCTTTT
The DNA here is from genome assembly GCA_947561585.1 of Caprella mutica. NCBI lineage: Eukaryota > Metazoa > Arthropoda > Malacostraca > Amphipoda > Caprellidae > Caprella > Caprella mutica. The sequence continues at coordinate 128,841 of CANNZV010000149.1, forward strand.
GCTGTAGATAGATCCTTTGCTGTTTATAGTTCATTTACGGTAGATAGATCCATTGCTGTAGATTGATTCTTTGCTGTAGATTGATCCTTTGCTGTAGATAGATCCTTTGCTGTAAATAGATTCTTTGCTGAACATAGATTCTTGCTTTAGATAGATTCTTTGTTGAAGATAGCTCCTTTGCTGTTGACAGATCCTTTGCAGTGGATAGATCCTTTACTGCAGATAGATCCTTTGCAGTAGTTGGATCCTTTGCTGTAGATAGATCCTTTGCTGTAGATAAATTGTTTGTTGTAGATAGATCCTTTGCTGTAGATAGAGCCTTTACTGCTGATATATCCTTTGCTGTAGATAGATCCTTTGCTGTAGAAATATCCTTTGCTGTAGATATATCCTTTGCTGTAGATAGATCCCTTACTGTAGACAGATCTTTTGTAGTAAATAGATCCTTTACTGTAGATAGATCATTTGCTGTAGATAGATCCTTTGCTGTAGATAGACCTAGGATCATTTGCTGTAAATAAATATATAAATCCTTTGCCGTAGATAAATACCTTGCCGTAGATAGATTCTTTGCTGTTGATAGATCCTTTGCTGTAGATAGATCCTTCGATGTTGATATATCCTTTTCTGTAGACAGATCCTTTTCTGTAGAGAGATTCTTTACTGTAGATAAAACCTCTGCTGCAGATATATCCCATACTGTAAATAGATCCTTTGCTGAAGATAGATCCTTTGCTGTAGATAGATCCATTGCTGTAGATTGATCCTCTGCTGTAGAAAGATCTTCTGCTGTAAGTAGATCCTTTGCTGTAGATAGATCCTTTGCTGTTGACAGATCTGTCGCTGTAGAAAGATCCTTTGGTGTAGATAGATTCTTTGCAGTAGATAGATCCCTTACTGTAGATAGATCACTTTGCTGTAGATAGATCCTTTGCTGTAGATAAATCCTTTGTTGTAGAAAAATCCTCTGTTGAAGAAAGATCTTTTGCTGTAGATAGATTCTTTGCTGTAGATAAATCGTTTGTTATAGATAGATTCTTTGCTGTAGATAGAGCCTTTACAGTTGATAGATCCTTTGCTGTAGATATATCCTTTACTGTAGATAGATCCTTTGCTGAAGATAAATCTCTTGCTGTAAATAGATCCTTTGCTGTAGATAGAATTTTTGCTGTAAATAGACTATTGCTGTAGATAGATCCTTTACTGTTAATAGTTCCTTTACTGTAGATAGATCCTTTAATGTAGATTGATTCTTTGCTGTAGATTGATCCTTTGCTGTAGATAGATCCCTAACTGTAGATAGATCCTTTGCTGAAGATAGATCTTTTGCTGTGGATAGATCCTTCACTGTAGATAGAACCTTTGCTGTATTAGATCTTATGCTGTAGAAAGATCCTCCGCTGTAAATAGATCCGTTGCTGTAGATAGATCCTTTGCTGTAGATAGATCCTTTGCTGTAGATGGATCCTTTGCTGTAGATAGATCATTTGTTGTAGAAAGATCCTTTGCTATAGAAAGAACCTCTGCTGTATACAGATCCTTTGCTGTAGATAGATCTTTGCTGTAGATAGATCCTTTGCTGTAGATAGATTCCATACTATAGATAAATTCCTTACTGTAGATAGATTCCTTACTGTAGATAGATCCTTTGCTGTAGATAGATCCTTTGCTGTAGATAGATCCTTTTCTGAAGATAGATCCTTTGCTGTTGATAGATACTTTTCTTTAGATAGATCATTTGCAGTAGATAGATCTTTTGATGTACATAGTTCTTTTGATGTAAATGTATCCTTTGCTATAGATAGATTCTTTGCTGATGATTGTTCCTTCGCTGTAAATAGATCCTTTACTGTAGATAGATCCATTGCTGTAGATAGATCCTTTGCTGTGAATAAATCCTTTGCTGTAGATTGATTCATTGCTGTTGATAGAACCTTTGCTGTAGATAGATCCTTTGCAGGCGATAGATCCTTTGCAGTAGATAGATACTTAACTGTAGATAGATCTTTTGCTGTAGATGGATCCTTTGCTGTAGATAGATCCTTTGCTGTAGATAGATCCTTTGCTGTAGATAGATTCTTTGCTGAAGATAGATCCTTTGCTGAAGATTGATCCTTTGCTGTACATTGATTCATTGCTGTAGATAGATCCTTTGCTGTAGATAGATCCCTTGCAGTAGATAGATCCTTTGCAGTAGATAGATACTATAACGTAGATAGATCCTTTGCTGTAGATAGATTCTTTGCTGTAGATAGATCATTGCTGTAGATAGATCGTTTGTTGTAGATAGATCCTTTGCTGTAGATAGATTCTTTGCTGAAGATAGATCCTTTGTTGTAGATTGATTCATTGCTGTAGATAGATCCTCCGCTGTACATAGATCCTTTGCAGTAGATAGATGCTTTGCAGTAGATAATTACTTTACTGTAGATAGATCATTGCTGTAGATAGATAGTTTGTTGTAGATAGATCATTTGCTGTAGATAGATCCTTTACTGTTGATAGATCCTATGCTGTAGAAAGATCCCTTGCTGTAGATAGACCCCTTGCTGTAGATGGACCCCTTGCTGTATATGGATCCCTTTGTGGAGATAGATCATTTACTGAATATAGATCCTTTGCTGTAGATAGATCCTTTGCTGTAGATAGATCCTTTGCTGTTGATAGAACCTTTGCTGTAGATTGATCCTTTGCTGTAGATAGATCCTTTGCTGTAGATAGATCCTTTGCCATAGATAGATCCATTGACTTAGATAGATCATTTGCTGTAGATAGATCCTTTGTTGTAGATAGATCCTTTGCTGTAAATAGATCCTTTTCTGTAGATAGATCCTTTTTTGTAAATAGATCCCATACTGTAGATAGATCCTTTGCTGTAGATAGATCCTTTGCTGTAGATAGATCCTTTGCTGTAATTAGATCCTTTGCTGTAGATAAATCCTTTTTTACTGTAGATAGATCCTTGGCTATAAATAGATCCTTTACTGTAGATAGATCCTTTGCTGTAGATATATCCCTTGCTGTAGATTGATCATATGATGTAGATAGATCCTTTACTGTAGATAGATCTTTTGCTGTAGATAGATCCTTTCCTGTAGATAGATCCTTTGCTATAGATAGATCCTTTGCTGTAGATAGAACTTTTGCTGTAAATAGATCTTTTGCTGTAGATAGATCCTTTGCTGTTTATAGTTCCTTTACTGTATATAGATCCATTGCTGTAGATTGATTCTTTGCTGTAGATTGATCCTTAGCTGTAGATAGATCCTTTGCTGTAAATAGATTCTTTGCTGAACATAGATTCTTGCTGTAGATAGATTCTTTGTTGAAGATAGCTCCTTTGCTGTAGACAGATCCTTTGCAGTAGATAGATCCTTTACTGCAGATAGATCCTTTGCTGTAGTTAGATACTTTGCTGTAGATAGATCCTTTGCTGTAGATAAATCGTTTGTTGTAGATAGATCCTTTGCTGTGAATAATTCCTTTGCTGTAGATTGATTCATTGCTATTGATAGATCCTTTGCTGTAGATAGATCCTTTGAAGGCGATAGATCCTTTGCAGTAGATAGATACTTAACTGTAGATAGATCTTTTGCTGTAGATGGATCCTTTGCTGTAGATAGATCCTTTGCTGTAGATAGATCCTTTGTTGTAGATAGATTCTTTGCTGAAGATAGATCCTTTGCTGAAGATTGATCCTTTGCTGTACATTGATTCATTGCTGTAGATAGATCCTTTGCTGTAGATAGATCCTTTGCAGTAGATAGATCCTTTGCAGTAGATAGATACTATAACGTAGATAGATCCTTTGCTGTAGATAGATTCTTTGCTGTAGATAGATCATTGCTGTAGATAGATCGTTTGTTGTAGATAGATCCTTTGCTGTAGATAGATTCTTTACTGAAGATAGATCCTTTGTTGTAGATTGATTCATTGCTGTAGATAGATCCTTCGCTGTACATAGATCCTTTGCAGTAGATAGATGCTTTGCAGTAGATAATTACTTTACTGTAGATAGATCCTTTGCTGTAGATAGATCCTTTGCTGTAGATAGATCATTGCTGTAGATAGATAGTTTGTTGTAGATAGATCATTTACTGAATATAGATCCTTTGCTGTAGATAGATCCTTTGCTGTAGATAGATCCTTTGCTGTTGATAGAACCTTCGCTGTAGATTGATCCTTTGCTGTAGATAGATCCTTTGCTGTAGATAGATCCTTTGCCATAGATAGATCCATTGACTTAGATAGATCATTTGCTGTAGATAGATCCTTTGTTGTAGATAGATCCTTTGCTGTCGATAGATCCTTTTCTGTAGATAGATCCTTTTTTGTAAATAGATCCCGTACTGTAGATAGATCCTTTGATGTAGATAGATCCTTTGCTGTAGATAGATCCTTTGCTGTAATTAGATCCTTTGCCATAGATAGATCCATTGACTTAGATAGATCATTTGCTGTAGATAGATCCTTTGTTGTAGATAGATCCTTTGCTGTCGATAGATCCTTTTCTGTAGATAGATCCTTTTTTGTAAATAGATCCCGTACTGTAGATAGATCCTTTGATGTAGATAGATCCTTTGCTGTAGATAGATCCTTTGCTGTAATTAGATCCTTTGCTGTAGATAAATCCTTTTTTACTGTAGATAGATCCTTGGCTATAAATAGATCCTTTACTGTAGATAGATCCTTTGCTGTAGATATATCCCTTGCTGTAGATTGATCATATGATGTAGATAGATCCTTTACTGTAGATAGATCTTTTGCTGTAGATAGATCCTTTCCTGTAGATAGATCCTTTGCTATAGATAGATCCTTTGCTGTAGATAGAACTTTTGCTGTAAATAGATCTTTTGCTGTAGATAGATCCTTTGCTGTTTATAGTTCCTTCACTGCAGATAGATCCATTGCTGTACATTAATTCTTTGCTGTAGATTGATCCTTAGCTGTAGATAGATCCTTTGCTGTAAATAGATTCTTTGCTGAACATAGATTCTTGCTGTAGATAGATTCTTTGTTGAAGATAGCTCCTTTGCTGTAGACAGATCCTTTGCAGTAGATAGATCCTTTACTGCAGATAGATCCTTTGCTGTAGTTGGATACTTTGCTGTAGATAGATCCTTTGCTGTAGATAAATCGTTTGTTGTAGATAGATCCTTTGCTGTAGATAGAGCCTTTACTGCTGATAGATCCTTTGCTGTAGATAGATCCTTTGCTGTAGAAATATCTTTTGCTGTAGATATATCCTTTGCTGTAGATAGATCCCTTACTGTAGACAGATCTTTTGTAGTAAATAGATCCTTTACTGTAGATAGATCATTTGCTGTAGATAGATCCTTTGCTGTAGATAGACCTAGGATCATTTGCTGTAAATGAATAAATAAATCCTTTGCCGTAGATAAATACCTTGCCGTAGATAGATTCTTTGCTGTTGATAGATCCTTTGCTGTAGATAGATCCTTCGATGTAGATATATCCTTTTCTGTAGACAGATCCTTTTCTGTAGAGAGATTCTTTACTGTAGATAAAACCTCTGCTGCAGATATATCCCATACTGTAAATAGATCCTTTGCTGAAGATAGATCCTTTGCTGTGGATAGATCCATTGCTGTAGAATGATCCTCTGCTGTAGAAAGATCTTCTGCTGTAAGTAGATCCTTTGCTGTAGATAGATCCTTTGCTGTTCACAGATCTGTCGCTGTAGAAAGATCCTTTGGTGTAGATAGATTCTTTGCAGTAGATAGATCCCTTACTGTAGATAGATCACTTTGCTGTAGATAGATCCTTTGCTGTAGATAAATCCTTTGTTGTAGAAAAATCCTCTGTTGAAGAAAGATCTTTTGCTGTAGATAGATCCTTTGCTGTAGATAAATCGTTTGTTGTAGATAGATTCTTTGCTGTAGATAGAGCCTTTTACAGTTGATAGATCCTTTGCTGTAGATATATCCTTTACTGTAGATAGATCCTTTGCTGAAGATAAATCTCTTGCTGTAGATTGATCGTTTGCTGTAGATAGAATTTTTGCTGTAAATAGACTATTGCTGTAGATAGATCCTTTACTGTTCATAGTTCCTTTACTGTAGATAGATCCTTTGATGTAGATTGATTCTTTACTGTAGATTGATCCTTTGCTGTAGATAGATCTTTTGCTGTGGATAGATCCTTCACTGTAGATAGATCCTTTGCTGTATTAGATCCTTTGCTGTAGAAAGATCCTCCGCTGTAAATAGATCCGTTGCTGTAGATAGATCCTTTGCTGTAGATAGATCCTTTGCTGTGGATGGATCCTTTGCTGTAGATAGATCATTTGCTGTAGAAAGATCCTTTGCTATAGAAAGAACCTCTGCTGTATACAGATCCTTTGCTGTAGATAGATCTTTGCTGTAGATAGATCCTTTGCTGTAGATAGATTCCTTACTGTAGATAAATTCCTTACTGTAGATAGATTCCTTACTGTAGATAGATCCTTTGCTGTAGATAAATCCTTTGCTGTAGATAGATCCTTTTCTGAAGATAGATCCTTTGCTGTTGATAGATCCTTTTCTTTAGATAGATCATTTGCAGTAGATAGATCTTTTGATGTACATAGATCTTTTGATGTAAATGTACCTTTTGCTATAGATAGATTCTTTGCTGATGATTGATCCTTCGCTGTAAATAGATCCTTTACTGAAGATAGATTCATTGCTGAAGATAGATCCTTTGCTGTGAATAGATCCTTTGCTGTAGATTGATTCTTTGCTGTTGATAGATCCTTTGCTGTAGATAGATCCTTTGCAGGCGATAGATCCTTTGCAGTAGATAGATACTTAACTGTAGATAGATCCTTTGCTGTAGATAGATCATTTGCTGTAGATAGAACATTGCTGTAGATAGATCGTTTGTTGTAGATAGATCCTTTGCTGTAGATAGATTCTTTGCTGAAGATAGATTCTTTGCTGTAGATTGTTTCATTGCTGTAGATAGATTCTTTGCAGTAGATAGATCCTTTGCAGTAGATAGATACTTTGCAGTAGATAGATACTTTACTGTAGATAGATCATTTGCTGTAGATAGGTCCTTTGCTGTAGATAGATCATTGCTATAGATAGATCTTTTGTTGTAGATAGATCCTATGCTGTAGAAGGATCCCTTGGTGTAGATGGACCCCTTGCTGTAGATGGATCCCTTAGTGGAGATAGATCATTTAATAGAGATAGATCCTTTGCTGTAGATAGATCCTTTGCTGTAGATAGATCCTTTGCTGTAGATAGAACCTTTGCCATAGATAGATCTCTTGACTTAAATAGATCATTTGCTATAGATAGATCCCTTGTTGTAGATAGATCCTTTGCTGTAGATAGATCCTTTTCTGTAGATAGATCCTTTTTTGTAGATAGATCCTTTACTGTAGATAGAAACTTTGCTGTAGATAGATCGTTTGCTGTAAATAGATCGCGTACTGTAGATAGATCCTTCGCTGTAGATAGATCCTTTGCTGTAAGTAGATCCTTTGCTGTAGATAAATCCTTTTGGCTGTAGATAGATCCTCGGTTATAAATAGATCCTTTACTGTAGATAGATCCTTTGCTGTAGATAGATCCTTTGCTGTAGATAGATCCTTTGCAGTAGATAGATCCTTTGCAGTAGATAGATACTATAACGTAGATAGATCCTTTGCTGTAGATAGATTCTTTGCTGTAGATAGATCATTGCTGTAGATAGATCGTTTGTTGTAGATAGATCCTTTGCTGTAGATAGATTCTTTGCTGAAGATAGATCCTTTGTTGTAGATTGATTCATTGCTGTAGATAGATCCTTTGTTGTACATAGATCCTTTGCAGTAGATAGATGCTTTGCAGTGATAATTACTTTACTGTAGATAGATCCTTTGCTGTAGATAGATCCTTTGCTGTAGATAGATCATTGCTGTAGATAGATAGTTTGTTGTAGATAGATTCTTTGCTGTAGATAGATCCTTTACTGTTGATAGATCCTATGCTGTAGAAAGATCCCTTGCTGTAGATGGACCCCTTGCTGTAGATGGACCCCTTGCTGTATATGGATCCCTTAGTGGAGATAGATCATTTACTGAATATAGATCCTTTGCTGTAGATAGATCCTTTGCTGTAGATAGATCCTTTGCTGTTGATAGAACCTTTGCTGTAGATAGATCCTTTGCTGTAGATAGATTCTTTGCTGAAGATAGATCCTTTGCTGAAGATAGATCCTTTGCTGTACATTGATTCATTGCTGTAGATAGATCCTTTGCTGTAAATAGATCCTTTGCTGTAGATAGATCCTATGCTGTTGTAGATCCTTTGCTGTATAAATATCCTCCGCTGTAAAAAGATACTTTGCTGTATATAGATCCTTTGATGTAGATAGATCCTTTGCTGTAGATGGATCCTTTGCTGTAGACAGATCCTTTGCTGTAGATAGATCCTTTGCTGTAGATAGATTCTTTGCTGAAGATAGATCTTTTGCTGAAGATAGATCCTTTGCTGTACATTGATTCATTGCTGTAGATAGATCCTTTGCTGTAGATAGATCCTTTGCAGTAGATAGATCCTTTGCAATAGATAGATACTATAACGTAGATAGATCCTTTGCTGTAGATAGATTCTTTGCTGTAGATAGATCATTGCTGTAGATAGATCGTTTGTTGTAGATAGATCCTTTGCTGTAGATAGATTCTTTGCTGAAGATAGCTCCTTTGTTGTAGATTGATTCATTGCTGTAGATAGATCCTTTGCTGTACATAGATCCTTTGCAGTAGATAGATGCTTTGCAGTAGATAATTACTTTACTGTAGATAGATCCTTTGCTGTAGATAGATCCTTTGCTGTAGATAGATCATTGCTGTAGATAGATAGTTTGTTGTAGATAGATCCTTTGCTGTAGATAGATCCTTTACTGTTGATAGATCCTATGCTGTAGAAAGATCCCTTGCTGTAGATGGACCCCTTGCTGTAGATGGACCCCTTGCTGTATATGGATCCCTTAGTGGAGATAGATCATTCACTGAATATAGTAGTTTTGCTGTAGATAGATCCTTTGCTGTAGATAGATCCTTTGCTGTTGATAGAACCTTTGCTGTAGATTGATCCTTTGCTGTAGATAGATCCTTTGCTGTAGATAGATCCTTTTCTGTAGATAGATCCTTTGCTGTAGATAGATCCTTTGCTGTAATTAGATCCTTTGCTGTAGATAAATCCTTCTTTACTGTAGATAGATCCTTGGCTATAAATAGATCCTTTACTGTAGATAGATCCTTTGCTGTAGATAGATCCCTTGCTGTAGATTGATCATATGATGTAGATAGATCCTTTACTGTAGATAGATCTTTTGCTGTAGATAGATCCTTCCCTGTAGATAGATCCTTTGCTATAGATAGATCCTTTGCTGTAGATAGAACTTTTGCTGTAAATAGATCTTTTGCTGTAGATAGATCCTTTGCTGTTTATAGTTCATTTACGGTAGATAGATCCATTGCTGTAGATTGATTCTTTGCTGTAGATTGATCCTTTACTGTAGATAGATCCTTTGCTGTAAATAGATTTTTTGCTGAACATAGATTCTTGCTTGCCCGGGTCTCGATCAAAGTTTATATTCTGTATTTTATTGTGAAAGAGTATAGATTGCCCGAATCCATACTCTTAATGTAAGGGCACATTGAGTTTAAATAAATAAAAAAATAAATAAATAAATAAAAGGTAAATAAATAAAAAGATAGATTCTTTGTTGAAGATAGCTCCTTTGCTGTAGACAGATCCTTTGCAGTGGATAGATCCTTTACTGCAGATAGATCCTTTGCTGTAGTTGGATCCTTTGCTGTAGATAGATCCTTTGCTGTAGATAAATCGTTTGTTGTAGATAGATCCTTTGCTGTAGATAGAGCCTTTACTGCTGATATATCCTTTGCTGTAGATAGATCCTTTGCTGTAGAAATATCCTTTGCTGTAGATATATCCTTTGCTGTAGATAGATCCCTTACTGTAGACAGATCTTTTGTAGTAAATAGATCCTTTACTGTAGATAGATCATTTGCTGTAGATAGATCCTTTGCTGTAGATAGACCTAGGATCATTTGCTGTAAATAAATATATAAATCCTTTGCCGTAGATAAATACCTTGCCGTAGATAGATTCTTTGCTGTTGATAGATCCTTTGCTGTAGATAGATCCTTCGATGTAGATATATCCTTTTCTGTAGACAGATCCTTTTCTGTAGAGAGATTCTTTACTGTAGATAAAACCTCTGCTGCAGATATATCCCAAACTGTAAATAGATCCTTTGCTGAAGATAGATCCTTTGCTGTAGATAGATCCATTGCTGTAGATTGATCCTCTGCTGTAGAAAGATCTTCTGCTGTAAGTATATCCTTTGCTGTAGATAGATCCTTTGCTGTTGACAGATCTGTCGCTGTAGAAAGATCCTTTGGTGTAGATAGATTCTTTGCAGTAGATAGATCCCTTACTGTAGATAGATCACTTTGCTGTAGATAGATCCTTTGCTGTAGATAAATCCTTTGTTGTAGAAAAATCCTCTGTTGAAGAAAGATCTTTTGCTGTAGATAGATCCTTTGCTGTAGATAAATTGTTTGTTTTAGATAGATTCTTTGCTGTAGATAGAGCCTTTACAGTTGATAGATCCTTTGCTGTAGATATATCCTTTACTGTAGATAGATCCTTTGCTGAAGATAAATCTCTTGCTGTAAATAGATCCTTTGCTGTAGATAGAATTTTTGCTGTAAATAGACTATTGCTGTAGATAGATCCTTTACTGTTAATAGTTCCTTTACTGTAGATAGATCCTTTAATGTAGATTGATTCTTTGCTGTAGATTGATCCTTTGCTGTAGATAGATCCCTAACTGTAGATAGATCCTTTGCTGTAGATAGATCTTTTGCTGTGGATAGATCCTTCACTGTAGATAGATCCTTTGCTGTATTAGATCTTATGCTGTAGAAAGATCCTCCGCTGTAAATAGATCCGTTGCTGTAGATAGATCCTTTGCTGTAGATAGATCCTTTGCTGTAGATGGATCCTTTGCTGTAGATAAATCATTTGCTGTAGAAAGATCCTTTGCTATAGAAAGAACCTCTGCTGTATACAGATCCTTTGCTGTAGATAGATCTTTGCTGTAAATAGATCCTTTGCTGTAGATAGATTCCTTACTGTAGATAAATTCCTTACTGTAGATAGATTCCTTACAGTAGATAGATCCTTTGCTGTAGATAGATCCTTTGCTGTAGATAGATCCTTTTCTGAAGATAGATCCTTTGCTGTTGATAGATCCTTTTCTTTAGATAGATCATTTGCAGTAGATAGATCTTTTGATGTACATAGATCTTTTGAAGTAAATGTATCTTTGCTATAGATAGATTCTTTGCTGATGATTGATCCTTCGCTGTAAATAGATCCTTTACTGTAGATAGATCCATTGCTGTAGATAGATCCTTTGCTGTGAATAAATCCTTTGCTGTAGATTGATTCATTGCTGTTGATAGATCCTCTGCTGTTGATAGATCCTTTGCAGGCGATAGATCCTTTGCAGTAGATAGATACTTAACTGTAGATAGATCTTTTGCTGTAGATGGATCCTTTGCTGTAGATAGATCCTTTGCTGTAGATAGATCCTTTGCTGTGTATAGATTTTTTGCTGAAGATAGATCCTTTGCTGAAGTTTGATCCTTTGCTGTACATTGATTCATTGCTGTAGATAGATCCTTTGCTGTAGATAGATCCTTTGCAGTAGATAGATCCATTGCAGTAGATAGATACTATAACGTAGATAGATCCTTTGCTGTAGATAGATTCTTTGCTGTAGATAGATCATTGCTGTAGATAGATCGTTTGTTGTAGATAGATCCTTTGCTGTAGATAAATGCTTTGCAGTAGATAATTACTTTACTGTAGATAGATCCTTTGCTGTAGATAGATCCATTGCTGTAGATAGATCATTGCTGTAGATAGATAGTTTGTTGTAGATAGATCATTTGCTGTAGATAGATCCTTTACTGTTGATAGATCCTTTGCTGTAGAAAGATCCCTTGCTGTAGATAGACCCCTTGCTGTAGATGGACCCCTTGCTGTATATGGATCCCTTTGTGGAGATAGATCATTTACTGAATATAGATCCATTGCTGTAGATAGATCCTTTGCTGTAGATAGATCCTTTGCTGTTGATAGAACCTTTGCTGTAGATTGATCCTTTGCTGTAGATAGATCCTTTGCTGTAGATAGATCCTTTGCCATAGATAGATCCATTGACTTAGATAGATCATTTGCTGTAGATAGATCCTTTGTTGTAGATAGATCCTTTGCTGTAGATAGATCCTTTTCTGTAGATAGATCCTTTTTTGTAAATAGATCCCGTACTGTAGATAGATCCTTTGCTGTAGATAGATCCTTTGCTGTAGATAGATCCTTTGCTGTAATTAGATCCTTAGCTGTAGATAAATCCTTTTTTACTGTAGATAGATCCTTGGCTATAAATAGATCGTTTACTGTAGATAGATCCTTTGCTGTAGATATATCCCTTGCTGTAGATTGATCATATGATGTAGATAGATCCTTTACTGTAGATAGATCTTTTGCTGTAGATAGATCCTTTCCTGTAGATAGATCCTTTGCTATAGATAGATCCTTTGCTGTAGATAGAACTTTTGCTGTAAATAGATCTTTTGCTGTAGATAGATCCTTTGCTGTTTATAGTTCCTTTACTGTAGATAGATCCATTGCTGTAGATTGATTCTTTGCTGTAGATTGATCCTTAGCTGTAGATAGATCCTTTGCTGTAAATAGATTCTTTGCTGAACATAGATTCTTGCTGTAGATAGATTCTTTGTTGAAGATAGCTCCTTTGCTGTAGACAGATCCTTTGCAGTAGATAGATCCTTTACTGCAGATAGATCCTTTGCTGTAGTTGGATACTTTGCTGTAGATAGATCCTTTGCTGTAGATAAATCGTTTGTTGTAGATAGATCCTTTGCTGTGAATAAATCCTTTGCTGTAGATTGAGTCATTGCTGTTGATAGATCCTTTGCTGTAGATAAATCCTTCTTTACTGTAGATAGATCCTTGGCTATAAATAGATCCTTTACTGTAGATAGATCCTTTGCTGTAGATAGATCTCTTGCTGTAGATTGATCATATGATGTAGATAGATCCTTTACTGTAGATAGATCTTTTGCTGTAGATAGATCCTTCCCTGTAGATAGATCCTTTGCTATAGATAGATCCTTTGCTGTAGATAGAACTTTTGCTTTAAATAGATCTTTTGCTGTAGACAGATCCTTTGCAGTGGATAGATCCTTTACTGCAGATAGATCCTTTGCTGTAGTTGGATCCTTTGCTGTAGATAGATCTTTAGCTGTAGATAAATCGTTTGTTGTAGATAGATCCTTTGCTGTAGATAGAGCCTTTACTGCTGATATATCCTTTGCTGTAGATAGATCCTTTGCTGTAGAGATATCCTTTGCTGTAGATATATCCTTTGCTGTAGATAGATCCCTTACTGTAGACAGATCTTTTGTAGTAAATAGATCCTTTACTGTAGATAGATCATTTGCTGTAGATAGATCCTTTGCTGTAGATAGACCTAGGATCATTTGCTGTAAATAAATATATAAATCCTTTGCCGTAGATAAATACCTTGCCGTAGATAGATTCTTTGCTGTTGATAGATCCTTTGCTGTAGATAGATCCTTCGATGTAGATATATCCTTTTCTGTAGACAGATCCTTTTCTGTAGAGAGATTCTTTACTGTAGATAAAACCTCTGCTGCAGATATATCCCATACTGTAAATAGATCCTTTGCTGAAGATAGATCCTTTGCTGTAGATAGATCCATTGCTGTAGATTGATCCTCTGCTGTAGAAAGATCTTCTGCTGTAAGTAGATCCTTTGCTGTAGATAGATCCTTTGCTGTTGACAGATCTGTCGCTGTAGAAAGATCCTTTGGTGTAGATAGATTCTTTGCAGTAGATAGATCCCTTACTGTAGATAGATCACTTTGCTGTAGATTGATCCTTTGCTGTAGATAGATCCTTTGCTGTAAATAGATTCTTTGCTGAACATAGATTCTTGCTTTAGATAGATTCTTTGTTGAAGATAGCTCCTTTGCTGTAGACAGATCCTTTGCAGTGGATAGATCCTTTACTGCAGATAGATCCTTTGCTGTAGTTGGATCCTTTGCTGTAGATAGATCCTTTGCTGTAGATAAATCGTTTGTTGTAGATAGATCCTTTGCTGTAGATAGAGCCTTTACTGCAGATATATCCTTTGCTGTGGATAGATCCTTTGCTGTAGAAATATCCTTTGCTGTAGATATATCCTTTGCTGTAGATAGATCCCTTACTGTAGACAGATCTTTTGTAGTAAATAGATCCTTTACTGTAGATAGATCATTTGCTGTAGATAGATCCTTTGCTGTAGATAGACCTAGGATCATTTGCTGTAAATAAATATATAAATCCTTTGCCGTAGATAAATACCTTGCCGTAGATAGATTCTTTGCTGTTGATAGATCCTTTGCTGTAGATAGATCCTTCGATGTAGATATATCCTTTTCTGTAGACAGATCCTTTTCTGTAGAGAGATTCTTTACTGTAGATAAAACCTCTGCTGCAGATATATCCCATACTGTAAATAGATCCTTTGCTGAAGATAGATCCTTTGCTGTAGATAGATCCATTGCTGTAGATTGATCCTCTGCTGTAGAAAGATCTTCTGCTGTAAGTAGATCCTTTGCTATAGATAGATCCTTTGCTGTTGACAGATCTGTCGCTGTAGAAAGATCCTTTGGTGTAGATAGATTCTTTGCAGTAGATAGATCCCTTACTGTAGATAGATCACTTTGCTGTAGATAGATCCTTTGCTGTAGATAAATCCTTTGTTGTAGAAAAATCCTCTGTTGAAGAAAGATCTTTTGCTGTAGATATATCCTTTGCTGTAGATAAATCGTTTGTTTTAGATAGATTCTTTGCTGTAGATAGAGCCTTTACAGTTGATAGATCCTTTGCTGTAGATATATCCTTTACTGTAGATAGATCCTTTGCTGAAGATAAATCTCTTGCTGTAAATAGATCCTTTGCTGTAGATAGAATTTTTGCTGTAAATAGACTATTGCTGTAGATAGATCCTTTACTGTTAATAGTTCCTTTACTGTAGATAGATCCTTTAATGTAGATTGATTCTTTGCTGTAGATTGATCCTTTGCTGTAGATAGATCCCTAACTGTAGATAGATCCTTTGCTGTAGATAGATCTTTTGCTGTGGATAGATCCTTCACTGTAGATAGATCCTTTGCTGTATTAGATCTTATGCTGTAGAAAGATCCTCCGCTGTAAATAGATCCGTTGCTGTAGATAGATCCTTTGCTGTAGATAGATCCTTTGCTGTAGATGGATCCTTTGCTGTAGATAGATCATTTGCTGTAGAAAGATCCTTTGCTATAGAAAGAACCTCTGCTGTATACAGATCCTTTGCTGTAGATAGATCTTTGCTGTAGATAGATCCTTTGCTGTAGATAGATTCCTTACTGTAGATAAATTCCTTACTGTAGATAGATTCCTTACTGTAGATAGATCCTTTGCTGTAGATAGATCCTTTGCTGTAGATAGATCCTTTTCTGAAGATAGATCCTTTGCTGTTGATAGATCCTTTTCTTCAGATAGATCATTTGCAGTAGATAGATCTTTTGATGTACATAGATCTTTTGATGTAATTGTATCCTTTGCTATAGATAGATTCTTTGCTGATGATTGATCCTTCGCTGTAAATAGATCCTTTACTGTAGATAGATCCATTGCTGTAGATAGATCCTTAGCTGTGAATAAATTCTTTGCTGTAGATTGATTCATTGCTGTTGATAGATCCTTTGCTGTAGATAGATCCTTTGCAGGCGATAGATCCTTTGCAGTAGATAGATACTTAACTGTAGATAGATCTTTTGCTGTAGATGGATCCTTTGCTGTAGATAGATCCTTTGCTGTAGATAGATCCTTTGCTGTAGATAGATTCTTTGCTGAAGATAGATCCTTTGCTGAAGATCGATCCTTTGCTGTACATTGATTCATTGCTGTAGATAGATCCTTTGCTGTAGATAGATCCTTTGCAGTAGATAGATCCATAGCAGTAGATAGATACTATAACGTAGATAGATCCTTTGCTGTAGATGGATTCTTTGCTGTAGATAGATCATTGCTGTAGATAGATCGTTTGTTGTAGATAGATCCTTTGCTGTAGATAGATTCTTTGCTGAAGATAGATCCTTTGTTGTAGATTGATTCATTGCTGTAGATAGATCCTTTGCTGTACATAGATCCTTTGCAGTAGATAGATGCTTTGCAGTAGATAATTACTTTACTGTAGATAGATCCTTTGCTGTAGATAGATCCTTTGCTGTAGATAGATCATTGCTGTAGATAGATAGTTTGTTGTAGATAGATCATTTGCTGTAGATAGATCCTTTACTGTTGATAGATCCTATGCTGTAGAAAGTTCCCATGCTGTAGATAGACCTCTTGCTGTAGATGGACCCCTTGCTGTATATGGATCCCTTTGTGGAGATAGATCATTTACTGAATATAGATCCTTTGCTGTAGATAGATCCTTTGCTGTAGATAGATCCTTTGCTGTTGATAGAACCTTTGCTGTAGATTGATCCTTTGCTGTAGATAGATCCTTTGCTGTAGATAGATCCTTTGCCATAGATAGATCCATTGACTTAGATAGATCATTTGCTGTAGATAGATCCTTTGTTGTAGATAGATCCTTTGCTGTAGATAGATCCTTTTCTGTAGATAGATCCTTTTTTGTAAATAGATCCCGTACTGTAGATAGATACTTTGCTGTAGATAGATCCTTTGCTGTAGATAGATCCTTTGCTGTAATTAGATCCTTTGCTGTAGATAAATCCTTTTTTACTGTAGATAGATCCTTGGCTATAAATAGATCCTTTACTGTAGACAGATCCTTTGCAGTAGATAGATCCTTTACTTCAGATAGATCCTTTGCTGTAGTTGGATACTTTGCTGTAGATAGATCCTTTGCTGTAGATAAATCGTTTGTTGTAGATAGATCCTTTGCTGTGAATAAATCCTTTGCTGTAGATTGCTTCATTGCTGTTGATAGATCCTTTGCTATAAATAGATCCTTTACTGTAGATAGATCCTTTGCTGTAGATAGATCCTTTTCTGAAGATAGATCCTTTGCTGTTGATAGATCCTTTTCTTTAGATAGATCATTTGCAGTAGATAGATCTTTTGATGTACATAGATCTTTTGAAGTAAATGTATCTTTGCTATAGATAGATTCTTTGCTGATGATTGATCCTTCGCTGTAAATAGATCCTTTACTGTAGATAGATCCATTGCTGTAGATAGATCCTTTGCTGTGAATAAATCCTTTGCTGTAGATTGATTCATTGCTGTTGATAGATCCTCTGCTGTTGATAGATCCTTTGCAGGCGATAGATCCTTTGCAGTAGATAGATACTTAACTGTAGATAGATCTTTTGCTGTAGATGGATCCTTTGCTGTAGATAGATCCTTTGCTGTAGATAGATCCTTTGCTGTGTATAGATTTTTTGCTGAAGATAGATCCTTTGCTGAAGATTGATCCTTTGCTGTACATTGATTCATTGCTGTAGATAGATCCTTTGCTGTAGATAGATCCTTTGCAGTAGATAGATCCATTGCAGTAGATAGATACTATAACGTAGATAGATCCTTTGCTGTAGATAGATTCTTTGCTGTAGATAGATCATTGCTGTAGATAGATCGTTTGTTGTAGATAGATCCTTTGCTGTAGATAGATGCTTTGCAGTAGATAATTACTTTACTGTAGATAGATCCTTTGCTGTAGATAGATCCATTGCTGTAGATAGATCATTGCTGTAGATAGATAGTTTGTTGTAGATAGATCATTTGCTGTAGATAGATCCTTTACTGTTGATAGATCCTTTGCTGTAGAGAGATCCCTTGCTGTAGATAGACCCCTTGCTGTAGATGGACCCCTTGCTGTATATGGATCCCTTTGTGGAGATAGATCATTTACTGAATATAGATCCATTGCTGTAGATAGATCCTTTGCTGTAGATAGATCCTTTGCTGTTGATAGAACCTTTGCTGTAGATTGATCCTTTGCTGTAGATAGATCCTTTGCTGTAGATAGATCCTTTGCCATAGATAGATCCATTGACTTAGATAGATCATTTGCTGTAGATAGATCCTTTGTTGTAGATAGATCCTTTGCTGTAGATAGATCCTTTTCTGTAGATAGATCCTTTTTTGTAAATAGATCCCGTACTGTAGATAGATCCTTTGCTGTAGATAGATCCTTTGCTGTAGATAGATCCTTTGCTGTAATTAGATCCTTTGCTGTAGATAAATCCTTTTTTACTGTAGATAGATCCTTGGCTATAAATAGATCGTTTACTGTAGATAGATCCTTTGCTGTAGATATATCCCTTCCTGTAGATTGATCATATGATGTAGATAGATCCTTTACTGTAGATAGATCTTTTGCTGTAGATAAATCCTTTCCTGTAGATAGATCCTTTGCTATAGATAGATCCTTTGCTGTAGATAGAACTTTTGCTGTAAATAGATCTTTTGCTGTAGATAGATCCTTTGCTGTTTATAGTTCCTTTACTGTAGATAGATCCATTGCTGTAGATTGATTCTTTGCTGTAGATTGATCCTTAGCTGTAGATAGATCCTTTGCTGTAAATAGATTCTTTGCTGAACATAGATTCTTGCTGTAGATAGATTCTTTGTTGAAGATAGCTCCTTTGCTGTAGACAGATCCTTTGCAGTAGATAGATCCTTTACTGCAGATGGATCCTTTGCTGTAGTTGGATACTTTGCTGTAGATAGATCCTTTGCTGTAGATAAATCGTTTGTTGTAGATAGATCCTTTGCTGTGAATAAATCCTTTGCTGTAGATTGATTCATTGCTGTTTATAGATCCTTTGCTGTAGATAAATCTTTCTTTACTGTAGATAGATCCTTGGCTATAAATAGATCCTTTACTGTAGATAGATCCTTTGCTGTAGATAGATCTCTTGCTGTAGATTGATCATATGATGTAGATAGATCCTTTACTGTAGATAGATCTTTTGCTGTAGATAGATCCTTCCCTGTAGATAGATCCTTTGCTATAGATAGATCCTTTGCTGTAGATAGAACTTTTGCTTTAAATAGATCTTTTGCTGTAGACAGATCCTTTGCAGTGGATAGATCCTTTACTGCAGATAGATCCTTTGCTGTAGTTGGATCCTTTGCTGTAGATAGATCTTTTGCTGTAGATAAATCGTTTGTTGTAGATAGATCCTTTGCTGTAGATAGAGCCTTTACTGCTGATATATCCTTTGCTGTAGATAGATCCTTTGCTGTAGAGATATCCTTTGCTGTAGATATATCCTTTGCTGTAGATAGATCCCTTACTGTAGACAGATTTTTTGTAGTAAATAGATCCTTTACTGTAGATAGATCATTTGCTGTAGATAGATCCTTTGCTGTAGATAGACCTAGGATCATTTGCTGTAAATAAATATATAAATCCTTTGCCGTAGATAAATACCTTGCCGTAGATAGATTCTTTGCTGTTGATAGATCCTTTGCTGTAGATAGATCCTTCGATGTAGATATATCCTTTTCTGTAGACAGATCCTTTTCTGTAGAGAGATTCTTTACTGTAGATAAAACCTCTGCTGCAGATATATCCCATACTGTAAATAGATCCTTTGCTGAAGATAGATCCTTTGCTGTAGATAGATCCATTGCTGTAGATTGATCCTCTGCTGTAGAAAGATCTTCTGCTGTAAGTAGATCCTTTGCTGTAGATAGATCCTTTGCTGTTGACAGATCTGTCGCTGTAGAAAGATCCTTTGGTGTAGATAGATTCTTTGCAGTAGATAGATCCCTTACTGTAGATAGATCACTTTGCTGTAGATTGATCCTTTGCTGTAGATAGATCCTTTGCTGTAAATAGATTCTTTGCTGAACATAGATTCTTGCTTTAGATAGATTCTTTGTTGAAGATAGCTCCTTTGCTGTAGACAGATCCTTTGCAGTGGATAGATCCTTTACTGCAGATAGATCCTTTGCTGTAGTTGGATCCTTTGCTGTAGATAGATCCTTTGCTGTAGATAAATCGTTTGTTGTAGATAGATCCTTTGCTGTAGATAGAGCCTTTACTGCTGATATATCCTTTGCTGTGGATAGATCCTTTGCTGTAGAAATATCCTTTGCTGTAGATATATCCTTTGCTGTAGATAGATCCCTTACTGTAGACAGATCTTTTGTAGTAAATAGATCCTTTACTGTAGATAGATCATTTGCTGTAGATAGATCCTTTGCTGTAGATAGACCTAGGATCATTTGCTGTAAATAAATATATAAATCCTTTGCCGTAGATAAATACCTTGCCGTAGATAGATTCTTTGCTGTTGATAGATCCTTTGCTGTAGATAGATCCTTCGATGTAGATATATCCTTTTCTGTAGACAGATCCTTTTCTGTAGAGAGATTCTTTACTGTAGATAAAACCTCTGCTGCAGATATATCCCATACTGTAAATAGATCCTTTGCTGAAGATAGATCCTTTGCTGTAGATAGATCCATTGCTGTAGATTGATCCTCTGCTGTAGAAAGATCTTCTGCTGTAAGTAGATCCTTTGCTGTAGATAGATCCTTTGCTGTTGACAGATCTGTCGCTGTAGAAAGATCCTTTGGTGTAGATAGATTCTTTGCAGTAGATAGATCCCTTACTGTAGATAGATCACTTTGCTGTAGATAGATCCTTTGCTGTAGATAAATCCTTTGTTGTAGAAAAATCTTCTGTTGAAGAAAGATCTTTTGCTGTAGATATATCCTTTGCTGTAGATAAATCGTTTGTTTTAGATAGATTCTTTGCTGTAGATAGAGCCTTTACAGTTGATAGATCCTTTGCTGTAGATATATCCTTTACTGTAGATAGATCCTTTGCTGAAGATAAATCTCTTGCTGTAAATAGATCCTTTGCTGTAGATAGAATTTTTACTGTAAATAGACTATTGCTGTAGATAGATCCTTTACTGTTAATAGTTCCTTTACTGTAGATAGATCCTTTAATGTAGATTGATTCTTTGCTGTAGATTGATCCTTTGCTGTAGATAGATCCCTAACTGTAGATAGATCCTTTGCTGTAGATAGATCTTTTGCTGTGGATAGATCCTTCACTGTAGATAGATCCTTTGCTGTATTAGATCTTATGCTGTAGAAAGATCCTCCGCTGTAAATAGATCCGTTGCTGTAGATAGATCCTTTGCTGTAGATAGATCCTTTGCTGTAGATGGATCCTTTGCTGTAGATAGATCATTTGCTGTAGAAAGATCCTTTGCTATAGAAAGAACCTCTGCTGTATACAGATCCTTTGCTGTAGATAGATCTTTGCTGTAGATAGATCCTTTGCTGTAGATAGATTCCTTACTGTAGATAAATTCCTTACTGTAGATAGATTCCTTACTGTAGATAGATCCTTTGCTGTAGATAGATCCTTTGCTGTAGATAGATCTTTGCTGTAGATAGATCCTTTGCTGTAGATAGATTCCTTACTGTAGATAAATTCCTTACTGTAGATAGATTCCTTACTGTAGATAGATCCTTTGCTGTAGATAGATCCTTTGCTGTAGATAGATCCTTTTCTGAAGATAGATCCTTTGCTGTTGATAGATCCTTTTCTTCAGATAGATCATTTGCAGTAGATAGATCTTTTGATGTACATAGATCTTTTGATGTAATTGTATCCTTTGCTATAGATAGATTCTTTGCTGATGATTGATCCTTCGCTGTAAATAGATCCTTTACTGTAGATAGATCCATTGCTGTAGATAGATCCTTAGCTGTGAATAAATTCTTTGCTGTAGATTGATTCATTGCTGTTGATAGATCCTTTGCTGTAGATAGATCCTTTGCAGGCGATAGATCCTTTGCAGTAGATAGATACTTAACTGTAGATAGATCTTTTGCTGTAGATGGATCCTTTGCTGTAGATAGATCCTTTGCTGTAGATAGATCCTTTGCTGTAGATAGATTCTTTGCTGAAGATAGATCCTTTGCTGAAGATCGATCCTTTGCTGTACATTGATTCATTGCTGTAGATAGATCCTTTGCTGTAGATAGATCCTTTGCAGTAGATAGATCCATAGCAGTAGATAGATACTATAACGTAGATAGATCCTTTGCTGTAGATAGATTCTTTGCTGTAGATAGATCATTGCTGTAGATAGATCGTTTGTTGTAGATAGATCCTTTGCTGTAGATAGATTCTTTGCTGAAGATAGATCCTTTGTTGTAGATTGATTCATTGCTGTAGATAGATCCTTTGCTGTACATAGATCCTTTGCAGTAGATAGATGCTTTGCAGTAGTTAATTACTTTACTGTAGATAGATCCTTTGCTGTAGATAGATCCTTTGCTGTAGATAGATCATTGCTGTAGATAGATAGTTTGTTGTAGATAGATCATTTGCTGTAGATAGATCCTTTACTGTTGATAGATCCTATGCTGTAGAAAGTTCCCATGCTGTAGATAAACCTCTTGCTGTAGATGGACCCCTTGCTGTATATGGATCCCTTTGTGGAGATAGATCATTTACTGAATATAGATCCTTTGCTGTAGATAGATCCTTTGCTGTAGATAGATCCTTTGCTGTTGATAGAACCTTTGCTGTAGATTGATCCTTTGCTGTAGATAGATCCTTTGCTGTAGATAGATCCTTTGCCATAGATAGATCCATTGACTTAGATAGATCATTTGCTGTAGATAGATCCTTTGTTGTAGATAGATCCTTTGCTGTAGATAGATCCTTTTCTGTAGATAGATCCTTTTTTGTAAATAGATCCCGTACTGTAGATAGATACTTTGCTGTAGATAGATCCTTTGCTGTAGATAGATCCTTTGCTGTAATTAGATCCTTTGCTGTAGATAAATTCTTTTTTACTGTAGATAGATCCTTGGCTATAAATAGATCCTTTACTGTAGACAGATCCTTTGCAGTAGATAGATCCTTTACTTCAGATAGATCCTTTGCTGTAGTTGGATACTTTGCTGTAGATAGATCCTTTGCTGTAGATAAATCGTTTGTTGTAGATAGATCCTTTGCTGTGAATAAATCCTTTGCTGTAGATTGCTTCATTGCTGTTGATAGATCCTTTGCTATAAATAGATCCTTTACTGTAGATAGATCCTTTGCTGTAGATAGATCCCTTGCTGTAGATTGATCATATGATGTAGATAGATCCTTTACTGTAGATAGATCTTTTGCTGTAGATAGATCCTTCCCTGTAGATAGATCCTTTGCTATAGATAGATCCTTCGCTGTAGATAGAACTTTTGCTGTAAATAGATCTTTTGCTGTAGATAGATCCTTTGCTGTTTAGAGTTCATTTACGGTAGAAAGATCCATTGCTGTAGATTGATTCTTTGCTGTAGATTGATCCTTTGCTGTAGATAGATCCTTTGCTGTAAATAGATTCTTTGCTGAACATAGATTCTTGCTTTAGATAGATTCTTTGTTGAAGATAGCTCCTTTGCTATAGACAGATCCTTTGCAGTGGATAGATCCTTTACTTCAGATAGATCCATTGCTGTAGTTGGATCCTTTGCTGTAGATAGATCCTTTGCTGTAGATAAATCGTTTGTTGTAGATAGATCCTTTGCTGTAGATAGAGCCTTTACTGCTGATATATCCTTTGCTGTAGATAGATCCTTTGCTGTAGAAATATCCTTTGCTGTAGATATATCCTTTGCTGTAGATAGATCCCTTACTGTAGACAGATCTTTTGTAGTAAATAGATCCTTTACTGTAGATAGATCATTTGCTGTAGATAGATCCTTTGCTGTAGATAGACCTAGGATCATTTGCTGTAAATATATATATAAATCCTTTGCCGTAGATAAATACCTTGCCGTAGATAGATTCTTTGCTGTTGATAGATCCTTTGCTGTAGATAGATCCTTCGATGTAGATATATCCTTTTCTGTAGACAGATCCTTTTCTGTAGAGAGATTCTTTACTGTAGATAAAACCTCTGCTGCAGATATATCCCATACTGTAAATAGATCCTTTGCTGAAGATATATCCTTTGCTGTAGATAGATCCATTGCTGTAGATTGATCCTCTGCTGTAGAAAGATCTTCTGCTGTAAATATATCCTTTGCTGTAGATAGATCCTTTGCTGTTGACAGATCTGTCGCTGTAGAAAGATCCTTTGGTGTAGATAGATTCTTTGCAGTAGATAGATCCCTTACTGTAGATAGATCACTTTGCTGTAGATAGATCCTTTGCTGTAGATAAATCCTTTGTTGTAGAAAAATCCTCTGTTGAAGAAAGATCTTTTGTGTAGATAGATCCTTTGCTGTAGATAAATCGTTTGTTTTAGATAGATTCTTTGCTGTAGATAGAGCCTTTACAGTTGATAGATCCTTTGCTGTAGATATATCCTTTACTGTAGATAGATCCTTTGCTGAAGATAAATCTCTTGCTGTAAATAGATCCTTTGCTGTAGATAGAATTTTTGCTGTAAATAGACTATTGCTGTAGATAGATCCTTTACTGTTAATAGTTCCTTTACTGTAGATAGATCCTTTAATGTAGATTGATTCTTTGCTGTAGATTGATCCTTTGCTGTAGATAGATCCCTAACTGTAGATAGATCCTTTGCTGTAGATAGATCTTTTGCTGTGGATAGATCCTTCACTGTAGATAGATCCTTTGCTGTATTAGATCTTATGCTGTAGAAAGATCCTCCGCTGTAAATAGATCCGTTGCTGTAGATAGATCCTTTGCTGTAGATAGATCCTTTGCTGTAGATGGATCCTTTGCTGTAGATAGATCATTTGCTGTAGAAAGATCCTTTGCTATAGAAAGAACCTCTGCTGTATACAGATCCTTTGCTGTAGATAGATCTTTGCTGTAGATAGATCCTTTGCTGTAGATTGATTCCTTACTGTAGATAAATTCCTTACTGTAGATAGATTCCTTACAGTAGATAGATCCTTTGCTGTAGATAGATCCTTTGCTGTAGATAGATCCTTTTCTGAAGATAGATCCTTTGCTGTTGATAGATCCTTTTCTTTAGATAGATCATTTGCAGTAGATAGATCTTTTGATGTACATAGATCTTTTGATGTAAATGTATCCTTTGCTATAGATAGATTCTTTGCTGATGATTGATCCTTCGCTGTAAATAGATCCTCTACTGTAGATAGATCCATTGCTGTAGATTGATCCTTTGCTGTGAATAAATCCTTTGCTGTAGATTGATTCATTGCTGTTGATAGATCCTCTGCTGTAGATAGATCCTTTGCAGGCGATAGATCCTTTGCAGTGAATAGATACTTAACTGTAGATAGATCTTTTGCTGTAGATGGATCCTTTGCTGTAGATAGATCCTTTGCTGTAGATAGATCCTTTGCTGTGTATAGATTCTTTGCTGAAGATAGATCCTTTGCTGAAGATTGATCCTTTGCTGTACATTGATTCATTGCTGTAGATAGATCCTTTGCTGTAGATAGATCCTTTGCAGTAGATAGATCCATTGCAGTAGATAGATACTATAACGTAAATAGATCCTTTGCTGTAGATAGATTCTTTGCTGTAGATAGATCATTGCTGTAGATAGATCGTTTGTTGTAGATAGATCCTTTGCTGTAGATAGATTCTTTGCTGAAGATAGATCCTTTGTTGTAGATTGATTCATTGCTGTAGATAGATCCTTTGCTGTACATAGATCCTTTGCAGTAGATAGATGCTTTGCAGTAGATAATTACTTTACTGTAGATAGATCCTTTGCTGTAGATAGATCCTTTGCTGTAGATAGATCATTGCTGTAGATAGATAGTTTGTTGTAGATAGATCATTTGCTGTAGATAGATCCTTTACTGTTGATAGATCCTATGCTGTAGAAAGATCCCTTGCTGTAGATAGACCCCTTGCTGTAGATGGACCCCTTGCTGTATATGGATCCCTTTGTGGAGATAGATCATTTACTGAATATAGATCCATTGCTGTAGATAGATCCTTTGCTGTAGATAGATCCTTTGCTGTTGATAGAACCTTTGCTGTAGATTGATCCTTTGCTGTAGATAGATCCTTTGCTGTAGATAGATCCTTTGCCATAAATAGATCCATTGACTTAGATAGATCATTTGCTGTAGATAGATCCTTTGTTGTAGATAGATCCTTTGCTGTAGATAGATCCTTTTCTGTAGATAGATCCTTTTTTGTAAATTGATCCCGTACTGTAGATAGATCCTTTGCTGTAGATAGATCCTTTGCTGTAGAAAGATCCTTTGCAGTAGATAGATGCTTTGCAGTAGATAATTACTTTACTGTAGATAGATCCTTTGCTGTAGATAGATCCTTTGCTGTAGATAGATCATTGCTGTAGATAGATAGTTTGTTGTAGATAGATCATTTGCTGTAGATAGATCCTTTACTGTTGATAGATCCTATGCTGTAGAAAGTTCCCATGCTGTAGATAGACCTCTTGCTGTAGATGGACCCCTTGCTGTATATGGATCCCTTTGTGGAGATAGATCATTTACTGAATATAGATCCTTTGCTGTAGATAGATCCTTTGCTGTAGATAGATCCTTTGCTGTTGATAGAACCTTTGCTGTAGATTGATCCTTTGCTGTAGATAGATCCTTTGCTGTAGATAGATCCTTTGCCATAGATAGATCCATTGACTTAGATAGATCATTTGCTGTAGATAGATCCTTTGTTGTAGATAGATCCTTTGCTGTAGATAGATCCTTTTCTGTAGATAGATCCTTTTTTGTAAATAGATCCTGTACTGTAGATAGATACTTTGCTGTAGATAGATCCTTTGCTGTAGATAGATCCTTTGCTGTAATTAGATCCTTTGCTGTAGATAAATCCTTTTTTACTGTAGATAGATCCTTGGCTATAAATAGATCCTTTACTGTAGATAGATCCTTTGCTGTAGATATATCCCTTGCTGTAGATTGATCATATGATGTAGATAGATCCTTTACTGTAGATAGATCTTTTGCTGTAGATAGATCCTTTCCTGTAGATAGATCCTTTGCTATAGATAGATCCTTTCCTGTAGATAGAACTTTTGCTGAAAATAGATCTTTTGCTGTAGATAGATCCTTTGCTGTTTATAGTTCCTTTACTGTAGATAGATCCATTGCTGTAGATTGATTCTTTGCTGTAGATTGATCCTTAGCTGTAGATAGATCCTTTGCTGTAAATAGATTCTTTGCTGAACATAGATTCTTGCTGTAGATAGATTCTTTGTTGAAGATAGCTCCTTTGCTGTAGACAGATCCTTTGCAGTAGATAGATCCTTTACTTCAGATAGATCCTTTGCTGTAGTTGGATACTTTGCTGTAGATAGATCCATTGCTGTAGATAAATCGTTTGTTGTAGATAGATCCTTTGCTGTGAATAAATCCTTTGCTGTAGATTGCTTCATTGCTGTTGATAGATCCTTTGCTATAAATAGATCCTTTACTGTAGATAGATCCTTTGCTGTAGATAGATCCCTTGCTGTAGATTGATCATATGATGTAGATAGATCCTTTACTGTAGATAGATCTTTTGCTGTAGATAGATCCTTCCCTGTAGATAGATCCTTTGCTATAGATAGATCCTTTGCTGTAGATAGAACTTTTGCTGTAAATAGATCTTTTGCTGTAGATAGATCCTTTGCTGTTTAGAGTTCATTTACGGTAGAAAGATCCATTGCTGTAGATTGATTCTTTGCTGTAGATTGATCCTTTGCTGTAGATAGATCCTTTGCTGTAAATAGATTCTTTGCTGAACATAGATTCTTGCTTTAGATAGATTCTTTGTTGAAGATAGCTCCTTTGCTGTAGACAGATCCTTTGGAGTGGATAGATCCTTTACTTCAGATAGATCCATTGCTGTAGTTGGATCCTTTGCTGTAGATAGATCCTTTGCTGTAGATAAATCGTTTGTTGTAGATAGATCCTTTGCTGTAGATAGAGCCTTTACTGCTGATATATCCTTTGCTGTAGATAGATCCTTTGCTGTAGAAATATCCTTTGCTCTAGATATATCCTTTGCTGTAGATAGATCCCTTACTGTAGACAGATCTTTTGTAGTAAATAGATCCTTTACTGTAGATAGATCATTTGCTGTAGATAGATCCTTTGCTGTAGATAGACCTAGGATCATTTGCTGTAAATTAATATATAAATCCTTTGCCGTAGATAAATACCTTGCCGTAGATAGATTCTTTGCTGTTGATAGATCCTTTGCTGTAGATAGATCCTTCGATGTAGATATATCCTTTTCTGTAGACAGATCCTTTTCTGTAGAGAGATTCTTTACTGTAGATAAAACCTCTGCTGCAGATATATCCCATACTGTAAATAGATCCTTTGCTGAAGATATATCCTTTGCTGTAGATAGATCCATTGCTGTAGATTGATCCTCTGCTGTAGAAAGATCTTCTGCTGTAGGTATATCCTTTGCTGTAGATAGATCCTTTGCTGTTGACAGATCTGTCGCTGTAGAAAGATCCTTTGGTGTAGATAGATTCTTTGCAGTAGATAGATCCCTTACTGTAGATAGATCACTTTGCTGTAGATAGATCCTTTGCTGTAGATAAATCCTTTGTTGTAGAAAAATCCTCTGTTGAAGAAAGATCTTTTGCTGTAGATAGATCCTTTGCTGTAGATAAATCGTTTGTTTTAGATAGATTCTTTGCTGTAGATAGAGCCTTTACAGTTGATAGATCCTTTGCTGTAGATATATCCTTTACTGTAGATAGATCCTTTGCTGAAGGTAAATCTCTTGCTGTAAATAGATCCTTTGCTGTAGATAGAATTTTTGCTGTAAATAGACTATTGCTGTAGATAGATCCTTTACTGTTAATAGTTCCTTTACTGTAGATAGATCCTTTAATGTAGATTGATTCTTTGCTGTAGATTGATCCTTTGCTGTAGATAGATCCCTAACTGTAGATAGATCCTTTGCTGTAGATAGATCTTTTGCTGTGGATAGATCCTTCACTGTAGATAGATCCTTTGCTGTATTAGATCTTATGCTGTAGAAAGATCCTCCGCTGTAAATAGATCCGTTGCTGTAGATAGATCCTTTGCTGTAGATAGATCCTTTGCTGTAGATGGATCCTTTGCTGTAGATAGATCATTTGCTGTAGAAAGATCCTTTGCTATAGAAAGAACCTCTGCTGTATACAGATCCTTTGCTGTAGATAGATCTTTGCTGTAGATAGATCCTTTGCTGTAGATTGATTCCTTACTGTAGATAAATTCCTTACTGTAGATAGATTCCTTACAGTAG
The DNA here is from genome assembly GCA_947561585.1 of Caprella mutica. Taxonomy (NCBI): domain Eukaryota; kingdom Metazoa; phylum Arthropoda; class Malacostraca; order Amphipoda; family Caprellidae; genus Caprella; species Caprella mutica. The sequence goes on from CANNZV010000149.1 coordinate 158,178, forward strand.
ATAGATCCTTTGCTGTAGATAGATCCTTTGCTGTAGATAGATCCTTTTCTGAAGATAGATCCTTTGCTGTTGATAGATCCTTTTCTTTAGATAGATCATTTGCAGTAGATAGATCTTTTGATGTACATAGATCTTTTGATGTAAATGTATCCTTTGCTATAGATAGATTCTTTGCTGATGATTGATCCTTCGCTGTAAATAGATCCTCTACTGTAGATAGATCCATTGCTGTAGATAGATCCTTTGCTGTGAATAAATCCTTTGCTGTAGATTGATTCATTGCTGTTGATAGATCCTCTGCTGTAGATAGATCCTTTGCAGGCGATAGATCCTTTGCAGTAGATAGATACTTAACTGTAGATAGATCTTTTGCTGTAGATGGATCCTTTGCTGTAGATAGATCCTTTGCTGTAGATAGATCCTTTGCTGTGTATAGATTCTTTGCTGAAGATAGATCCTTTGCTGAAGATTGATCCTTTGCTGTACATTGATTCATTGCTGTAGATAGATCCTTTGCTGTAGATAGATCCTTTGCAGTAGATAGATCCATTGCAGTAGATAGATACTATAACGTAGATAGATCCTTTGCTGTAGATAGATTCTTTGCTGTAGATAGATCATTGCTGTAGATAGATCGTTTGTTGTAGATAGATCCTTTGCTGTAGATAGATTCTTTGCTGAAGATAGATCCTTTGTTGTAGATTGATTCATTGCTGTAGATAGATCCTTTGCTGTACATAGATCCTTTGCAGTAGATAGATGCTTTGCAGTAGATAATTACTTTACTGTAGATAGATCCTTTGCTGTAGATAGATCCTTTGCTGTAGATAGATCATTGCTGTAGATAGATAGTTTGTTGTAGATAGATCATTTGCTGTAGATAGATCCTTTACTGTTGATAGATCCTATGCTGTAGAAAGATCCCTTGCTGTAGATAGACCCCTTGCTGTAGATGGACCCCTTGCTGTATATGGATCCCTTTGTGGAGATAGATCATTTACTGAATATAGATCCATTGCTGTAGATAGATCCTTTGCTGTAGATAGATCCTTTGCTGTTGATAGAACCTTTGCTGTAGATTGATCCTTTGCTGTAGATAGATCCTTTGCTGTAGATAGATCCTTTGCCATAAATAGATCCATTGACTTAGATAGATCATTTGCTGTAGATAGATCCTTTGTTGTAGATAGATCCTTTGCTGTAAATAGATCCTTTTCTGTAGATAGATCCTTTTTTGTAAATAGATCCCGTACTGTAGATAGATCCTTTGCTGTAGATAGATCCTTTGCTGTAGATAGATCCTTTGCTGTAATTAGATCCTTTGCTGTAGATAAATCCTTTTTTACTGTAGATAGATCCTTGGCTATAAATAGATCGTTTACTGTAGATAGATCCTTTGCTGTAGATATATCCCTTGCTGTAGATTGATCATATGATGTAGATAGATCCTTTACTGTAGATAGATCTTTTGCTGTAGATAGATCCTTTCCTGTAGATAGATCCTTTGCTATAGATAGATCCTTTGCTGTAGATAGAACTTTTGCTGTAAATAGATCTTTTGCTGTAGATAGATCCTTTGCTGTTTATAGTTCCTTTACTGTAGATAGATCCATTGCTGTAGATTGATTCTTTGCTGTAGATTGATCCTTAGCTGTAGATAGATCCTTTGCTGTAAATAGATTCTTTGCTGAACATAGATTCTTGCTGTAGATAGATTCTTTGTTGAAGATAGCTCCTTTGCTGTAGACAGATCCTTTGCAGTAGATAGATCCTTTATTGCAGATAGATCCTTTGCTGTAGTTGGATACTTTGCTGTAGATAGATCCTTTGCTGTAGATAAATCGTTTGTTGTAGATAGATCCTTTGCTGTGAATAAATCCTTTGCTGTAGATTGATTCATTGCTGTTGATAGATCCTTTGCTGTAGATAAATCCTTCTTTACTGTAGATAGATCCTTGGCTATAAATAGATCCTTTACTGTGGATATATCCTTTGCTGTAGATAGATCCCTTGCTGTAGACTGATCATATGATGTAGATAGATCCTTTACTGTAGATAGATCTTTTGCTGTAGATAGATCCTTCCCTGTAGATAGATCCTTTGCTATAGATAGATCATTTGCTGTAGATAGAACTTTTGCTTTAAATAGATCTTTTGCTGTAGATAGATCCTTTGCTGTTTATAGTTCATTTACGGTAGATAGATCCATTGCTGTAGATTGATTCTTTGCTGTAGATTGATCCTTTGCTGTAGATAGATCCTTTGCTGTAAATAGATTCTTTGCTGAACATAGATTCTTGCTTTAGATAGATTCTTTGTTGAAGATAGCTCCTTTGCTGTAGACAGATCCTTTGCAGTGGATAGATCCTTTACTGCAGATAGATCCTTTGCTGTAGTTGGATCCTTTGCTGTAGATAGATCCTTTGCTGTAGATAAATCGTTTGTTGTAGATAGATCCTTTGCTGTAGATAGAGCCTTTACTGCTGATATATCCTTTGCTGTAGATAGATCCTTTGCTGTAGAAATATCCTTTGCTGTAGATATATCCTTTGCTGTAGATAGACCCCTTACTGTAGACAGATCTTTTGTAGTAAATAGATCCTTTACTGTAGATAGATCATTTGCTGTAGATAGATCCTTTGCTGTAGATAGACCTAGGATCATTTGCTGTAAATAAATATATAAATCCTTTGCCGTAGATAAATACCTTGCCGTACATAGATTCTTTGCTGTTGATAGATCCTTTGCTGTAGATAGATCCTTCGATGTAGATATATCCTTTTCTGTAGACAGATCCTTTTCTGTGGAGAGATTCTTTACTGTAGATAAAACCTCTGCTGCAGATATATCCCATACTGTAAATAGATCCTTTGCTGAAGATAGATCCTTTGCTGTAGATAGATCCATTGCTGTAGATTGATCCTCTGCTGTAGAAAGATCTTCTGCTGTAAGTAGATCCTTTGCTGTAGATAGATCCTTTGCTGTTGACAGATCTGTCGCTGTAGAAAGATCCTTTGGTGTAGATAGATTCTTTGCAGTTGATAGATCCCTTACTGTAGATAGATCACTTTGCTGTAGATAGATCCTTAGCTCTAGATAAATCCTTTGTTGTAGAAAAATCCTCTGTTGAAGAAAGATCTTTTGCTGTAGATAGATCCTTTGCTGTAGATAAATCGTTTGTTTTAGATAGATTCTTTGCTGTAGATAGAGCCTTTACAGTTGATAGATCCTTTGCTGTAGATATATCCTTTACTGTAGATAGATCCTTTGCTGAAGATAAATCTCTTGCTGTAAATAGATCCTTTGCTGTAGATAGAATTTTTGCTGTAAATAGACTATTGCTGTAGATAGATCCTTTACTGTTAATAGTTCCTTTACTGTAGATAGATCCTTTAATGTAGATTGATTCTTTGCTGTAGATTGATCCTTTGCTGTAGATAGATCCCTAACTGTAGATAGATCCTTTGCTGTAGATAGATCTTTTGCTGTGGATAGATCCTTCACTGTAGATAGATCCTTTGCTGTATTAGATCTTATGCTGTAGAAAGATCCTCCGCTGTAAATAGATCCGTTGCTGTAGATAGATCCTTTGCTGTAGATAGATCCTTTGCTGTAGATGGATCCTTTGCTGTAGATAGATCATTTGCTGTAGAAAGATCCTTTGCTATAGAAAGAACCTCTGCTGTATACAGATCCTTTGCTGTAGATAGATCTTTGCTGTAGATAGATACTTTGCTGTAGATAGATTCCTTACTGTAGATAAATTCCTTACTGTAGATAGATTCCTTAATGTAGATAGATCCTTTGCTGTAGATAGATCCTTTGCTGTAGATAGATCCTTTTCTGAAGATAGATCCTTTGCTGTTGATAGATCCTTTTCTTTAGATAGATCATTTGCAGTAGATAGATCTTTTGATGTACATAGATCTTTTGATGTAATTGTATCCTTTGCTATAGATAGATTCTTTGCTGATGATTGATCCTTCGCTGTAAATAGATCCTTTACTGTAGATAGATCCATTGCTGTAGATAGATCCTTTGCTGTAGATAGATCCTTTGCAGGCGATAGATCCTTTGCAGTAGATAGATACTTAACTGTAGATAGATCTTTTGCTGTAGATGGATCCTTTGCTGTAGATAGATCCTTTGCTGTAGATAGATCCTTTGCTGTAGATAGATTCTTTGCTGAAGATAGATCCTTTGCTGAAGATTGATCCTTTGCTGTACATTGATTCATTGCTGTAGATAGATCCTTTGCTGTAGATAGATCCTTTGCAGTAGATAGATCCATAGCAGTAGATAGATACTATAACGTAGATAGATCCTTTGCTGTAGATAGATTCTTTGCTATAGATAGATCATTGCTGTAGATAGATCGTTTGTTGTAGATAGATCCTTTGCTGTAGATAGATTCTTTGCTGAAGATAGATCCTTTGTTGTAGATTGATTCATTGCTGTAGATAGATCCTTTGCTGTACATAGATCCTTTGCAGTAGATAGATGCTTTGCAGTAGATAATTACTTTACTGTAGATAGATCCTTTGCTGTAGATAGATCCTTTGCTGTAGATAGATCATTGCTGTAGATAGATAGTTTGTTGTAGATAGATCATTTGCTGTAGATAGATCCTTTACTGTTGATAGATCCTATGCTGTAGAAAGTTCCCATGCTGTAGATAGACCTCTTGCTGTAGATGGACCCCTTGCTGTATATGGATCCCTTTGTGGAGATAGATCATTTACTGAATATAGATCCTTTGCTGTAGATAGATCCTTTGCTGTAGATAGATCCTTTGCTGTTGATAGAACCTTTGCTGTAGATTAATCCTTTGCTGTAGATAGATCCTTTGCTGTAGATAGATCCTTTGCCATAGATAGATCCATTGACTTAGATAGATCATTTGCTGTAGATAGATCCTTTGTTGTAGATAGATCCTTTGCTGTAGATAGATCCTTTTCTGTAGATAGATCCTTTTTTGTAAATAGATCCCGTACTGTAGATAGATACTTTGCTGTAGATAGATCCTTTGCTGTAGATAGATCCTTTGCTGTAATTAGATCCTTTGCTGTAGATAAATCCTTTTTTACTGTGGATAGATCCTTGGCTATAAATAGATCCTTTACTGTAGATAGATCCTTTGCTGTTGATATATCCCTTGCTGTAGATTGATCATATGATGTAGATAGATCCTTTACTGTAGATAGATCTTTTGCTGTAGATAGATCCTTTCCTGTAGATAGATCCTTTGCTATAGATAGATCCTTTGCTGTAGATAGAACTTTTGCTGAAAATAGATCTTTTGCTGTAGATAGATCCTTTGCTGTTTATAGTTCCTTTACTGTAGATAGATCCATTGCTGTAGATTGATTCATTGCTGTAGATTGATCCTTAGCTGTAGATAGATCCTTTGCTGTAAATAGATTCTTTGCTGAACATAGATTCTTGCTGTAGATAGATTCTTTGTTGAAGATAGCTCCTTTGCTGTAGACAGATCCTTTGCAGTAGATAGATCCTTTACTGCAGATTGATCCTTTGCTGTAGTTGGATACTTTGCTGTAGATAGATCCTTTGCTGTAGATAAATCGTTTGTTGTAGATAGATCCTTTGCTGTGAATGAATCCTTTGCTGTAGATTGATTCATTGCTGTTGATAGATCCTTTGCTGTAGATAAATCCTTCTTTACTGTAGATAGATCCTTGGCTATAAATAGATCCTTTACTGTAGATAGATCCTTTGCTGTAGATAGATCCCTTGCTGTAGATTGATCATATGATGTAGATAGATCCTTTACTGTAGATAGATCTTTTGCTGTAGATAGATCCTTCCCTGTAGATAGATCCTTTGCTATAGATAGATCCTTTGCTGTAGATAGAACTTTTGCTGTAAATAAATCTTTTGCTGTAGATAGATCCTTTGCTGTTTATAGTTCATTTACGGTAGATAGATCCATTGCTGTAGATTGATTCTTTGCTGTAGATTGATCCTTTGCTGTAGATAGATCCTTTGCTGTAAATAGATTCTTTGCTGAACATAGATTCTTGCTTTAGATAGATTCTTTGTTGAAGATAGCTCCTTTGCTGTAGACAGATCCTTTGCAGTGGATAGATCCTTTACTGCAGATAGATCCTTTGCTGTAGTTGGATCCTTTGCTGTAGATAGATCCTTTGCTGTAGATAAATCGTTTGTTGTAGATAGATCCTTTGCTGTAGATAGAGCCTTTACTGCTGATATATCCTTTGCTGTAGATAGATCCTTTGCTGTAGAAATATCCTTTGCTGTAGATATATCCTTTGCTGTAGATAGATCCCTTACTGTAGACAGATCTTTTGTAGTAAATAGATCCTTTACTGTAGATAGATCATTTGCTGTAGATAGATCCTTTGCTGTAGATAGACCTAGGATCATTTGCTGTAAATAAATATATAAATCCTTTGCCGTAGATAAATACCTTGCCGTAGATAGATTCTTTGCTGTTGATAGATCCTTTGCTGTAGATAGATCCTTCGATGTAGATATATCCTTTTCTGTTGACAGATCCTTTTCTGTAGAGAGATTCTTTACTGTAGATAAAACCTCTGCTGCAGATATATCCCATACTGTAAATAGATCCTTTGCTGAAGATAGATCCTTTGCTGTAGATAGATCCATTGCTGTAGATTGATCCTCTGCTGTAGAAAGATCTTCTGCTGTAAGTAGATCCTTTGCTGTAGATAGATCCTTTGCTGTTGACAGATCTGTCGCTGTAGAAAGATCCTTTGGTGTAGATAGATTCTTTGCAGTAGATAGATCCCTTACTGTAGATAGATCACTTTGCTGTAGATAGATCCTTTGCTGTAGATAAATCGTTTGTTTTAGATAGATTCTTTGCTGTAGATAGAGCCTTTACAGTTGATAGATCCATTGCTGTAGATATATCCTTTACTGTAGATAGATCCTTTGCTGAAGATAAATCTCTTGCTGTAAATAGATCCTTTGCTGTAGATAGAATCTTTGCTGTAAATAGACTATTGCTGTAGATAGATCCTTTACTTTTAATAGTTCCTTTACTGTTGATAGATCCTTTAATGTAGATTGATTCTTTGCTGTAGATTGATCCTTTGCTGTAGATAGATCCCTAACTGTAGATAGATCCTTTGCTGTAGATAGATCTTTCGCTGTGGATAGATCCTTCACTGTAGATAGATCCTTTGCTGTATTAGATCTTATGCTGTAGAAAGATCCTCCGCTGTAAATAGATCCGTTGCTGTAGATAGATCCTTTGCTGTAGATAGATCCTTTAATGTAGATGGATCCTTTGCTGTAGATAGATCATTTGCTGTAGAAAGATCCTTTGCTATAGAAAGAACCTCTGCTGTATACAGATCCTTTGCTGTAGATAGATCTTTGCTGTAGATAGATCCTTTGCTGTAGATAGATTCCTTACTATAGATAAATTCCTTACTGTAGATAGATTCCTTACTGTAGATAGATCCTTTGCTGTAGATAGATCCTTTGCTGTAGATAGATCCTTTTCTGAAGATAGATCCTTTGCTGTTGATAGATCCTTTTCTTTAGATAGATCATTTGCAGTAGATAGATCTTTTGATGTACATAGATCTTTTGATGTAAATGTATCCTTTGCTATAAATAGATTCTTTGCTGATGATTGATCCTTCGCTGTAAATAGATCCTTTACTGTAGATAGATCCATTGCTGTAGATAGATCCTTTGCTGTGAATAAATCCTTTGCTGTAGATTGATTCATTGCTGTTGATAGATCCTTTGCTGTAGATAGATCCTTTGCAGGCGATAGATCCTTTGCAGTAGATAGATACTTAACTGTAGATAGATCTTTTGCTGTAGATAGATCCTTTGCTGTAGATAGATCCTTTGCTGTAGATAGATCCTTTGCTGTAGATAGATTCTTTGCTGAAGATAGATCCTTTGCTGAAGATTGATCCTTTGCTGTACATTGATTCATTGCTGTAGATAGATCCTTTGCTGTAGATAGATCGTTTGCAGTAGATAGATCCTTTGCAGTAGATAGATACTATAACGTAGATAGATCCTTTGCTGTAGATAGATTCTTTGCTGTAGATAGATCATTGCTGTAGATAGATCGTTTGTTGTAGATAGATCCTTTGCTGTAGATAGATTCTTTGCTGAAGATAGATCCTTTGTTGTAGATTGATTCATTGCTGTAGATAGATCCTTTGCTGTACATAGATCCTTTGCAGTAGATAGATGCTTTGCAGTAGATAATTACTTTACTGTAGATAGATCCTTTGCTGTAGATAGATCCTTTGCTGTAGATAGATTATTGCTGTAGATAGATAGTTTGTTGTAGATAGATCATTTGCTGTAGATAGATCCTTTACTGTTGATAGATCCTATGCTGTAGAAAGATCCCTTGCTGTAGATAGACACCTTGCTGTAGATGGACCCCTTGCTGTATATGGATCCCTTTGTGGAGATAGATCATTTACTGAATATAGATCCTTTGCTGTAGATAGATCCTTTGCCATAGATAGATCCATTGACTTAGATAGATCATTTGCTGTAGATAGATCCTTTGTTGTAGATAGATCCTTTGCTGTAGATAGATCCTTTGCTGTAATTAGATCCTTTGCTGTAGATAAATTCTTTTTTACTGTAGATAGATCCTTGGCTATAAATAGATCCTTTACTGTAGATAGATCCTTTGCTGTAGATATATCCCTTGCTGTAGATTGATCATATGATGTAGATAGATCCTTTACTGTAGATAGATCTTTTGCTGTAGATAGATCCTTTCCTATAGATAGATCCTTTGCTATAGATAGATCCTTTGCTGTAGATAGAACTTTTGCTGTAAATAGATCTTTTGCTGTAGATAGATCCTTTGCTGTTTATAGTTCCTTTACTGTAGATAGATCCATTGCTGTAGATTGATTCTTTGCTGTAGATTGATCCTTAGCTGTAGATAGATCCTTTGCTGTAAATAGATTCTTTGCTGAACATATATTCTTGCTGTAGATAGATTCTTGTTGAAGATAGCTCCTTTGCTGTAGACAGATCCTTTGCAGTAGATAGATCCTTTACTGCAGATAGATCCTTTGCTGTAGTTGGATACTTTGCTGTAGATAGATCGTTTGTTGTAGATAGATCCTTTGCTGTAGATAGATTCTTTGCTGAAGATAGATCCTTTGTTGTAGATTGATTCATTGCTGTAGATAGATCCTTCGCTGTACATAGATCCTTTGCAGTAGATAGATGCTTTGCAGTAGATAATTACTTTACTGTAGATAGATAATTTGCTGTAGATAGATCCTTTGCTGTAGATAGATCATTGCTGTAGATAGATAGTTTGTTGTAGATAGATCATTTGCTGTAGATAGATCCTTTACTGTTGATAGATCCTATGCTGTAGAAAGATCCCTTGCTGTAGATAGACCCCTTGCTGTAGATGGACCCCTTGCTGTATATGGATCCCTTTGTGGAGATAGATCATTTACTGAATATAGATCCTTTGCTGTAGATAGATCCTTTGCTGTAGATAGATCCTTTGCTGTTGATAGAACCTTTGCTGTAGATTGATCTTTTGCTGTAGATAGATCCTTTGCTGTAGATAGATCCTTTGCCATAGATAGATCCATTGACTTAGATAGATCATTTGCTGTAGATAGATCCTTTGTTGTAGATAGATCCTTTGCTGTAGATAGATCCTTTTCTGTAGATAGATCCTTTTTTGTAAATAGATCCCGTACTGTAGATAGATCCTTTGATGTAGATAGATCCTTTGCTGTAGATAGATCCTTTGCTGTAATTAGATCCTTTGCTGTAGATAAATCCTTTCTTACTGTAGATAGATCCTTGGCTATAAATAGATCCTTTACTGTAGATAGATCCTTTGCTGTAGATATATCCCTTGCTGTAGATTGATCATATGATGTAGATAGATCCTTTACTGTAGATAGATCTTTTGCTGTAGATAGATCCTTTCCTGTAGATAGATCCTTTGCTATAGATAGATCCTTTGCTGTAGATAGAAATTTTGCTGTAAATAGATCTTTTGCTGTAGATAGATCCTTTGCTGTTTATAGTTCCTTCACTGTAGATAGATCCATTGCTGTAGATTGATTCTTTGCTGTAGATTGATCCTTAGCTGTAGATAGATCCTTTGCTGTAAATAGATTCTTTGCTGAACATAGATTCTTGCTGTAGATAGATTCTTTGTTGAAGATAGCTCCTTTGCTGTAGACAGATCCTTTGCAGTAGATAGATCCTTTACTGCAGATAGATCCTTTGCTGTAGTTGGATACTTTGCTGTAGATAGATCCTTTGCTGTAGATAAATCGTTTGTTGTAGATAGATCCTTTGCTGTAGATAGAGCCTTTACTGCTGATAGATCCTTTGCTGTAGATAGATCCTTTGCTGTAGAAATATCCTTTGCTGTAGATATATCCTTTGCTGTAGATACATCCCTTACTGTAGACAGATCTTTTGTAGTAAATAGATCCTTTACTGTAGATAGATCATTTGCTGTAGATAGATCCTTTGCTGTAGATAGACCTAGGATCATTTGCTGTAAATAAATAAATAAATCCTTTGCCGTAGATAAATACCTTGCCGTAGATAGATTCTTTGCTGTTGATAGATCCTTTGCTGTAGATAGATCCTTCGATGTAGATATATCCTTTTCTGTAGACAGATCCTTTTCTGTAGAGAGATTCTTTACTGTAGATAAAACCTCTGCTGCAGATATATCCCATACTGTAAATAAATCCTTTGCTGAAGATAGATCCTTTGCTGTGGATAGATCCATTGCTGTAGAATGATCCTCTGCTGTAGAAAGATCTTCTGCTGTAAGTAGATCCTTTGCTGTAGATAGATCCTTTGCTGTTCACAGATCTGTCGCTGTAGAAAGATCCTTTGGTGTAGATAGATTCTTTGCAGTAGATAGATCCCTTACTGTAGATAGATCACTTTGCTGTAGATAGATCCTTTGCTGTAGATAAATCCTTTGATGTAGAAAAATCCTCTGTTGAAGAAAGATCTTTTGCTGTAGATAGATCCTTTGCTGTAGATAAATCGTTTGTTGTAGATAGATTCTTTGCTGTAGATAGAGCCTTTACAGTTGATAGATCCTTTGCTGTAGATATATCCTTTACTGTAGATAGATCCTTTGCTGAAGATAAATCTCTTGCTGTAGATAGATCCTTTGCTGTAGATAGAATTTTTGCTGTAAATAGACTATTGCTGTAGATAGATCCTTTACTGTTCATAGTTCCTTTACTGTAGATAGATCCTTTGATGTAGATTGATTCTTTACTGTAGATTGATCCTTTGCTGTAGATAGATCCCTTACTGTAGATAGATCCTTTGCTGTAGATAGATCTTTTGCTGTGGATGGATCCTTCACTGTAGATAGATCCTTTGCTGTATTAGATCCTTTGCTGTAGAAAGATCCTCCACTGTAAATAGATCCGTTGCTGTAGATAGATCCTTTGCTGTAGATAGATCCTTTGCTGTAGATGGATCCTTTGCTGTAGATAGATCATTTGATGTAGAAAGATCCTTTGCTATAGAAAGAACCTCTGCTGTATACAGATCCTTTGCTGTAGATAGATCTTTGCTGTAGATATATCCTTTGCTGTAGATAGATTCCTTACTGTAGATAAATTCCTTACTGTAGATAGATTCCTTACTGTAGATAGATCCTTTGCTATAGATAGATCCTTTGCTGTAGATAGATCCTTTTCTGAAGATAGATCCTTTGCTGTTGATAGATCCTTTTCTTTAGATAGATCATTTGCAGTAGATAGATCTTTTGATGTACATAGATCTTTTGATGTATATGTACCCTTTGCTATAGATAGATTCTTTGCTGATGATTGATCCTTCGCTGTAAATAGATCCTTTACTGTAGATAGATCCATTGCTGTAGATAGATCCTTTGCTGTGAATAGATCCTTTGCTGTAGATTGATTCTTTGCTGTTGATAGATCCTTTGCTGTAGATAGATCCTTTGCAGGCGATAGATCCTTTGCAGTAGATAGATACTTAACTGTAGATAGATCCTTTGCTGTAGATAGATCATTTGCTGTAGATAGAATATTGCTGTAGATAGATCGTTTGTTGTAGATAGATCCTTTGCTGTAGATAGATTCTTTGCTGAAGATAGATCCTTTGCTGTAGATTGTTTCATTGCTGTAGATAGATTCTTTGCAGTAGATAGATCCTTTGCAGTAGATAGATCCTTTGCAGTAGATAGATACTTTACTGTAGATAGATCCTTTGCTGTAGATAGATCCTTTGCTGTAGATAGATCATTGATGTAGATTGATCCTTTGCTGTAGATAGATCCTTTGCTGTAGATAGATCCTTTTCTGTAGATAGATCCTTTGCTGTAGATAGATCCTTTGCTGTAATTAAATCCTTTGCTGTAGATAAATCCTTTTTTACTGTAGATAGATCCTTGGCTATAAATAGATCCTTTACTGTAGATAGATCCTTTGCTGTAGATAGATCCCTTGCTGTAGATTGATCATATGATGTAGATAGATCCTTTGCTGTTTATAGTTCATTTACGGTAGATAGATCCATTGCTGTAGATTGATTCTTTGCTGTAGATTGATCCTTTGCTGTAGATAGATCCTTTGCTGTAAATAGATTCTTTGCTGAACATAGATTCTTGCTTTAGATAGATTCTTTGTTGAAGATAGCTCCTTTGCTGTAGACAGATCCTTTGCAGTGGATAGATCCTTTACTGCAGATAAATCCTTTGCTGTAGTTGGATCCTTTGCTGTAGATAGATCCTTTGCTGTTGATAAATCGTTTGTTGTAGATAGATCCTTTGCTGTAGATAGAGCCTTTACTGCTGATATATCCTTTGCTGTAGATAGATCCTTTGCTGTAGAAATATCCTTTGCTGTAGATATATCCTTTGCTGTAGATAGATCCCTTACTGTAGACAGATCTTTTGTAGTAAATAGATCCTTTACTGTAGATAGATCATTTGCTGTAGATAGGTCCTTTGCTGTAGATAGACCTAGGATCATTTGCTGTAAATAAATATATAAATCCTTTGCCGTAGATAAATACCTTGCCGTAGATAGATTCTTTGCTGTTGATAGATCCTTTGCTGTAGATAGATCCTTCGATGTAGATATATCCTTTTCTGTAGACAGATCCTTTTCTGTAGAGAGATTCTTTACTGTAGATAAAACCTCTGCTGCAGATATATCCCATACTGTAAATAGATCCTTTGCTGAAGATAGATCCTTTGCTGTAGATAGATCCATTGCTGTAGATTGATCCTCTGCTGTAGAAAGATCTTCTGCTGTAAGTAGATCCTTTGCTGTAGATAGATCCTTTGCTGTTGACAGATCTGTCGCTGTAGAAAGATCCTTTGGTGTAGATAGATTCTTTGCAGTAGATGGATCCCTTACTGTAGATATATCACTTTGCTGTAGATAGATCCTTTGCTGTAGATAAATCCTTTGTTGTAGAAAAATCCTCTGTTGAAGAAAGATCTTTTGCTGTAGATAGATCCTTTGCTGTAGATAAATCGTTTGTTTTAGATAGATTCTTTGCTGTAGATAGAGCCTTTACAGTTGATAGATCCTTTGCTGTAGATATATCCTTCACTGTAGATAGATCCTTTGCTGAAGATAAATCTCTTGCTGTAAATAGATCCTTTGCTGTAGATAGAATTTTTGCTGTAAATAGACTATTGCTGTAGATAGATCCTTTACTGTTAATAGTTCCTTTACTGTAGATAGATCCTTTAATGTAGATTGATTCTTTGCTGTAGATTGATCCTTTGCTGTAGATAGATCCCTAACTGTAGATAGATCCTTTGCTGTAGATAGATCTTTTGCTGTGGATAGATCCTTCACTGTAGATAGATCCTTTGCTGTATTAGATCTTATGCTGTAGAAAGATCCTCCGCTGTAAATAGATCCGTTGCTGTAGATAGATCCTTTGCTGTAGATAGATCCTTTGCTGTAGATGGATCCTTTGCTGTAGATAGATCATTTGCTGTAGAAAGATCCTTTTCTATAGAAAGAACCTCTGCTGTATACAGATCCTTTGCTGTAGATAGATCTTTGCTGTAGATAGATCCTTTGCTGTAGATAGATTCCTTACTATAGATAAATTCCTTACTGTAGATAGATTCCTTACTGTAGATAGATCCTTTGCTGTAGATAGATCCTTTGCTGTAGATAGATCCTTTTCTGAAGATAGATCCTTTGCTGTTGATAGATCCTTTTCTTTAGATAGATCATTTGCAGTAGATAGATCTTTTGATGTACATAGATCTTTTGATGTAAATGTATCCTTTGCTATAGATAGATTCTTTGCTGATGATTGATCCTTCGCTGTAAATAGATCCTTTACTGTAGATAGATCCATTGCTGTAGATAGATCCTTTGCTGTGAATAAATCCTTTGCTGTAGATTGATTCATTGCTGTTGATAGATCCTTTGCTGTAGATAGATCCTTTGCAGGCGATAGATCCTTTGCTGTAGATAGATTCTTTGCTGAAGATAGATCCTTTGCTGAAGATTGATCCTTTGCTGTACATTGATTCATTGCTGTAGATAGATCCTTTGCTGTAGATAGATCCTTTGCAGTAGATAGATCCTTTGCAGTAGATAGATACTATAACGTAGATAGATCCTTTGCTGTAGATAGATTCTTTGCTGTAGATAGATCATTGCTGTAGATAGATCGTTTGTTGTAGATAGATCCTTTGCTGTAGATAGATTCTTTGCTGAAGATAGATCCTTTGTTGTAGATTGATTCATTGCTGTAGATAGATCCTTTGCTGTACATAGATCCTTTGCAGTAGATAGATGCTTTGCAGTAGATAATTACTTTACTGTAGATAGATCCTTTGCTGTAGATAGATCCATTGCTGTAGATAGATCATTGCTGTAGATAGATAGTTTGTTGTAGATAGATCCTTTGCTGTAGATAGAGCCTTTACTGCTGATATATCCTTTGCTGTAGATAGATCCTTTGCTGTAGAAATATCCTTTGCTGTAGATATATCCTTTGCTGTAGATAGATCCCTTACTGTAGACAGATCTTTTGTAGTAAATAGATCCTTTACTGTAGATAGATCATTTGCTGTAGATAGATCCTTTGCTGTAGATAGACCTAGGATCATTTGCTGTAAATAAATATATAAATCCTTTGCCGTAGATAAATACCTTGCCGTAGATAGATTCTTTGCTGTTGATAGATCCTTTGCTGTAGATAGATCCTTCGATGTAGATATATCCTTTTCTGTAGACAGATCCTTTTCTGTAGAGAAATTCTTTACTGTAGATAAAACCTCTGCTGCAGATATATCCCATACTGTAAATAGATCCTTTGCTGAAGATAGATCCTTTGCTGTAGATAGATCCATTGCTGTAGATTGATCCTCTGCTGTAGAAAGATCTTCTGCTGTAAGTAGATCCTTTGCTGTAGATAGATCCTTTGCTGTTGACAGATCTGTCGCTGTAGAAAGATCCTTTGGTGTAGATAGATTCTTTGCAGTAGATGGATCCCTTACTGTAGATAGATCACTTTGCTGTAGATAGATCCTTTGCTGTAGATAAATTCTTTGTTGTAGAAAAATCCTCTGTTGAAGAAAGATCTTTTGCTGTAGATAGATCCTTTGCTGTAGATAAATCGTTTGTTTTAGATAGATTCTTTGCTGTAGATAGAGCCTTTACAGTTGATAGATCCTTTGCTGTAGATATATCCTTTACTGTAGATAGATCCTTTGCTGAAGATAAATCTCTTGCTGTAAATAGATCCTTTGCTGTAGATAGAATTTTTGCTGTAAATAGACTATTGCTGTAGATAGATCCTTTACTGTTAATAGTTCCTTTACTGTAGATAGATCCTTTAATGTAGATTGATTCTTTGCTGTAGATTGATCCTTTGCTGTAGATAGATCCCTAACTGTAGATAGATCCTTTGCTGTAGATAGATCTTTTGCTGTGGATAGATCCTTCACTGTAGATAGATCCTTTGCTGTATTAGATCTTATGCTGTAGAAAGATCCTCCGCTGTAAATAGATCCGTTGCTGTAGATAGATCCTTTGCTGTAGATAGATCCTTTGCTGTAGATGGATCCTTTGCTGTAGATAGATCATTTGCTGTAGAAAGATCCTTTTCTATAGAAAGAACCTCTGCTGTATACAGATCCTTTGCTATAGATAGATCTTTGCTGTAGATAGATCCTTTGCTGTAGATAGATTCCTTACTATAGATAAATTCCTTACTGTAGATAGATTCCTTACTGTAGATAGATCCTTTGCTGTAGATAGATCCTTTGCTGTAGATAGATTTTTTTCTGAAGATAGATCCTTTGCTGTTGATAGATCCTTTTCTTTAGATAGATCATTTGCAGTAGATAGATCTTTTGATGTACATAGATCTTTTGATGTAAATGTATCCTTTGCTATAGATAGATTCTTTGCTGATGATTGATCCTTCGCTGTAAATAGATCCTTTACTGTAGATAGATCCATTGCTGTAGATAGATCCTTTGCTGTGAATAAATCCTTTGCTGTAGATTGATTCATTGCTGTTGATAGATCCTTTGCTGTAGATAGATCCTTTGCAGGCGATAGATCCTTTGCAGTAGATAGATACTTAACTGTAGATAGATCTTTTGCTGTAGATGGATCCTTTGCTGTAGATAGATCCTTTGCTGTAGATAGATCCTTTGCTGTAGATAGATTCTTTGCTGAAGATAGATCCTTTGCTGAAGATTGATCCTTTGCTGTACATTGATTCATTGCTGTAGATAGATCCTTTGCTGTAGATAGATCCTTTGCAGTAGATAGATCCTTTGCAGTAGATAGATACTATAACGTAGATAGATCCTTTGCTGTAGATAGATTCTTTGCTGTAGATAGATCATTGCTGTAGATAGATCGTTTGTTGTAGATAGATCCTTTGCTGTAGATAGATTCTTTGCTGAAGATAGATCCTTTGTTGTAGATTGATTCATTGCTGTAGATAGATCCTTTGCTGTACATAGATCCTTTGCAGTAGATAGATGCTTTGCAGTAGATAATTACTTTACTGTAGATAGATCCTTTGCTGTAGATAGATCCATTGCTGTAGATAGATCATTGCTGTAGATAGATAGTTTGTTGTAGATAGATCATTTGCTGTAGATAGATCCTTTACTGTTGATAGATCCTATGCTGTAGAAAGATCCCTTGCTGTAGATAGATCCTTTGCTGTAGATAGATCCTTTGCCATAGATAGATCCATTGACTTAGATAGATCATTTGCTGTAGATAGATCCTTTGTTGTAGATAGATCCTTTGCTGTAGATAGATCCTTTTCTGTAGATAGATCCTTTTTTGTAAATAGATCCCGTACTGTAGATAGATCCTTTGCTGTAGATAGATCCTTTGCTGTAGATAGATCCTTTGCTGTAATTAGATCCTTTGCTGTAGATAAATCCTTTTTTACTGTAGATAGATCCTTGGCTATAAATAGATCCTTTACTGTAGATAGATCCTTTGCTGTAGATATATCCCTTGCTGTAGATTGATCATATGATGTAGATAGATCCTTTACTGTAGATAGATCTTTTGCTGTAGATAGATCCTTTCCTGTAGATAGATCCTCTGCTATAGATAGATCCTTTGCTGTAGATAGAACTTTTGCTGTAAATAGATCTTTTGCTGTAGATAGATCCTTTGCTGTAGATTGATTCTTTGCTGTAGATTGATCCTTAGCTGTAGATAGATCCTTTGCTGTAAATAGATTCTTTGCTGAACATAGATTCTTGCTGTAGATAGATTCTTGTTGAAGATAGCTCCTTTGCTGTAGACAGATCCTTTGCAGTGGATAGATCCTTTACTGCAGATAGATCCTTTGCTGTAGTTGGATACTTTGCTGTAGATCGATCCTTTGCTGTAGATAAATCGTTTGTTGTAGATAGATCCTTTGCTGTGAATAAATCCTTTGCTGTAGATTGATTCATTGCTGTTGATAGATCCTTTGCTGTAGATAGATCCTTTGCAGGCGATAGATCCTTTGCAGTAGATAGATACTTAACTGTAGATAGATCTTTTGCTGTAGATGAATCCTTTGCTGTAGATAGATCCTTTGCTGTAGATAGATCCCTTGCTGTAGATAGATTCTTTGCTGAAGATAGATCCTTTGCTGAAGATTGATCCTTTGCTGTACATTGATTCATTGCTGTAGATAGATCCTTTGCTGTAGATAGATCCTTTGCAGTAGATAGATCCTTTGCAGTAGATAGATACTATAACGTAGATAGATCCTTTGCTGTAGATAGATTCTTTGCTGTAGATAGATCATTGCTGTAGATAGATCGTTTGTTGTAGATAGATCCTTTGCTGTAGATAGATTCTTTGCTGAAGATAGATCCTTTGTTGTAGATTGATTCATTGCTGTAGATAGATCTTTTGCTGTAGATAGATCCTTTGCTGTAGATAGATCCTTTGCCATAGATAGATCCATTGACTTAGATAGATCATTTGCTGTAGATAGATCCTTTGTTGTAGATAGATCCTTTGCTGTAGATAGATCCTTTTCTGTAGATAGATCCTTTTTTGTAAATAGATCCCGTACTGTAGATAGATCCTTTGATGTAGATAGATCCTTTGCTGTAGATAGATCCTTTGCTGTAATTAGATCCTTTGCTGTAGATAAATCCTTTTTTACTGTAGATAGATCCTTGGCTATAAATAGATCCTTTACTGTAGATAGATCCTTTGCTGTAGATATATCCCTTGCTGTAGATTGATCATATGATGTAGATAGATCCTTTACTGTAGATAGATCTTTTGCTGTAGATAGATCCTTTCCTGTAGATAGATCCTTTGCTATAGATAGATCCTTTGCTGTAGATAGAACTTTTGCTGTAAATAGATCTTTTGCTGTAGATAGATCCTTTGCTGTTTATAGTTCCTTCACTGTAGATAGATCCATTGCTGTAGATTGATTCTTTGCTGTAGATTGATCCTTAGCTGTAATTAGATCCTTTGCTGTAAATAGATTTTTTGCTGAACATAGATTCTTGCTGTAGATAGATTCTTTGTTGAAGATAGCTCCTTTGCTGTAGACAGATCCTTTGCAGTAGATAGATCCTTTACTGCAGATAGATCCTTTGCTGTAGTTGGATACTTTGCTGTAGATAGATCCTTTGCTGTAGATAAATCGTTTGTTGTAGATAGATCCTCTGCTGTAGATAGAGCCTTTACTGCTGATAGATCCTTTGCTGTAGATAGATCCTTTGCTGTAGGAATATCCTTTGCTGTAGATATATCCTTTGCTGTAGATAGATCCCTTACTGTAGACAGATCTTTTGTAGTAAATAGATCCTTTACTGTAGATAGATCATTTGCTGTAGATAGATCCTTTGCTGTAGATGGACCTAGGATCATTTGCTGTAAATAAATAAATAAATCCTTTGCCGTAGATAAATACCTTGCCGTAGATAGATTCTTTACTGTTGATAGATCCTTTGCTGTAGATAGATCCTTCGATGTAGATATATCCTTTTCTGTAGACAGATCCTTTTCTGTAGAGAGATTCTTTACTGTAGATAAAACCTCTGCTGCAGATATATCCCATACTGTAAATAGATCCTTTGCTGAAGATAGATCCTTTGCATTGGATAGATCCATTGCTGTAGAATGATCCTCTGCTGTAGAAAGATCTTCTGCTGTAAGTAGATCCTTTGCTGTAGATAGATCCTTTGCTGTTCACAGATCTGTCGCTGTAGAAAGATCCTTTGGTGTAGATAGATTCTTTGCAGTAGATAGATCCCTTACTGTAGATAGATCACTTTGCTGTAGATAGATCCTTTGCTGTAGATAAATCCTTTGATGTAGAAAAATCCTCTGTTGAAGAAAGATCTTTTGCTGTAGATAGATCCTTTGCTGTAGATAAATCGTTTGTTGTAGATAGATTCTTTGCTGTAGATAGAGCCTTTACAGTTGATAGATCCTTTGCTGTAGATATATCCTTTACCGTAGATAGATCCATTGCTGAAGAAAAATCTCTTGCTGTAAATAGATCCTTTGCTGTAGATAGAATTTTTGCTGTAAATAGACTATTGCTGTAGATAGATCCTTTACTGTTCATAGTTCCTTTACTGTAGATAGATCCTTTGATGTAGATTGATTCTTTACTGTAGATTGATCCTTTGCTGTAGATAGATCCCTTACTGTAGATAGATCCTTTGCTGTAGATAGATCTTTTGCTGTGGATGGATCCTTCACTGTAGATAGATCCTTTGCTGTATTAGATCCTTTGCTGTAGAAAGATCCTCCAATGTAAATAGATCCGTTGCTGTAGATAGATCCTTTGCTAAAGATAGATCCTTTGCTGTAGATGGATCCTTTGCTGTAGATAGATCATTTGCTGTAGAAAGATCCTTTGCTATAGAAAGAACCTCTGCTGTATACAGATCCTTTGCTGTAGATAGATCTTTGCTATAGATAGATCCTTTGCTGTAGATAGATTCCTTACTCTAGATAAATTCCTTACTGTAGATAGATTCCTTACTGTAGATAGATCCTTTGCTGTAGATAGATCCTTTGCTGTAGATAGATCCTTTTCTGAAGATAGATCCTTTGCTGTTGATAGATCCTTTTCTTTAGATAGATCATTTGCAGTAGATAGATCTTTTGATGTACATAGATCTTTTAATGTAAATGTACCCTTTGCTATAGATAGATTCTTTGCTGATGAATGATCCTTCGCTGTAAATAGATCCTTTACTGTAGATAGATCCATTGCTGTAGATAGATCCTTTGCTGTGAATAGATCCTTTGCTGTAGATTGATTCTTTGCTGTTGATAGATCCTTTGCTGTAGATAGATCCTTTGCAGGCGATAGATCCGTTGCAGTAGATAGATACTTAACTGTAGATAGATCCTTTGCTGTACATTGATTCATTGCTGTAGATAGATCCTTTGCTGTAGATAGATCCTTTGCAGTAGATAGATCCTTTGCAGTAGATAGATACTATAACGTAGATAGATCCTTTGCTGTAGATAGATTCTTTGCTGTAGATAGATCATTGCTGTAGATAGATCGTTTGTTGTAGATAGATCCTTTGCTGTAGATAGATTCTTTGCTGAAGATAGATCCTTTGTTGTAGATTGATTCATTGCTGTAGATAGATCTTTTGCTGTAGATAGATCCTTTGCTGTAGATAGATCCTTTGCCACAGATAGATCCATTGACTTAGATAGATCATTTGCTGTAGATAGATCCTTTGTTGTAGATAGATCCTTTGCTGTAGATAGATCCTTTTCTGTAGATAGATCCTTTTTTGTAAATAGATCCCGTACTGTAGATAGATCCTTTGATGTAGATAGATCCTTTGCTGTAGATAGATCCTTTGCTGTAATTAGATCCTTTGCTGTAGATAAATCCTTTTTTACTGTAGATAGATCCTTGGCTATAAATAGATCCTTTACTGTAGATAGATCCTTTGCTGTAGATATATCCCTTGCTGTAGATTGATCATATGATGTAGATAGATCCTTTACTGTAGATAGATCTTTTGCTGTAGATAGATCCTTTCCTGTAGATAGATCCTTTGCTATAGATAGATCCTTTGCTGTAGATAGAACTTTTGCTGTAAATAGATCTTTTGCTGTAGATAGATCCTTTGCTGTTTATAGTTCCTTCACTGTAGATAGATCCATTGCTGTAGATTGATTCTTTGCTGTAGATTGATCCTTAGCTGTAATTAGATCCTTTGCTGTAAATAGATTCTTTGCTGAACATAGATTCTTGCTGTAGATAGATTCTTTGTTGAAGATAGCTCCTTTGCTGTAGACAGATCCTTTGCAGTAGATAGATCCTTTACTGCAGATAGATCCTTTGCTGTAGTTGGATACTTTGCTGTAGATAGATCCTTTGCTGTAGATAAATCGTTTGTTGTAGATAGATCCTCTGCTGTAGATAGAGCCTTTACTGCTGATAGATCCTTTGCTGTAGATAGATCCTTTGCTGTAGGAATATCCTTTGCTGTAGATATATCCTTTGCTGTAGATAGATCCCATACTGTAGACAGATCTTTTGTAGTAAATAGATCCTTTACTGTAGATAGATCATTTGCTGTAGATAGATCCTTTGCTGTAGATAGACCTAGGATCATTTGCTGTAAATAAATAAATAAATCCTTTGCCGTAGATAAATACCTTGCCGTAGATAGATTCTTTACTGTTGATAGATCCTTTGCTGTAGATAGATCCTTCGATGTAGATATATCCTTTTCTGTAGACAGATCCTTTTCTGTAGAGAGATTCTTTACTGTAGATAAAACCTCTGCTGCAGATATATCCCATACTGTAAATAGATCCTTTGCTGAAGATAGATCCTTTGCTGTGGATAGATCCATTGCTGTAGAATGATCCTCTGCTGTAGAAAGATCTTCTGCTGTAAGTAGATCCTTTGCTGTAGATAGATCCTTTGCTGTTCACAGATCTGTCGCTGTAGAAAGATCCTTTGTTGTAGATAGATTCTTTGCAGTAGATAGATCCCTTACTGTAGATAGATCACTTTGCTGTAGATAGATCCTTTGCTGTAGATAAATCCTTTGATGTAGAAAAATCCTCTGTTGAAGAAAGATCTTTTGCTGTAGATAGATCCTTTGCTGTAGATAAATCGTTTGTTGTAGATAGATTCTTTGCTGTAGATAGAGCCTTTACAGTTGATAGATCCTTTGCTGTAGATATATCCTTTACCGTAGATAGATCCTTTGCTGAAGAAAAATCTCTTGCTGTAAATAGATCCTTTGCTGTAGATAGAATTTTTGCTGTAAATAGACTATTGCTGTAGATAGATCCTTTACTGTTCATAGTTCCTTTACCGTAGATAGATCCTTTGATGTAGATTGATTCTTTACTGTAGATTGATCCTTTGCTGTAGATAGATCCCTTACTGTAGATAGATCCTTTGCTGTAGATAGATCTTTTGCTGTGGATGGATCCTTCACTGTAGATAGATCCTTTGCTGTATTAGATCCTTTGCTGTAGAAAGATCCTCCAATGTAAATAGATCCGTTGCTGTAGATAGATCCTTTGCTAAAGATAGATCCTTTGCTGTAGATGGATCCTTTGCTGTAGATAGATCATTTGCTGTAGAAAGATCCTTTGCTATAGAAAGAACCTCTGCTGTATACAGATCCTTTGCTGTAGATAGATCTTTGCTATAGATAGATCCTTTGCTGTAGATAGATTCCTTACTCTAGATAAATTCCTTACTGTAGATAGATTCCTTACTGTAGATAGATCCTTTGCTGTAGATAGATCCTTTGCTGTAGATAGATCCTTTTCTGAAGATAGATCCTTTGCTGTTGATAGATCCTTTTCTTTAGATAGATCATTTGCAGTAGATAGATCTTTTGATGTACATAGATCTTTTAATGTAAATGTACCCTTTGCTATAGATAGATTCTTTGCTGATGAATGATCCTTCGCTGTAAATAGATCCTTTACTGTAGATAGATCCATTGCTGTAGATAGATCCTTTGCTGTGAATAGATCCTTTGCTGTAGATTGATTCTTTGCTGTTGATAGATCCTTTGCTGTAGATAGATCCTTTGCAGGCGATAGATCCGTTGCAGTAGATAGATACTTAATTGTAGATAGATCCTTTGCTGTAGATAGATCATTTGCTGTAGATAGAATATTGCTGTAGATAGATCGTTTGTTGTAGATAGATCCTTTGCTGTAGATAGATTCTTTGCTGAAGATAGATCCTTTGCTGTAGATTGTTTCATTGCTGTAGATAGATTCTTTGCAGTAGATAGATCCTTTGCAGTAGATAGATCCTTTGCAGTAGATAGATACTTTACTGTAGATAGATCCTTTGCTGTAGATAGATCCTTTGCTGTAGATAGATCATTGATGTAGATTGATCCTTTGCTGTAGATAGATCCTTTGCTATAGATAGATCCTTTTCTGTAGATAGATCCTTTGCTGTAGATAGATCCTTTGCTGTAATTAGATCCTTTGCTGTAGATAAATCCTTTTTTACTGTAGATAGATCCTTGGCTATAAATAGATCCTTTACTGTAGATAGATCCTTTGCTGTAGATAGATCCCTTGCTGTAGATTGATCATATGATGTAGATAGATCCTTTACTGTAGATAGATCTTTTGCTGTAGATAGATCCTTTCCTGTAGATAGATCCTTTGCTATAGATAGATCCTTTGCTGTAGATAGAAATTTTGCTGTAAGTAGATCTTCTGCTGTTGATAGATCCT
Source organism: Caprella mutica (assembly GCA_947561585.1). Lineage (NCBI taxonomy): Eukaryota > Metazoa > Arthropoda > Malacostraca > Amphipoda > Caprellidae > Caprella > Caprella mutica. Next base: position 182,420 of record CANNZV010000149.1, read on the forward strand.
TTGCTGTTTATAGTTCCTTTACTGTAGATAGATCCATTGCTGTAGATTGATTCTTTGCTGTAGACTGATCCTTTGCTGTAGATAGATCCTTTGCTGTAAATAGATTCTTTGCTGAACATAGATTCTTGCTGTAGATAGATTCTTTGTTGAAGATAGCTCCTTTGCTGTAGACAGATCCTTTGCAGTAGATAGATCCTTTACTGCAGATAGATCCTTCGCTGTAGTTGGATCCTTTGCTGTAGATAGATCCTTTGCTGTAGATAAATCGTTTGTTGTAGATAGATCCTTTGCTGTAGATAGAGCCTTTACTGCTGATATATCCTTTGCTGTAGATAGATCCTTTGCTGTAGAAATATCCTATGCTGTAGATATATCCTTTGCTGTAGATAGATCCCTTACTGTAGACAGATCTTTTGTAGTAAATAGATCCTTTACTGTAGATAGATCATTTGCTGTAGATAGATCCTTTGCTGTAGATAGACCTAGGATCATTTGCTGTAAATAAATATATAAATCCTTTGCCGTAGATAAATACCTTGCCGTAGATAGATTCTTTGCTGTTGATAGATCCTTTGCTGTAGATAGATCCTTCGATGTAGATATATCCTTTTCTGTAGACAGATCCTTTTCTGTAGAGATATTCTTTACTGTAGATAAAACCTCTGCTGCAGATATATCCCATACTGTAAATAGATCCTTTGCTGAAGATAGATCCTTTGCTGTAGATAGATCCATTGCTGTAGAATGATCCTCTGCTGTAGAAAGATCTTCTGCTGTAAGTAGATCCTTTGCTGTAGATAGATCCTTTGCTGTTGACAGATCTGTCGCTGTAGAAAGATCCTTTGGTGTAGATAGATTCTTTGCAGTAGATAGATCCCTTACTGTAGATAGATCACTTTGCTGTAGATAGATCCTTTGCTGTAGATAAATCCTTTGTTGTAGAAAAATCCTCTGTTGAAGAAAGATATTTTGCTGTAGATAGATCCTTTGCTGTAGATAAATCGTTTGTTTTAGATAGATTCTTTGCTGTAGATAGAGCTTTACAGTTGATAGATCATTTGCTGTTGATATATCCTTTACCGTAGATAGATCCTTTGCTGAAGATAAATCTCTTGCTGTAAATAGATCCTTTGCTGTAGATAGAATTTTTGCTGTAAATAGACTATTGCTCTAGATAGATCCTTTACTGTTCATAGTTCCTTTACTGTAGATAGATCCTTTAATGTAGATTGATTCTTTGCTGTAGATTGATCCTTTGCTGTAGATAGATCTTTTGCTGTGGATAGATCCTTCACTGTAGATAGATCCTTTGCTGTATTAGATCCTTTGCTGTAGAAAGATCCTCCGCTGTAAATAGATCCGTTGCTGTAGATAGATCCTTTGCTGTAGATAGATCCTTTGCTGTAGATGGATCCTATGCTGTAGATAGATCATTTGCTGTAGAAAGATCCTTTGCTATAGAAAGAACCTCTGCTGTATACAGATCCTTTGCTGTAGATAGATCTTTGCTGTAGATAGATCCTTTGCTGTAGATAGATTCCTTACTGTAGATAAATTCCTTACTGTAGATAGATTCCTTACTGTAGATAGATCCTTTGCTGTAGATAGATCCTTCGCTGTAGATAGATCCTTTTCTGAAGATAGATCCTTTGCTGTTGATAGATCCTTTTCTTTAGATAGATCATTTGCAGTAGATAGATCTTTTGATGTACATAGATCTTTTAATGTAAATGTACCCTTTGCTATAGATAGATTCTTTGCTGATGAATGATCCTTCGCTGTAAATAGATCCTTTACTGTAGATAGATCCATTGCTGTAGATAGATCCTTTGCTGTGAATAGATCCTTTGCTGTAGATTGATTCTTTGCTGTTGATAGATCCTTTGCTGTAGATAGATCCTTCGCAGGCGATAGATCCGTTGCAGTAGATAGATACTTAACTGTAGATAGATCCTTTGCTGTAGATAGATCATTTGCTGTAGATAGAATATTGCTGTAGATAGATCGTTTGTTGTAGATAGATCCTTTGCTGTAGATAGATTCTTTGCTGAAGATAGATCCTTTGCTGTAGATTGTTTCATTGCTGTAGATAGATTCTTTGCAGTAGATAGATCCTTTGCAGTAGATAGATCCTTTGCAGTAGATAGATACTTTACTGTAGATAGATCCTTTGCTGTAGATAGATCCTTTGCTGTAGATAGATCATTGATGTAGATTGATCCTTTGCTGTAGATAGATCCTTTGCTGTAGATAGATCCTTTTCTGTAGAAAGATCCTTTGCTGTAGATAGATCCTTTGCTGTAATTAGATCCTTTGCTGTAGATAAATCCTTTTTTACTGTAGATAGATCCTTGGCTATAAATAGATCCTTTACTGTAGATAGATCCTTTGCTGTAGAAAGATCCCTTGCTGTAGATTGATCATATGATGTAGATAGATCCTTTACTGTAGATAGATCTTTTGCTGTAGATAGATCCTTTCCTGTAGATAGATCCTTTGCTATAGAAAGATCCTTTGCTGTAGATAGAACTTTTGCTGTAAGTAGATCTTTTGCTGTAGATAGATCCTTTGCTGTTTATAGTTCCTTTACTGTAGATAGATCCATTGCTGTAGATTGATTCTTTGCTGTAGACTGATCCTTTGCTGTAGATAGATCCTTTGCTGTAAATAGATTCTTTGCTGAACATAGATTCTTGCTGTAGATAGATTCTTTGTTGAAGATAGCTCCTTTGCTGTAGACAGATCCTTTGCAGTAGATAGATCCTTTACTGCAGATAGATCCTTCGCTGTAGTTGGATCCTTTGCTGTAGATAGATCCTTTGCTGTAGATAAATCGTTTGTTGTAGATAGATCCTTTGCTGTAGATAGAGCCTTTACTGCTGATATATCCTTTGCTGTAGATAGATCCTTTGCTGTAGAAATATCCTTTGCTGTAGATATATCCTTTGCTGTAGATAGATCCCTTACTGTAGACAGATCTTTTGTAGTAAATAGATCCTTTACTGTAGATAGATCATTTGCTGTAGATAGATCCTTTGCTGTAGATAGACCTAAGATCATTTGCTGTAGATAAATATATAAATCCTTTGCCGTAGATAAATACCTTGCCGTAGATAGATTCTTTGCTGTTGATAGATCCTTTGCTGTAGATAGATCCTTCGATGTAGATATATCCTTTTCTGTAGACAGATCCTTTTCTGTAGAGATATTCTTTACTGTAGATAAAACCTCTGCTGCAGATATATCCCATACTGTAAATAGATCCTTTGCTGAAGATAGATCCTTTGCTGTAGATAGATCCATTGCTGTAGAATGATCCTCTGCTGTAGAAAGATCTTCTGCTGTAAGTAGATCCTTTGCTGTAGATAGATCCTTTGCTGTTGACAGATCTGTCGCTGTAGAAAGATCCTTTGGTGTAGATAGATTCTTTGCAGTAGATAGATCCCTTACTGTAGATAGATCACTTTGCTGTAGATAGATCCTTTGCTGTAGATAAATCCTTTGTTGTAGAAAAATCCTCTGTTGAAGAAAGATATTTTGCTGTAGATAGATCCTTTGCTGTAGATAAATCGTTTGTTTTAGATAGATTCTTTGCTGTAGATAGAGCCTTTACAGTTGATAGATCATTTGCTGTTGATATATCCTTTACTATAGATAGATCCTTTGCTGAAGATAAATCTCTTGCTGTAAATAGATCCTTTGCTGTAGATAGAATTTTTGCTGTAAATAGACTATTGCTCTAGATAGATCCTTTACTGTTCATAGTTCCTTTACTGTAGATAGATCCTTTAATGTAGATTGATTATTTGCTGTAGATTGATCCTTTGCTGTAGATAGATCTTTTGCTGTGGATAGATCCTTCACTGTAGATAGATCCTTTGCTGTATTAGATCCTTTGCTGTAGAAAGATCCTCCGCTGTAAATAGATCCGTTGCTGTAGATAGATCCTTTGCTGTAGATAGATCCTTTGCTGTAGATGGATCCTATGCTGTAGATAGATCATTTGCTGTAGAAAGATCCTTTGCTATAGAAAGAACCTCTGCTGTATACAGATCCTTTGCTGTAGATAGATCTTTGCTGTAGATAGATCCTTTGCTGTAGATAGATTCCTTACTGTAGATAAATTCCTTACTGTAGATAGATTCCTTACTGTAGATAGATCCTTTGCTGTAGATAGATCCTTCGCTGTAGATAGATCCTTTTCTGAAGATAGATCCTTTGCTGTTGATAGATCCTTTTCTTTAGATAGATCATTTGCAGTAGATAGATCTTTTGATGTACATAGATCTTTTGATGTAAGTGTATCCTTTGCTATAGATAGATTCTTTGCTGATGATTGATCCTTCGCTGTAAATATATCCTTTACTGTAGATAGATCCATTGCTGTAGATAGATCCTTTGCTGTGAATAAATCCTTTGCTGTAGATTGATTCATTGCTGTTGATAGATCCTTTGCTGTAGATAGATCCTTTGCAGGCGATAGATCCTTTGCAGTAGATAGATCCATTGCTGTAGATTGATTCTTTGCTGTAGATTGATCCTTTGCTGTAGATAGATCCTTTGCTGTAAATAGATTCTTTGCTGAACATAGATTCTTGCTTTAGATAGATTCTTTGTTGAAGATAGCTCCTTTGCTGTAGACAGATCCTTTGCAGTGGATAGATCCTTTACTGCAGATAGATCCTTTGCTGTAGTTGGATCCTTTGCTGTAGATAGATCCTTTGCTGTAGATAAATCGTTTGTTGTAGATAGATCCTTTCCTGTAGATAGAGCCTTTACTGCTGATATATCCTTTGCTGTAGATAGATCCTTTGCTGTAGAAATATCCTTTGCTGTAGATATATCCTTTGCTGTGGATAGATCCCTTACTGTAGACAGATCTTTTGTAGTAAATAGATCCTTTACTGTAGATAGATCATTTGCTGTTGATAGATCCTTTGCTGTAGATAGACCTAGGATCATTTGCTGTAAATAAATATATAAATCCTTTGCCGTAGATAAATACCTTGCCGTAGATAGATTCTTTGCTGTTGATAGATCCTTTGCTGTAGATAGATCCTTCAATGTAGATGGATCCTTTGCTGTAGATAGATCATTTGCTGTAGAAAGATCCTCCGCTGTAAATAGATCCGTTGCTGTAGATAGATCCTTTGCTGTAGATAGATCCTTTGCTGTATACAGATCCTTTGCTGTAGATAGATCTTTGCTGTAGATAGATCCTTTGCTGTAGATAGATTCCTTACTATAGATAAATTCCTTACTGTAGATAAATTCCTTACTGTAGATATATCCTTTGCTGTAGATAGATCCTTTGCTGTAGATAGATCCTTTTCTGAAGATAGATCCTTTGCTGTTGATAGATCTTTTTCCTTAGATAGATCATTTGCAGTAGATAGATCTTTTGATGTACATAGATCTTTTGATGTAAATGTATCCTTTGCTATAGATAGATTCTTTGCTGATGATTGATCCTTCGCTGTAAATAGATCCTTTACTGTAGATAGATCCATTGCTGTAGATAGATCCTTTGCTGTGAATAAATCCTTTGCTGTAGATTGATTCATTGCTGTTGATAGATCCTTTGCGGTAGATAGATCCTTTGCAGGCGATAGATCCTTTGCAGTAGATAGATACTTAACTGTAGATAGATCTTTTGCTGTAGATGGATCCTTTGCTGTAGATAGATCCTTTACTGTAGATAGATCCTTTGCTGTAGATAGATTCTTTGCTGAAGATAGATCCTTTGCTGAAGATTGATCCTTTGCTGTACATTGATTCATTGCTGTAGATAGATCCTTTGCTGTAGATAGATCCTTTGCAGTAGATAGATCCTTTGCAGTAGATAGATACTATAACGTAGATAGATCCTTTGCTGTAGATATATTCTTTGCTGTAGATAGATCATTGCTGTAGATAGATCGTTTGTTGTAGATAGATCCTTTGCTGTAGATAGATTCTTTGCTGAAGATAGATCCTTTGTTGTAGATTGATTCATTGCTGTAGATAGATCCTTTGCTGTACATAGATCCTTTGCAGTAGATAGATGCTTTGCAGTAGATAATTACTTTACTGTAGATAGATCCTTTGCTGTAGATAGATCCTTTGCTGTAGATAGATCATTGCTGTAGATAAATAGTTTGTTGTAGATAGATCATTTGCTGTAGATAGATCCTTTACTGTTGATAGATCCTATGCTGTAGAAAGATCCCTTGCTGTAGATAGACCCCTTGCTGTAGATGGACCCCTTGCTGTATATGGATCCCTTTGTGGAGATAGATCATTTACTGAATATAGATCCTTTGCTGTAGATAGATCCTTTGCTGATAGATCCTTTGCTGTTGATAGAACCTTTGCTGTAGATTGATCCTTTGCTGTAGATAGATCCTTTGCTGTAGATAGATCCTTTGCCATAGATAGATCCATTGACTTAGATAGATCATTTGCTGTAGATAGATCCTTTGTTGTAGATAGATCCTTTGCTGTAGATAGATCCTTTTCTGAAGCTAGATCCTTTGCTGTAAATAGATCCCGTACTGTAGATAGATCCCGTACTGTAGATAGATCCTTTGCTGTAGATAGATCCTTTGCTGTAGATAGATCCTTTGCTGTAATTAGATCCTTTGCTGTAGATAAATCCTTTTTTACTGTAGATAGATCCTTGGCTATAAATAGATCCTTTACTGTAGATAGATCCTTTGCTGTAAATATATCCCTTGCTGTAGATTGATCATATGATGTAGATAGATCCTTTACTGTAGATAGATCTTTTGCTGTAGATAGATCCTTTCCTGTAGATAGATCCTTTGCTATAGATAGATCCTTTGCTGTAGATAGAACTTTTGCTGTAAATAGATCTTTTGCTGTAGATAGATCCTTTGCTGTTTATAGTTCCTTTACTGTAGATAGATCCATTGCTGTAGATTGATTCTTTGCTGTAGATTGATCCTTAGCTGTAGATAGATCCTTTGCTGTAAATAGATTCTTTGCTGAACATAGATTCTTGCTGTAGATAGATTCTTGTTGAAGATAGCTCCTTTGCTGTAGACAGATCCTTTGCAGTAGATAGATCCTTTACTGCAGATAGATCCTTTGCTGTAGTTGGATACTTTGCTGTAGATAGATCCTTTGCTGTAGATAAATCGTTTGTTGTAGATAGATCCTTTGCTGTGAATAAATCCTTTGTTGTAGATTGATTCATTGCTGTTGATAGATCCTTTGCTGTAGATAGATACTTTGCAGGCGATAGATCCTTTGCAGTAGATAGATACTTAACTGTAGATAGATCTTTTGCTGTAGATGGATCCTTTGCTGTAGATAGATCCTTTGCTGTAGATAGATCCTTTGCTGTAGATAGATTCTTTGCTGAAGATAGATCCTTTGCTGAAGATTGATCCTTTGCTGTACATTGATTCATTGCTGTTGATAGATCCTTTGCTGTAGATAGATCCTTTACAGTAGATAGATCCTTTGCAGTAGATAGATACTATAACGTAGATAGATCCTTTGCTGTAGATAGATTCTTTGCTGTAGATAGATCATTGCTGTAGATAGATCGTTTGTTGTAGATAGATCCTTTGCTGTAGATAGATTCTTTGCTGAAGATAGATCCTTTGTTGAAGATTGATTCATTGCTGTAGATAGATCTTTTGCTGTAGATAGATCCTTTGCTGTAGATAGATCCTTTGCCATAGATAGATCCATTGACTTAGATAGATCATTTACTGTAGATAGATCCTTTGTTGTAGATAGATCCTTTGCTGTAGATAGATCCTTTTCTGTAGATAGATCCTTTTTTGTAAATAGATCCCGTACTGTAGATAGATCCTTTGATGTAGATAGATCCTTTGCTGTAGATAGATCCTTTGCTGTAATTAGATCTTTTGCTGTAGATAAATCCTTTTTTACTGTAGATAGATCCTTGGCTATAAATAGATCCTTTACTGTAGATAGATATTTTGCTGTAGATAGATCCTTTCCTGTAGATAGATCCTTTGCTATAGATAGATCCTTTGCTGTAGATAGAACTTTTGCTGTAAATAGATATTTTGCTGTAGATAGATCCTTTGCTGTTTATAGTTCCTTCACTGTAGATAGATCCATTGCTGTAGATTGATTCTTTGCTGTAGATTGATCCTTAGCTGTAGATAGATCCTTTGCTGTAAATAGATTCTTTGCTGAACATAGATTCTTGCTGTAGATAGATTCTTTGTTGAAGATAGCTCCTTTGCTGTAGACAGATCCTTTGCAGTAGATAGATCCTTTACTGCAGATAGATCCTTTGCTGTAGTTGGATACTTTGCTGTAGATAGATCCTTTGCTGTAGATAAATCGTTTGTTGTAGATAGATCCTTTGCTGTAGATAGAGCCTTTACTGCTGAGAGATCCTTTGCTGTAGATAGATCCTTTGCTGTAGGAATATCCTTTGCTGTAGATAGATCACTTTGCTGTAGATAGATCCCTTACTGTAGACAGATCACTTTGCTGTAGATAGATCCTTTACTGTAGATAAATCCTTTGTTGTAGAAAAATCCTCTGTTGAAGAAAGATATTTTGCTGTAGATAGATCCTTTGCTGTAGATAAATCGTTTGTTTTAGATAGATTCTTTGCTGTAGATAGAGCCTTTACAGTTGATAGATCATTTGCTGTTGATATATCCTTTACTGTAGATAGATCCTTTGCTGAAGATAAATCTCTTGCTGTAAATAGATCCTTTGCTGTAGATAGAATTTTTGCTGTAAATAGACTATTGCTCTAGATAGATCCTTTACTGTTCATAGTTCCTTTACTGTAGATAGATCCTTTAATGTAGATTGATTCTTTGCTGTAGATTGATCCTTTGCTGTAGATAGATCTTTTGCTGTGGATAGATCCTTCACTGTAGATAGATCCTTTGCTGTATTAGATCCTTTGCTGTAGAAAGATCCTCCGCTGTAAATAGATCCGTTGCTGTAGATAGATCCTTTGCTGTAGATAGATCCTTTGCTGTAGATGGATCCTATGCTGTAGATAGATCATTTGCTGTAGAAAGATCCTTTGCTATAGAAAGAACCTCTGCTGTATACAGATCCTTTGCTGTAGATAGATCTTTGCTGTAGATAGATCCTTTGCTGTAGATAGATTCCTTACTGTAGATAAATTCCTTACTGTAGATAGATTCCTTACTGTAGATAGATCCTTTGCTGTAGATAGATCCTTCGCTGTAGATAGATCCTTTTCTGAAGATAGATCCTTTGCTGTTGATAGATCCTTTTCTTTAGATAGATCATTTGCAGTAGATAGATCTTTTGATGTACATAGATCTTTTGATGTAAGTGTATCCTTTGCTATAGATAGATTCTTTGCTGATGATTGATCCTTCGCTGTAAATATATCCTTTACTGTAGATAGATCCATTGCTGTAGATAGATCCTTTGCTGTGAATAAATCCTTTGCTGTAGATTGATTCATTGCTGTTGATAGATCCTTTGCTGTAGATAGATCCTTTGCAGGCGATAGATCCTTTGCAGTAGATAGATCCATTGCTGTAGATTGATTCTTTGCTGTAGATTGATCCTTTGCTGTAGATAGATCCTTTGCTGTAAATAGATTCTTTGCTGAACATAGATTCTTGCTTTAGATAGATTCTTTGTTGAAGATAGCTCCTTTGCTGTAGACAGATCCTTTGCAGTGGATAGATCCTTTACTGCAGATAGATCCTTTGCTGTAGTTGGATCCTTTGCTGTAGATAGATCCTTTGCTGTAGATAAATCGTTTGTTGTAGATAGATCCTTTCCTGTAGATAGAGCCTTTACTGCTGATATATCCTTTGCTGTAGATAGATCCTTTGCTGTAGAAATATCCTTTGCTGTAGATATATCCTTTGCTGTGGATAGATCCCTTACTGTAGACAGATCTTTTGTAGTAAATAGATCCTTTACTGTAGATAGATCATTTGCTGTAGATAGATCCTTTGCTGTAGATAGACCTAGGATCATTTGCTGTAAATAAATATATAAATCCTTTGCCGTAGATAAATACCTTGCCGTAGATAGATTCTTTGCTGTTGATAGATCCTTTGCTGTAGATAGATCCTTCAATGTAGATGGATCCTTTGCTGTAGATAGATCATTTGCTGTAGAAAGATCCTCCGCTGTAAATAGATCCGTTGCTGTAGATAGATCCTTTGCTGTAGATAGATCCTTTGCTGTATACAGATCCTTTGCTGTAGATAGATCTTTGCTGTAGATAGATCCTTTGCTGTAGATAGATTCCTTACTATAGATAAATTCCTTACTGTAGATAAATTCCTTACTGTAGATAGATCCTTTGCTGTAGATAGATCCTTTGCTGTAGATAGATCCTTTTCTGAAGATAGATCCTTTGCTGTTGATAGATCTTTTTCCTTAGATAGATCATTTGCAGTAGATAGATCTTTTGATGTACATAGATCTTTTGATGTAAATGTATCCTTTGCTATAGATAGATTCTTTGCTGATGATTGATCCTTCGCTGTAAATAGATCCTTTACTGTAGATAGATCCATTGCTGTAGATAGATCCTTTGCTGTGAATAAATCCTTTGCTGTAGATTGATTCATTGCTGTTGATAGATCCTTTGCGGTAGATAGATCCTTTGCAGGCGATAGATCCTTTGCAGTAGATAGATACTTAACTGTAGATAGATCTTTTGCTGTAGATGGATCCTTTGCTGTAGATAGATCCTTTACTGTAGATAGATCCTTTGCTGTAGATAGATTCTTTGCTGAAGATAGATCCTTTGCTGAAGATTGATCCTTTGCTGTACATTGATTCATTGCTGTAGATAGATCCTTTGCTGTAGATAGATCCTTTGCAGTAGATAGATCCTTTGCAGTAGATAGATACTATAACGTAGATAGATCCTTTGCTGTAGATATATTCTTTGCTGTAGATAGATCATTGCTGTAGATAGATCGTTTGTTGTAGATAGATCCTTTGCTGTAGATAGATTCTTTGCTGAAGATAGATCCTTTGTTGTAGATTGATTCATTGCTGTAGATAGATCCTTTGCTGTACATAGATCCTTTGCAGTAGATAGATGCTTTGCAGTAGATAATTACTTTACTGTAGATAGATCCTTTGCTGTAGATAGATCCTTTGCTGTAGATAGATCATTGCTGTAGATAAATAGTTTGTTGTAGATAGATCATTTGCTGTAGATAGATCCTTTACTGTTGATAGATCCTATGCTGTAGAAAGATCCCTTGCTGTAGATAGACCCCTTGCTGTAGATGGACCCCTTGCTGTATATGGATCCCTTTGTGGAGATAGATCATTTACTGAATATAGATCCTTTGCTGTAGATAGATCCTTTGCTGTAGATAGATCCTTTGCTGTTGATAGAACCTTTGCTGTAGATTGATCCTTTGCTGTAGATAGATCCTTTGCTGTAGATAGATCCTTTGCCATAGATAGATCCATTGACTTAGATAGATCATTTGCTGTAGATAGATCCTTTGTTGTAGATAGATCCTTTGCTGTAGATAGATCCTTTTCTGTAGCTAGATCCTTTGCTGTAAATAGATCCCGTACTGTAGATAGATCCCGTACTGTAGATAGATCCTTTGCTGTAGATAGATCCTTTGCTGTAGATAGATCCTTTGCTGTAATTAGATCCTTTGCTGTAGATAAATCCTTTTTTACTGTAGATAGATCCTTGGCTATAAATAGATCCTTTACTGTAGATAGATCCTTTGCTGTAAATATATCCCTTGCTGTAGATTGATCATATGATGTAGATAGATCCTTTACTGTAGATAGATCTTTTGCTGTAGATAGATCCTTTCCTGTAGATAGATCCTTTGCTATAGATAGATCCTTTGCTGTAGATAGAACTTTTGCTGTAAATAGATCTTTTGCTGTAGATAGATCCTTTGCTGTTTATAGTTCCTTTACTGTAGATAGATCCATTGCTGTAGATTGATTCTTTGCTGTAGATTGATCCTTAGCTGTAGATAGATCCTTTGCTGTAAATAGATTCTTTGCTGAACATAGATTCTTGCTGTAGATAGATTCTTGCTGTAGATAGATTCTTGTTGAAGATAGCTCCTTTGCTGTAGACAGTTCCTTTGCAGTAGATAGATCCTTTACTGCAGATAGATCCTTTGCTGTAGTTGGATACTTTGCTGTAGATAGATCCTTTGCTGTAGATAAATCGTTTGTTGTAGATAGATCCTTTGCTGTGAATAAATCCTTTGTTGTAGATTGATTCATTGCTGTTGATAGATCCTTTGCTGTAGATAGATACTTTGCAGGCGATAGATCCTTTGCAGTAGATAGATACTTAACTGTAGATAGATCTTTTGCTGTAGATGGATCCTTTGCTGTAGATAGATCCTTTGCTGTAGATAGATCCTTTGCTGTAGATAGATTCTTTGCTGAAGATAGATCCTTTGCTGAAGATTGATCCTTTGCTGTACATTGATTCATTGCTGTTGATAGATCCTTTGCTGTAGATAGATCCTTTACAGTAGATAGATCCTTTGCAGTAGATAGATACTATAACGTAGATAGATCCTTTGCTGTAGATAGATTCTTTGCTGTAGATAGATCATTGCTGTAGATAGATCGTTTGTTGTAGATAGATCCTTTGCTGTAGATAGATTCTTTGCTGAAGATAGATCCTTTGTTGTAGATTGATTCATTGCTGTAGATAGATCTTTTGCTGTAGATAGATCCTTTGCTGTAGATAGATCCTTTGCCATAGATAGATCCATTGACTTAGATAGATCATTTACTGTAGATAGATCCTTTGTTGTAGATAGATCCTTTGCTGTAGATAGATCCTTTTCTGTAGATAGATCCTTTTTTGTAAATAGATCCCGTACTGTAGATAGATCCTTTGATGTAGATAGATCCTTTGCTGTAGATAGATCCTTTGCTGTAATTAGATCTTTTGCTGTAGATAAATCCTTTTTTACTGTAGATAGATCCTTGGCTATAAATAGATCCTTTACTGTAGATAGATCCTTTGCTGTAGATAGATCCTTTCCTGTAGATAGATCCTTTGCTATAGATAGATCCTTTGCTGTAGATAGAACTTTTGCTGTAAATAGATATTTTGCTGTAGATAGATCCTTTGCTGTTTATAGTTCCTTCACTGTAGATAGATCCATTGCTGTAGATTGATTCTTTGCTGTAGATTGATCCTTAGCTGTAGATAGATCCTTTGCTGTAAATAGATTCTTTGCTGAACATAGATTCTTGCTGTAGATAGATTCTTTGTTGAAGATAGCTCCTTTGCTGTAGACAGATCCTTTGCAGTAGATAGATCCTTTACTGCAGATAGATCCTTTGCTGTAGTTGGATACTTTGCTGTAGATAGATCCTTTGCTGTAGATAAATCGTTTGTTGTAGATAGATCCTTTGCTGTAGATAGAGCCTTTACTGCTGAGAGATCCTTTGCTGTAGATAGATCCTTTGCTGTAGGAATATCCTTTGCTGTAGATATATCCTTTGCTGTAGATAGATCCCTTACTGTAGACAGATCTTTTGTAGTAAATAGATCCTTTACTGTAGATAGATCATTTGCTGTAGATAGATCCTTTGCTGTAGATAGACCTAGGATCATTTGCTGTAAATAAATAAATAAATCCTTTGCCGTAGATAAATACCTTGCCGTAGATAGATTCTTTGCTGTTGATAGATCCTTTGCTGTAGATAGATCCTTCGATGTAGATATATCCTTTTCTGTAGACAGATCCTTTTCTGTAGAGAGATTCTTTACTGTAGATAAAACCTCTGCTGCAGATATATCCCATACTGTAAATAGATCCTTTGCTGAAGATAGATCCTTTGCTGTGGATAGATCCATTGCTGTAGAATGATCCTCTGCTGTAGAAAGATCTTCTGCTGTAAGTAGATCCTTTGCTGTAGATAGATCCTTTGCTGTTCACAGATCTGTCGCTGTAGAAAGATCCTTTGGTGTTGATAGATTCTTTGCAGTAGATAGATCCCTTACTGTAGATAGATCACTTTGCTGTAGATAGATCCTTTGCTGTAGATAGATTCTTTGCTGAAGATAGATCCTTTGCTGAAGATTGATCCTTTGCTGTACATTGATTCATTGCTGTTGATAGATCCTTTGCTGTAGATAGATCCTTTACAGTAGATAGATCCTTTGCAGTAGATAGATACTATAACGTAGATAGATCCTTTGCTGTAGATAGATTCTTTGCTGTAGATAGATCATTGCTGTAGATAGATCGTTTGTTGTAGATAGATCCTTTGCTGTAGATAGATTCTTTGCTGAAGATAGATCCTTTGTTGTAGATTGATTCATTGCTGTAGATAGATCTTTTGCTGTAGATAGATCCTTTGCTGTAGATAGATCCTTTGCCATAGATAGATCCATTGACTTAGATAGATCATTTACTGTAGATAGATCCTTTGTTGTAGATAGATCCTTTGCTGTAGATAGATCCTTTTCTGTAGATAGATCCTTTTTTGTAAATAGATCCCGTACTGTAGATAGATCCTTTGATGTAGATAGATCCTTTGCTGTAGATAGATCCTTTGCTGTAATTAGATCTTTTGCTGTAGATAAATCCTTTTTTACTGTAGATAGATCCTTGGCTATAAATAGATCCTTTACTGTAGATAGATCCTTTGCTGTAGATAGATCCTTTCCTGTAGATAGATCCTTTGCTATAGATAGATCCTTTGCTGTAGATAGAACTTTTGCTGTAAATAGATATTTTGCTGTAGATAGATCCTTTGCTGTTTATAGTTCCTTCACTGTAGATAGATCCATTGCTGTAGATTGATTCTTTGCTGTAGATTGATCCTTAGCTGTAGATAGATCCTTTGCTGTAAATAGATTCTTTGCTGAACATAGATTCTTGCTGTAGATAGATTCTTTGTTGAAGATAGCTCCTTTGCTGTAGACAGATCCTTTGCAGTAGATAGATCCTTTACTGCAGATAGATCCTTTGCTGTAGTTGGATACTTTGCTGTAGATAGATCCTTTGCTGTAGATAAATCGTTTGTTGTAGATAGATCCTTTGCTGTAGATAGAGCCTTTACTGCTGAGAGATCCTTTGCTGTAGATAGATCCTTTGCTGTAGGAATATCCTTTGCTGTAGATATATCCTTTGCTGTAGATAGATCCCTTACTGTAGACAGATCTTTTGTAGTAAATAGATCCTTTACTGTAGATAGATCATTTGCTGTAGATAGATCCTTTGCTGTAGATAGACCTAGGATCATTTGCTGTAAATAAATAAATAAATCCTTTGCCGTAGATAAATACCTTGCCGTAGATAGATTCTTTGCTGTTGATAGATCCTTTGCTGTAGATAGATCCTTCGATGTAGATATATCCTTTTCTGTAGACAGATCCTTTTCTGTAGAGAGATTCTTTACTGTAGATAAAACCTCTGCTGCAGATATATCCCATACTGTAAATAGATCCTTTGCTGAAGATAGATCCTTTGCTGTGGATAGATCCATTGCTGTAGAATGATCCTCTGCTGTAGAAAGATCTTCTGCTGTAAGTAGATCCTTTGCTGTAGATAGATCCTTTGCTGTTCACAGATCTGTCGCTGTAGAAAGATCCTTTGGTGTAGATAGATTCTTTGCAGTAGATAGATCCCTTACTGTAGATAGATCACTTTGCTGTAGATAGATCCTTTGCTGTAGATAAATCCTTTGATGTAGAAAAATCCTCTGTTGAAGAAAGATCTTCTGCTGTAGATAGATCCTTTGCTGTAGATAAATCGTTTGTTGTAGATAGATTCTTTGCTGTAGATAGAGCCTTTACAGTTGATAGATCCTTTGCTGTAGATATATCCTTTACTGTAGATAGATCCTTTGCTGAAGAAAAATCTCTTGCTGTAAATAGATCCTTTGCTGTAGATAGAATTTTTGCTGTAAATAGACTATTGCTGTAGATAGATCCTTTACTGTTCATAGTTCCTTTACTGTAGATAGATCCTTTGATGTAGATTGATTCTTTACTGTAGATTGATCCTTTGCTGTAGATAGATCCCCTACTGTAGATAGATCCTTTGCTGTAGATAGATCTTTTGCTGTGGATGGATCCTTCACTGTAGATAGATCCTTTGCTGTATTAGATCCTTTGCTGTAGAAAGATCCTCCACTGTAAATAGATCCGTTGCTGTAGATAGATCCTTTGCTGTAGATAGATCCTTTGCTGTAGATGGATCCTTTGCTGTAGATAGATCATTTGCTGTAGAAAGATCCTTTGCTATAGAAAGAACCTCTGCTGTATACAGATCCTTTGCTGTAGATAGATCTTTGCTGTAGATAGATCCTTTGCTGTAGATAGATTCCTTACTGTAGATAAATTCCTTACTGTAGATAGATTCCTTACTGTAGATAGATCCTTTGCTGTAGATAGATCCTTTGCTGTAGATAGATCCTTTTCTGAAGATAGATCCTTTGCTGTTGATAGATCCTTTTCTTTAGATAGATCATTTGCAGTAGATAGATCTTTTGATGTACATAGATCTTTTGATGTAAATGTACCCTTTGCTATAGATAGATTCTTTGCTGATGATTGATCCTTCGCTGTAAATAGATCCTTTACTGTAGATAGATCCATTGCTGTAGATAGATCCTTTGCTGTGAATAGATCCTTTGCTGTAGATTGATTCTTTGCTGTTGATAGATCCTTTGCTGTAGATAGATCCTTTGCAGGCGATAAATCCTTTGCAGTAGATAGATACTTAACTGTAGATAGATCCTTTGCTGTAGATAGATCATTTGCTGTAGATAGAATATTGCTGTAGATAGATCGTTTGTTGTAGATAGATCCTTTGCTGTAGATAGATTCTTTGCTGAAGATAGATCCTTTGCTGTAGATTGTTTCATTGCTGTAGATAGATTCTTTGCAGTAGATAGATCCTTTGCAGTAGATAGATCCTCTGCAGTAGATAGATACTTTACTGTAGATAGATCCTTTGCTGTAGATAGATCCTTTGCTGTAGATAGATCATTGATGTAGATTGATCCTTTGCTGTAGATAGATCCTTTGCTATAGATAGATCCTTTTCTGTAGATAGATCCTTTGCTGTAGATAGATCCTTTGCTGTAATTAGATCCTTTGCTGTAGATAAATCCTTTTTTACTGTAGATAGATCCTTGGCTATAAATAGATCCTTTACTGTAGATAGATCCTTTGCTGTAGATAGATCCCTTGCTGTAGATTGATCATATGATGTAGATAGATCCTTTACTGTAGATAGATCTTTTGCTGTAGATAGATCCTTTCCTGTAGATAGATCCTTTGCTATAGATAGATCCTTTGCTGTAGATAGAACTTTTGCTGTAAATAGATCTTTTGCTGTAGATAGATCCTTTGCTGTTTATAGTTCCTTTACTGTAGATAGATCCATTTCTGTAGATTGATTCTTTGCTGTAGATTGATCCTTTGCTGTAGATAGATCCTTTGCTGTAAATAGATTCTTTGCTGAACATAGATTCTTGCTGTAGATAGATTCTTTGTTGAAGATAGCTCCTTTGCTGTAGACAGATCCTTTGCAGTAGATAGATCCTTTATTGCAGATAGATCCTTTGCTGTAGTTGGATCCTTTGCTGTAGATAGATCCTTTGCTGTAGATAAATCGTTTGTTGTAGATAGATCCTTTGCTGTAGATAGAGCCTTTACTGCTGATATATCCTTTGCTGTAGATAGATCCTTTGCTGTAGAAATATCCTTTGCTGTAGATATATCCTTTGCTGTAGATAGATCCCTTACTGTAGACAGATCTTTTGTAGTAAATAGATCCTTTGCTGTAGATAAATCGTTTGTTGTAGATAGATTCTTTGCTGTAGATAGAGCCTTTACAGTTGATAGATCCTTTGCTGTAGATATATCCTTTACTGTAGATAGATCCTTTGCTGAAGAAAAATCTCTTGCTGTAAATAGATCTTTTGCTGTAGATAGAATTTTTGCTGTAAATAGACTATTGCTGTAGATAGATCCTTTACTGTTCATAGTTCCTTTACTGTAGATAGATCCTTTGATGTAGATTGATTCTTTACTGTAGATTGATCCTTTGCTGTAGATAGATCCCCTACTGTAGATAGATCCTTTGCTGTAGATAGATCTTTTGCTGTGGATGGATCCTTCACTGTAGATAGATCCTTTGCTGTATTAGATCCTTTGCTGTAGAAAGATCCTCCACTGTAAATAGATCCGTTGCTGTAGATAGATCCTTTGCTGTAGATAGATCCTTTGCTGTAGATGGATCCTTTGCTGTAGATAGATCATTTGCTGTAGAAAGATCCTTTGCTATAGAAAGAACCTCTGCTGTATACAGATCCTTTGCTGTAGATAGATCTTTGCTGTAGATAGATCCTTTGCTGTAGATAGATTCCTTACTGTAGATAAATTCCTTACTGTAGATAGATTCCTTACTGTAGATAGATGCTTTGCTGTAGATAGATCCTTTGCTGTAGATAGATCCTTTTCTGAAGATAGATCCTTTGCTGTTGATAGATCCTTTTCTTTAGATAGATCATTTGCAGTAGATAGATCTTTTGATGTACATAGATCTTTTGATGTAAATGTACCCTTTGCTATAGATAGATTCTTTGCTGATGATTGATCCTTCGCTGTAAATAGATCCTTTACTGTAGATAGATCCATTGCTGTAGATAGATCCTTTGCTGTGAATAGATCCTTTGCTGTAGATTAATTCTTTGCTGTTGATAGATCCTTTGCTGTAGATAGATCCTTTGCAGGCGATAGATCCTTTGCAGTAGATAGATACTTAACTGTAGATAGATCCTTTGCTGTAGATAGATCATTTGCTGTAGATAGAATATTGCTGTAGATAGATCGTTTGTTGTAGATAGATCCTTTGCTGTAGATAGATTCTTTGCTGAAGATAGATCCTTTGCTGTAGATTATTTCATTGCTGTAGATAGATTCTTTGCAGTAGATAGATCCTTTGCAGTAGATAGATCCTCTGCAGTAGGTAGATACTTTACTGTAGATAGATCCTTTGCTGTAGATAGATCCTTTGCTCTAGATAGATCATTGATGTAGATTGATCCTTTGCTGTAGATAGATCCTTTGCTGTAGATAGATCCTTTTCTGTGGATAGATCCTTTGCTGTAGATAGATCCTTTGCTGTAATTAGATCCTTTGCTGTAGATAAATCCTTTTTTACTGTAGATAAATCTTTGGCTATAAATAGATCCTTTACTGTAGATAGATCCTTTGCTGTAGATAGATCCCTTGCTGTAGATTGATCATATGATGTAGATAGATCCTTTACTGTAGATAGATCTTTTGCTGTAGATAGATCCTTTCCTGTAGATAGATCCTTTGCTATAGATAGATCCTTTGCTGTAGATAGAACTTTTGCTGTAAATAGATCTTTTGCTGTAGATAGATCCTTTGCTGTTTATAGTTCCTTTACTGTAGATAGATCCATTGCTGTAGATTGATTCTTTGCTGTAGATTGATCCTTTGCTGTAGATAGATCCTTTGCTGTAAATAGATTCTTTGCTGAACATAGATTCTTGCTGTAGATAGATTCTTTGTTGAAGATAGCTCTTTTGCTGTAGACAGATCCTTTGCAGTAGATAGATCCTTTATTGCAGATAGATCCTTTGCTGTAGTTGGATCCTTTGCTGTAGATAGATCCTTTGCTGTAGATAAATCGTTTGTTGTAGATAGATCCTTTGCTGTAGATAGAGCCTTTACTGCTGATATATCCTTTGCTGTAGATAGATCCTTTGCTGTAGAAATATCCTTTGCTGTAGATATATCCTTTGCTGTAGATAGATCCCTTACTGTAGACAGATCTTTTGTAGTAAATAGATCCTTTACTGTAGATAGATCATTTGCTGTAGATAGATCCTTTGCTGTAGATAGACCTAGGATCATTTGCTGTAAATAAATATATAAATCCTTTGCCGTAGATAAATACCTTGCCGTAGATAGATTCTTTGCTGTTGATAGATCCTTTGCTGTAGATAGATCCTTCGTTGTAGATATATCCTTTTCTGTAGACAGATCCTTTTCTGTAGAGAGATTCTTTACTGTAGATAAAACCTCTGCTGCAGATATATCCCATACTGTAAATAGATCCTTTGCTGAAGATAGATCCTTTGCTGTAGATAGATCCATTGCTGTAGAATGATCCTCTGCTGTAGAAAGATCTTCTGCTGTAAGTAGATCCTTTGCTGTAGATAGATCCTTTGCTGTTGACAGATCTGTCGCTGTAGAAAGATCCTTTGGTGTAGATAGATTCTTTGCAGTAGATAGATCCCTTACTGTAGATAGATCACTTTGCTGTAGATAGATCCTTTGCTGTAGATAAATCCTTTGTTGTAGAAAAATCCTCTGTTGAAGAAAGATCTTTTGCTGTAGATAGATCCTTTGCTGTAGATAAATCGTTTGTTTTAGATAGATTCTTTGCTGTAGATAGAGCCTTTACAGTTGATAGATCATTTGCTGCAGATATATCCATTACTGTAGATAGATCCTTTGCTGAAGATAAATCTCTTGCTGTAAATAGATCCTTTGCTGTAGATAGAATTTTTGCTGTAAATAGACTATTGCTCTAGATAGATCCTTTACTGTTCATAGTTCCTTTACTGTAGATAGATCCTTTAATGTAGATTGATTCTTTGCTGTAGATTGATCCTTTGCTGTAGATAGATCCCTTACTGTAGATAGATCCTTTGCTGTAGATAGATCTTTTGCTGTGGATAGATCCTTCACTGTAGATAGATCCTTTGCTGTATTAGATCCTTTGCTGTAGAAAGATCCTCCGCTGTAAATAGATCCGTTGCTGTAGATAGATCCTTTGCTGTAGATAGATCCTTTGCTGTAGATGGATCCTTTGCTGTAGATAGATCATTTGCTGTAGAAAGATCCTTTGCTATAGAAAGAACCTCTGCTGTATACAGATCCTTTGCTGTAGATAGATCTTTGCTGTAGATAGATCCTTTGCTGTAGATAGATTCCTTACTGTAGATAAATTCCTTACTGTAGATAGATTCCTTACTGTAGATAGATCCTTTGCTGTAGATAGATCCTTCGCTGTAGATAGATCCTTTTCTGAAGATAGATCCTTTGCTGTTGATAGATCCTTTTCTTTAGATAGATCATTTGCAGTAGATAGATCTTTTGATGTACATAGATCTTTTGATGTAAGTGTATCCTTTGCTATAGATAGATTCTTTGCTGATGATTGATCCTTCGCTGTAAATATATCCTTTACTGTAGATAGATCCATTGCTGTAGATAGATCCTTTGCTGTAGATTGATTCATTGCTGTTGATAGATCCTTTGCTGTAGATAGATCCTTTGCAGGCGATAGATCCTTCGCAGTAGATAGATACTTAACTGTAGATAGATCTTTTGCTGTAGATGGATCCTTTGCTGTAGATAGATCCTTTGCTGTAGATAGATCCTTTGCTGTAGATAGATTCTTTGCTGAAGATAGATCCTTTGCTGAAGATTGATCCTTTGCTGTACATTGATTCATTGCTGTAGATAGATCCTCTGCTGTAGATAGATCCTTTGCAGTAGATAGATCCTTCGCATTAGATAGATACTATAACGTAGATAGATCCTTTAATGTAGATAGATTCTTTGCTGTAGATAGATCATTGCTGTAGATAGATCGTTTGTTGTAGATAGATCCTTTGCTGTAGATAGATTCTTTGCTGAAGATAGATCCTTTGTTGTAGATTGATTCATTGCTGTAGATAGATCCTTTGCTGTACATAGATCCTTTGCAATAGATAGATGCTTTGCAGTAGATAATTACTTTACTGTAGATAGATGCTTTGCAGTAGATAATTACTTTACTGTAGATAGATCCTTTACCGTTGATAGATCCTATGCTGTAGAAAGATCCCTTGCTGTAGATAGACCCCTTTCTGTAGATGGACCCCTTGCTGTATATGGATCCCTTTGTGGAGATAGATCATTTACTGAATGTAGATCCTTTGCTGTAGATAGATCCTTCGCTGTAGATAGATCCTTTGCTGTTGATAGAACCTTTGCAGTAGATTTATCCTTTGCTGTAGATAGATCCTTTGCTGTAGATAGATCCTATGCGATAGATAGATCCATTGACTTAGATAGATCATTTGCTGTAGATAGATCCTTTGTTGTAGATAGATCCTTTGCTGTAGATAGATCCTTTTCTGTAGATAGATCCTTTTTTGTAAATAGATCCCGTACTGTAGATAGATCCTTTGCTGTAGATAGATCCTTTGCTGTAGATAGATCCTTTGCTGTAAATAGATCCTTTACTGTAGATAGATCATTTGCTGTAGATAGATCCTTTGCTGTAGATAGACCTAGGATCATTTGCTGTAAATAAATAATAAATCCTTTGCCGTAGATAAATACCTTGCTGTAGATAGATTCTTTGCTGTTGATAGATCCTTTGCTGTAGATAGATCCTTCGATGTAGATATATCCTTTTCTGTAGACAGATCCTTTTCTGTAGACAGATCCTTTTCTGTAGAGAGATTCATTACTGTAGATAAAAGTTCTGCTGCAGATATATCCCATACTGTAAATAGATCCTTTGCTGAAGATAGATCCTTTGCTGTGGATAGATCCATTGCTGTAGAATGATCCTCTGCTGTAGAAAGATCTTCTGCTGTAAGTTGATCCTTTGCTGTAGATAGATCCTTTGCTGTTCACAGATCTGTCGCTGTAGAAAGATCCTTTGGTGTAGATAGATTCTTTGCAGTAGATAGATCCCTTACTGTAGATAGATCACTTTGCTGTAGATAGATCCATTGCTGTAGATAAATCCTTTGTTGTAGAAAAATCCTCTGTTGAAGAAAGATCTTTTGCTGTAGATAGATCCTTTGCTGTAGATAAATCGTTTGTTGTAGATAGATTCTTTGCTGTAGATAGAGCCTTTACAGTTGATAGATCCTTTGCTGTAGATATATCCTTTACTGTAGATAGATCCTTTGCTGAAGATAAATCTCTTTCTGTAGATAGATCCTTTGCTGTAGATAGAATTTTTGCTGTAAATAGACTATTGCTGTAGATAGATCCTTTACTGTCCATAGTTCCTTTACTGTAGATAGATCCTTTGATGTAGATTGATTCTTTACTGTAGATTGATCCTTTGCTGTAGATAGATCCCTTACTGTAGATAGATCCTTTGCTGTAGATAGATCTTTTGCTGTGGATAGATCCTTCACTGTAGATAGATCCTTTGCTGTATTAGATCCTTTGCTGTAGAAAGATCCTCCGCTGTAAATAGATCTGTTGCTGTAGATAGATCCTTTGCTGTAGATAGATCCTTTGCTGTAGATTGATCCTTTGCTGTAGATAGATCATTTGCTGTAGAAAGATCCTTTGCTATAGAAAGAACCTCTGCTGTATACAGATCCTTTGCTGTAGATAGATCTTTGCTGTAGATAGATCCTTTGCTGTAGATAGATTCCTTACTGTAGATAAATTCCTTACTGTAGATAGATTCCTTACTGTAGATAGATCCTTTGCTGTAGATAGATCCTTTGCTGTAGATAGATCCTTTTCTGAAGATAGATCCTTTGCTGTTGATAGATCCTTCTCTTTAGATAGACCATTTGCAGTAGATAGATCTTTTGATGTACATAGATCTTTTGATGTAAATGTACCCTTTGCTATAGTTAGATTCTTTGCTGATGATTGATCCTTCGCTGTAAATAGATCCTTTACTGTAGATAGATCCATTGCTGTAGATAGATCCTTTGCTGTGAATAGATCCTTTGCTGTAGATTGATTCTTTGCTGTTGATAGATCCTTTGCTGTAGATAGATCCTTTGCAGGCGATAGATCCTTTGCAGTAGATAGATACTTAACTGTAGATAGATCCTTTGCTGTAGATAGATCATTTGCTGTAAATAGAACATTGCTGTAGATAGATCGTTTGTTGTAGATAGATCCTTTGCTGTAGATAGATTCTCTGCTGAAGATAGATCCTTTGCTGTAGATTGTTTCATTGCTGTAGATAGATTCTTTGCAGTAGATAGATCCTTTGCAGTAGATAGATCCTTTGCAGTAGATAGATACTTTACTGTAGATAGATCCTTTGCCGTAGATAGATCCTTTGCTGTAGATAGATCATTGCTGTAGATAGATCTTTTGTTGTAGATAGATCCTATGCTGTAGAAGGATCCCTTGGTGTAGATGGACCCCTTGCTGTAGATGGATCCCTTAGTGGAGATAGATCATTTAATAGAGATAGATCCTTTGCTGTAGATAGATCCTTTGCTGTAGATAGATCCTTTGCTGTAGATAGAACCTTTGCCATAGATAGATCTCTTGACTTAAATAGATCATTTGCTATAGATAGATCCCTTGTTGTAGATAGATCCTTTGCTGTAGATAGATCCTTTTCTGTAGATAGATCCTTTTTTGTAGATAGATCCTTTACTGTTGATAGAAACTTTGCTGTAGATAGATCGTTTGCTGTAAATAGATCGCGTACTGTAGACAGATCCTTCGCTGTAGGTAGATCCTTTACTGTAAGTAGATCCTTTGCTGTAGATAAATCCTTTTGGCTGTAGATAGATCCTCGGTTATAAATAGATCCTTTACCGTAGATAGATCCTTTGCTGTTGATAGATCCTTTTCTTTAGATAGATCATTTGCAGTAGATAGATCTTTTGATGTACATAGATCTTTTGATGTAAGTGTATCCTTTGCTATAGATAGATTCTTTGCTGATGATTGATCCTTCGCTGTAAATATATCCTGTACTGTAGATAGATCCATTGCTGTAGATAGATCCTTTGCTGTGAATAAATCCTTTGCTGTAGATTGATTCATTGCTGTTGATAGATCCTTTGCTGTAGATAGATCCTTTGCAGGCGATAGATCCTTTGCAGTAGATAGATACTTAACTGTAGATAGATCTTTTGCTGTAGATGGATCCTTTGCTGTAGATAGATCCTTTGCTGTAGATAGATCCTTTGCTGTAGATAGATTCTTTGCTGAAGATAGATCCTTTGCTGAAGATTGATCCTTTGCTGTACATTGATTCATTGCTGTAGATAGATCCTTTGCTGTAGATAGATCCTTTGCAGTAGATAGATCCTTTGCATTAGATAGATACTATAACGTAGATAGATCCTTTCCTGTAGATAGATTCTTTGCTGTAGATAGATCATTGCTGTAGATAGATCGTTTGTTGTAGATAGATCCTTTGCTGTAGATAGATTCTTTGCTGAAGATAGATCCTTTGTTGTAGATTGATTCATTGCTGTAGATAGATCCTTTGCTGTATATAGATCCTTTGCAGTAGATAGATGCTTTGCAGTAGATAATTACTTTACTGTAGATAGATGCTTTGCAGTAGATAATTACTTTACTGTAGATAGATCCTTTACCGTTGATAGATCCTATGCTGTAGAAAGATCCCTTGCTGTAGATAGACCCCTTTCTGTAGATGGACCCCTTGCTGTATATGGATCCCTTTGTGGAGATAGATCATTTACTGAATGTAGATCCTTTGCTGTAGATAGATCCTTTGCTGTAGATAGATCCTTTGCTGTTGATAGAACCTTTGCTGTAGATTGATCCTTTGCTGTAGATAGATCCTTTGCTGTAGATAGATCCTATGCGATAGATAGATCCATTGACTTAGATAGATCATTTGCTGTAGATAGATCCTTTGTTGTAGATAGATCCTTGTCTGTAGATAGATCATTGCAGTAGATAGATCCTTTGCAGTAAATAGATCCCGTACTGTAGATAGATCCTTTGCTGTAGATAGATCCTTTGCTGTAGATAGATCCTTTGCTGTAAATAGATCCTTTACTGTAGATAGATCATTTGCTGTAGATAGATCCTTTGCTGTAGATAGACCTAGGATCATTTGCTGTAAATAAATAAATAAATCCTTTGCCGTAGATAAATACCTTGCCGTAGATAGATTCTTTGCTGTTGATAGATCCTTTGCTGTAGATAGATCCTTCGATGTAGATATATCCTTTTCTGTAGAAAGATCCTTTTCTGTAGACAGATCCTTTTCTGTAGAGAGATTCATTACTGTAGATAAAAGTTCTGCTGCAGATATATCCCATACTGTAAATAGATCCTTTGCTGAAGATAGATCCTTTGCTGTGGATAGATCCATTGCTGTAGAATGATCCTCTGCTGTAGAAAGATCTTCTGCTGTAAGTTGATCCTTTGCTGTAGATAGATCCTTTGCTGTTCACAGATCTGTCGCTGTAGAAAGATCCTTTGGTGTAGATAGATTCTTTGCAGTAGATAGATCCCTTACTGTAGATAGATCACTTTGCTGTAGATAGATCCATTGCTGTAGATAAATCCTTTGTTGTAGAAAAATCCTCTGTTGAAGAAAGATCTTTTGCTGTAGATAGATCCTTTGCTGTAGATAAATTGTTTGTTGTAGATAGATTCTTTGCTGTAGATAGAGCCTTTACAGTTGATAGATTCTTTGCTGTAGATATATCCTTTACTGTAGATAGATCCTTTGCTGAAGATAAATCTCTTGCTGTAGATAGATCCTTTGCTGTAGATAGAATTTTTGCTGTAAATAGACTATTGCTGTAGATAGATCCTTTACTGTTCATAGTTCCTTTACTGTAGATAGATCCTTTGATGTAGATTGATTCTTTACTGTAGATTGATCCTTTGCTGTAGATAGATCCCTTACTGTAGATAGATCCTTTGCTGTAGATAGATCTTTTGCTGTGGATAGATCCTTCACTGTAGATAGATCCTTTGCTGTATTAGATCCTTTGCTGTAGAAAGATCCTCCGCTGTAAATAGATCTGTTGCTGTAGATAGATCCTTTGCTGTAGATAGATCCTTTGCTGTAGATAGATCCTTTGCTGTAGATGGATCCTTTGCTGTAGATAGATCATTTGCTGTAGAAAGATCCTTTGCTATAGAAAGAACCTCTGCTGTATACAGATCCTTTGCTGTAGATAGATCTTTGCTGTAGATAGATCCTTTGCTGTAGATAGATTCCTTACTGTAGATAAATTCCTTACTGTAGATAGATTCCTTACTGTAGATAGATCCTTTGCTGTAGATAGATCCTTTGCTGTAGATAGATCCTTTTCTGAAGATAGATCCTTTGCTGTTGATAGATCCTTCTCTTTAGATAGACCATTTGCAGTAGATAGATCTTTTGATGTACATAGATCTTTTGATGTAAATGTACCCTTTGCTATAGTTAGATTCTTTGCTGATGATTGATCCTTCGCTGTAAATAGATCCTTTACTGTAGATAGATCCATTGCTGTAGATAGATCCTTTGCTGTGAATAGATCCTTTGCTGTAGATTGATTCTTTGCTGTTGATAGATCCTTTGCTGTAGATAGATCCTTTGCAGGCGATAGATCCTTTGCAGTAGATAGATACTTAACTGTAGATAGATCCTTTGCTGTAGATAGATCATTTGCTGTAAATAGAACATTGCTGTAGATAGATCGTTTGTTGTAGATAGATCCTTTGCTGTAGATAGATTCTTTGCTGAAGATAGATCCTTTGCTGTAGATTGTTTCATTGCTGTAGATAGATTCTTTGCATTAGATAGATCCTTTGCAGTAGATAGATCCTTTGCAGTAGATAGATACTTTACTGTAGATAGATCCTTTGCCGTAGATAGATCCTTTGCTGTAGATAGATCATTGCTGTAGATAGATCTTTTGTTGTAGATAGATCCTATGCTGTAGAAGGATCCCTTGGTGTTGATGGACCCCTTGCTGTAGATGGATCCCTTAGTGGAGATAGATCATTTAATAGAGATAGATCCTTTGCTGTAGATAGATCCTTTGCTGTAGATAGATCCTTTGCTGTAGATAGAACCTTTGCCATAGATAGATCTTTTGACTTAAATAGATCATTTACTATAGATAGATCCCTTGTTGTAGATAGATCCTTTGCTGTAGATAGATCCTTTTCTGTAGATAGATCCTTTTTTGTAGATAGATCCTTTACTGTTGATAGAAACTTTGCTGTAGATAGATCGTTTGCTGTAAATAGATCGCGTACTGTAGATAGATCCTTCGCTGTAGATAGATCCTTTACTGTAAGTAGATCCTTTGCTGTAGATAAATCCTTTTGGCTGTAGATAGATCCTCGGTTATAAATAGATCCTTTACCGTAGATAGATCCTTTGCTGTTGATAGATCCTTTTCTTTAGATAGATCATTTGCAGTAGATAGATCTTTTGATGTACATAGATCTATTGATGTGAGTGTATCCTTTGCTATAGATAGATTCTTTGCTGATGATTGATCCTTCGCTGTAAATATATCCTTTACTGTAGATAGATCCATTGCTGTAGATAGATCCTTTGCTGTGAATAAATCCTTTGCTGTAGATTGATTCATTGCTGTTGATAGATCCTTTGCTGTAGATAGATCCTTTGCAGGCGATAGATCCTTTGCAGTAGATAGATACTTAACTGTAGATAGATCCTTTGCTGTAGATGGATCCTTTGCTGTAGATAGATCCTTTGCTGTAGATAGATCCTTTGCTGTAGATAGATTCTTTGCTGAAGATAGATCCTTTGCTGAAGATTGATCCTTTGCTGTAGATAGATCCTTTGCTGTAGATAGATCCTTTGCAGTAGATAGATCCTTTGCATTAGATAGATACTATAACGTAGATAGATCCTTTGCTGTAGATAGAATCTTTGCTGTAGATAGATCATTGCTGTAAAGAGATCGTTTGTTGTAGATAGATCCTTTGCTGTAGATAGATTCTTTGCTGAAGATAGATCCTTTGTTGTAGATTGATTCATTGCTGTAGATAGATCCTTTGCTGTACATAGATCCTTTGCAGTAGATAGATGCTTTGCAGTAGATAATTACTTTACTGTAGATAGATGCTTTGCAGTAGATAATTACTTTACTGTAGATAGATCCTTTACCGTTGATAGATCCTATGCTGTAGAAAGATCCCTTGCTGTAGATAGACCCCTTTCTGTAGATGGACCCCTTGCTGTATATGGATCCCTTTGTGGAGATAGATCATTTACTGAATGTAGATCCTTTGCTGTAGATAGATCCTTTGCTGTAGATAGATCCTTTGCTGTTGATAGAACCTTTGCTGTAGATTGATCCTTTGCTGTAGATAGATCCTTTGCTGTAGATAGATCCTATGCGATAGATAGATCCATTGACTTAGATAGATCATTTGCTGTAGATAGATCCTTTGTTGTAGATAGATCCTTTGCTGTAGATAGATCCTTTTCTGTAGATAGATCCTTTTTTGTAAATAGATCCCGTACTGTAGATAGATCCTTTGCTGTAGATAGATCCTTTGCTGTAGATAGATCCTTTGCTGTAAATAGATCCTTTACTGTAGATAGATCATTTGCTGTAGATGAATCCTTTGCTGTAGATAGACCTAAGATCATTTGCTGTAAATAAATAAATAAATCCTTTGCCGTAGATAAATACCTTGCCGTAGATAGATTCTTTGCTGTTGATAGATCCTTTGCTGTAGATAGATCCTTCGATGTAGATATATCCTTTTCTGTAGACAGATCCTTTTCTGTATACAGATCCTTTTCTGTAGAGAGATTCATTACTGTAGATAAAAGTTCTGCTGCAGATATATCCCATACTGTAAATAGATCCTTTGCTGAAGATAGATCCTTTGCTGTGGATAGATCCATTGCTGTAGAATGATCCTCTGCTGTAGAAAGATCTTCTGCTGTAAGTTGATCCTTTGCTGTAGATAGATCCTTTGCTGTTCACAGATCTGTCGCTGTAGAAAGATCCTTTGGTGTAGATAGATTCTTTGCAGTAGATAGATCCCTTACTGTAGATAGATCACTTTGCTGTAGATAGATCCATTGCTGTAGATAAATCCTTTGTTGTAGAAAAATCCTCTGTTGAAGAAAGATCTTTTGCTGTAGATAGATCCTTTGCTGTAGATAAATCGTTTGTTGTAGATAGATTCATTGCTGTAGATAGAGCCTTTACAGTTGATAGATCCTTTGCTGTAGATATATCCTTTACTGTAGATAGATCCTTTGCTGAAGATAAATCTCTTGCTGTAGATAGATCCTTTGCTGTAGATAGAATTTTTGCTGTAAATAGACTATTGCTGTAGATAGATCCTTTACTGTTCATAGTTCCTTTACTGTAGATAGATCCTTTGATGTAGATTGATTCTTTACTGTAGATTGATCCTTTGCTGTAGATAGATCCCTTACTGTAGATAGATCCTTTGCTGTAGATAGATCTTTTGCTGTGGATAGATCCTTCACTGTAGATAGATCCTTTGCTGTATTAGATCCTTTGCTGTAGAAAGATCCTCCGCTGTAAATAGATCTGTTGATGTAGATAGATCCTTTGCTGTAGATAGATCCTTTGCTGTAGATGGATCCTTTGCTGTAGATAGATCATTTGCTGTAGAAAGATCCTTTGCTATAGAAAGAACCTCTGCTGTATACAGATCCTTTGCTGTAGATAGATCTTTGCTGTAGATAGATCCTTTGCTGTAGATAGATTCCTTACTGTAGATAAATTCCTTACTGTAGATAGATTCCTTACTGTAGATAGATCCTTTGCTGTAGATAGATCCTTTGCTGTAGATAGATCCTTTTCTGAAGATAGATCCTTTGCTGTTGATAGATCCTTCTCTTTAGATAGACCATTTGCAGTAGATAGATCTTTTGATGTACATAGATCTTTTGATGTAAATGTACCCTTTGCTATAGTTAGATTCTTTGCTGATGATTGATCCTTCGCTGTAAATAGATCTTTTACTGTAGATAGATCCATTGCTGTAGATAGATCCTTTGCTGTGAATAGATCCTTTGCTGTAGATTGATTCTTTGCTGTTGATAGATCCTTTGCTGTAGATAGATCCTTTGCAGGCGATAGATCCTTTGCAGTAGATAGATACTTAACTGTAGATAGATCCTTTGCTGTAGATAGATCATTTGCTGTAAATAGAACATTGCTGTAGATAGATCGTTTGTTGTAGATAGATCCTTTGCTGTAGATAGATTCTCTGCTGAAGATAGATCCTTTGCTGTAGATTGTTTCATTGCTGTAGATAGATTCTTTGCAGTAGATAGATCCTTTGCAGTAGATAGATCCTTTGCAGTAGATAGATACTTTACTGTAGATAGATCCTTTGCCGTAGATAGATCCTTTGCTGTAGATAGATCATTGCTGTAGATAGATCTTTTGTTGTAGATAGATCCTATGCTGTAGAAGGATCCCTTGGTGTAGATGGACCCCTTGCTGTAGATGGATCCCTTAGTGGAGATAGATCATTTAATAGAGATAGATCCTTTGCTGTAGATAGATCCTTTGCTGTAGATAGATCCTTTGCTGTAGATAGAACCTTTGCCATAGATAGATCTCTTGACTTAAATAGATCATTTGCTATAGATAGATCCCTTGTTGTAGATAGATCCTTTGCTGTAGATAGATCCTTTTCTGTAGATAGATCCTTTTTTGTAGATAGATCCTTTACTGTTGATAGAAACTTTGCTGTAGATAGATCGTTTGCTGTAAATAGATCGCGTACTGTAGATAGATCCTTCGCTGTAGGTAGATCCTTTACTGTAAGTAGATCCTTTGCTGTAGATAAATCCTTTTGGCTGTAGATAGATCCTCGGTTATAAATAGATCCTTTACCGTAGATAGATCCTTTGCTGTTGATAGATCCTTTTCTTTAGATAGATCATTTGCAGTAGATAGATCTTTTGATGTACATAGATCTTTTGATGTAAGTGTATCCTTTGCTATAGATAGATTCTTTGCTGATGATTGATCCTTCGCTGTAAATATATCCTGTACTGTAGATAGATCCATTGCTGTAGATAGATCCTTTGCTGTGAATAAATCCTTTGCTGTAGATTGATTCATTGCTGTTGATAGATCCTTTGCTGTAGATAGATCCTTTGCAGGCGATAGATCCTTTGCAGTAGATAGATACTTAACTGTAGATAGATCTTTTGCTGTAGATGGATCCTTT
The DNA here is from genome assembly GCA_947561585.1 of Caprella mutica. Lineage (NCBI taxonomy): Eukaryota > Metazoa > Arthropoda > Malacostraca > Amphipoda > Caprellidae > Caprella > Caprella mutica. The sequence goes on from CANNZV010000149.1 coordinate 214,365, forward strand.
GCTGTAGATAGATCCTTTGCTGTAGATAGATCCTTTGCTGTAGATAGATTCTTTGCTGAAGATAGATCCTTTGCTGAAGATTGATCCTTTGCTGTACATTGATTCATTGCTGTAGATAGATCCTTTGCTGTAGATAGATCCTTTGCAGTAGATAGATCCTTTGCATTAGATAGATACTATAACGTAGATAGATCCTTTGCTGTAGATAGATTCTTTGCTGTAGATAGATCATTGCTGTAGATAGATCGTTTGTTGTAGATAGATCCTTTGCTGTAGATAGATTCTTTGCTGAAGATAGATCCTTTGTTGTAGATTGATTCATTGCTGTAGATAGATCCTTTGCTGTATATAGATCCTTTGCAGTAGATAGATGCTTTGCAGTAGATAATTACTTTACTGTAGATAGATGCTTTGCAGTAGATAATTACTTTACTGTAGATAGATCCTTTACCGTTGATAGATCCTATGCTGTAGAAAGATCCCTTGCTGTAGATAGACCCCTTTCTGTAGATGGACCCCTTGCTGTATATGGATCCCTTTGTGGAGATAGATCATTTACTGAATGTAGATCCTTTGCTGTAGATAGATCCTCTGCTGTAGATAGATCCTTTGCTGTTGATAGAACCTTTGCTGTAGATTGATCCTTTGCTGTAGATAGATCCTTTGCTGTAGATAGATCCTATGCGATAGATAGATCCATTGACTTAGATAGATCATTTGCTGTAGATAGATCCTTTGTTGTAGATAGATCCTTGTCTGTAGATAGATCATTGCAGTAGATAGATCCTTTGCAGTAAATAGATCCCGTACTGTAGATAGATCCTTTGCTGTAGATAGATCCTTTGCTGTAGATAGATCCTTTGCTGTAAATAGATCCTTTACTGTAGATAGATCATTTGCTGTAGATAGATCCTTTGCTGTAGATAGACCTAGGATCATTTGCTGTAAATAAATAAATAAATCCTTTGCCGTAGATAAATACCTTGCCGTAGATAGATTCTTTGCTGTTGATAGATCCTTTGCTGTAGATAGATCCTTCGATGTAGATATATCCTTTTCTGTAGAAAGATCCTTTTCTGTAGACAGATCCTTTTCTGTAGAGAGATTCATTACTGTAGATAAAAGTTCTGCTGCAGATATATCCCATACTGTAAATAGATCCTTTGCTGAAGATAGATCCTTTGCTGTGGATAGATCCATTGCTGTAGAATGATCCTCTGCTGTAGAAAGATCTTCTGCTGTAAGTTGATCCTTTGCTGTAGATAGATCCTTTGCTGTTCACAGATCTGTCGCTGTAGAAAGATCCTTTGGTGTAGATAGATTCTTTGCAGTAGTTAGATCCCTTACTGTAGATAGATCACTTTGCTGTAGATAGATCCATTGCTGTAGATAAATCCTTTGTTGTAGAAAAATCCTCTGTTGAAGAAAGATCTTTTGCTGTAGATAGATCCTTTGCTGTAGATAAATTGTTTGTTGTAGATAGATTCTTTGCTGTAGATAGAGCCTTTACAGTTGATAGATTCTTTGCTGTAGATATATCCTTTACTGTAGATAGATCCTTTGCTGAAGATAAATCTCTTGCTGTAGATAGATCCTTTGCTGTAGATAGAATTTTTGCTGTAAATAGACTATTGCTGTAGATAGATCCTTTACTGTTCATAGTTCCTTTACTGTAGATAGATCCTTTGATGTAGATTGATTCTTTACTGTAGATTGATCCTTTGCTGTAGATAGATCCCTTACTGTAGATAGATCCTTTGCTGTAGATAGATCTTTTGCTGTGGATAGATCCTTCACTGTAGATAGATCCTTTGCTGTATTAGATCCTTTGCTGTAGAAAGATCCTCCGCAGTAAATAGATCTGTTGCTGTAGATAGATCCTTTGCTGTAGATAGATCCTTTGCTGTAGATGGATCCTTTGCTGTAGATAGATCATTTGCTGTAGAAAGATCCTTTGCTATAGAAAGAACCTCTGCTGTATACAGATCCTTTGCTGTAGATAGATCTTTGCTGTAGATAGATCCTTTGCTGTAGATAGATTCCTTACTGTAGATAAATTCCTTACTGTAGATAGATTCCTTACTGTAGATAGATCCTTTGCTGTAGATAGATCCTTTGCTGTAGATAGATCCTTTTCTGAAGATAGATCCTTTGCTGTTGATAGATCCTTCTCTTTAGATAGACCATTTGCAGTAGATAGATCTTTTGATGTACATAGATCTTTTGATGTAAATGTACCCTTTGCTATAGTTAGATTCTTTGCTGATGATTGATCCTTCGCTGTAAATAGATCCTTTACTGTAGATAGATCCATTGCTGTAGATAGATCCTTTGCTGTGAATAGATCCTTTGCTGTAGATTGATTCTTTGCTGTTGATAGATCCTTTGCTGTAGATAGATCCTTTGCAGGCGATAGATCCTTTGCAGTAGATAGATACTTAACTGTAGATAGATCCTTTGCTGTAGATAGATCATTTGCTGTAAATAGAACATTGCTGTAGATAGATCGTTTGTTGTAGATAGATCCTTTGCTGTAGATAGATTCTTTGCTGAAGATAGATCCTTTGCTATAGATTGTTTCATTGCTGTAGATAGATTCTTTGCAGTAGATAGATCCTTTGCAGTAGATAGATCCTTTGCAGTAGATAGATACTTTACTGTAGATAGATCCTTTGCCGTAGATAGATCCTTTGCTGTAGATAGATCATTGCTGTAGATAGATCTTTTGTTGTAGATAGATCCTATGCTGTAGAAGGATCCCTTGGTGTAGATGGACCCCTTGCTGTAGATGGATCCCTTAGTGGAGATAGATCATTTAATAGAGATAGATCCTTTGCTGTAGATAGATCCTTTGCTGTAGATAGATCCTTTGCTGTAGATAGAACCTTTGCCATAGATAGATCTTTTGACTTAAATAGATCATTTACTATAGATAGATCCCTTGTTGTAGATAGATCCTTTGCTGTAGATAGATCCTTTTCTGTAGATAGATCCTTTTTTGTAGATAGATCCTTTACTGTTGATAGAAACTTTGCTGTAGATAGATCGTTTGCTGTAAATAGATCGCGTACTGTAGATAGATCCTTCGCTGTAGATAGATCCTTTACTGTAAGTAGATCCTTTGCTGTAGATAAATCCTTTTGGCTGTAGATAGATCCTCGGTTATAAATAGATCCTTTACCGTAGATAGATCCTTTGCTGTTGATAGATCCTTTTCTTTAGATAGATCATTTGCAGTAGATAGATCTTTTGATGTACATAGATCTATTGATGTGAGTGTATCCTTTGCTATAGATAGATTCTTTGCTGATGATTGATCCTTCGCTGTAAATATATCCTTTACTGTAGATAGATCCATTGCTGTAGATAGATCCTTTGCTGTGAATAAATCCTTTGCTGTAGATTGATTCATTGCTGTTGATAGATCCTTTGCTGTAGATAGATCCTTTGCAGGCGATAGATCCTTTGCAGTAGATAGATACTTAACTGTAGATAGATCCTTTGCTGTAGATGGATCCTTTGCTGTAGATAGATCCTTTGCTGTAGATAGATCCTTTGCTGTAGATAGATTCTTTGCTGAAGATAGATCCTTTGCTGAAGATTGATCCTTTGCTGTAGATAGATCCTTTGCTGTAGATAGATCCTTTGCAGTAGATAGATCCTTTGCATTAGATAGATACTATAACGTAGATAGATCCTTTGCTGTAGATAGAATCTTTGCTGTAGATAGATCATTGCTGTAAAGAGATCGTTTGTTGTAGATAGATCCTTTGCTGTAGATAGATTCTTTGCTGAAGATAGATCCTTTGTTGTAGATTGATTCATTGCTGTAGATAGATCCTTTGCTGTACATAGATCCTTTGCAGTAGATAGATGCTTTGCAGTAGATAATTACTTTACTGTAGATAGATGCTTTGCAGTAGATAATTACTTTACTGTAGATAGATCCTTTACCGTTGATAGATCCTATGCTGTAGAAAGATCCCTTGCTGTAGATAGACCCCTTTCTGTAGATGGACCCCTTGCTGTATATGGATCCCTTTGTGGAGATAGATCATTTACTGAATGTAGATCCTTTGCTGTAGATAGATCCTTTGCTGTAGATAGATCCTTTGCTGTTGATAGAACCTTTGCTGTAGATTGATCCTTTGCTGTAGATAGATCCTTTGCTGTAGATAGATCCTATGCGATAGATAGATCCATTGACTTAGATAGATCATTTGCTGTAGATAGATCCTTTGTTGTAGATAGATCCTTTGCTGTAGATAGATCCTTTTCTGTAGATAGATCCTTTTTTGTAAATAGATCCCGTACTGTAGATAGATCCTTTGCTGTAGATAGATCCTTTGCTGTAGATAGATCCTTTGCTGTAAATAGATCCTTTACTGTAGATAGATCATTTGCTGTAGATAGATCCTTTGCTGTAGATAGACCTAAGATCATTTGCTGTAAATAAATAAATAAATCCTTTGCCGTAGATAAATACCTTGCCGTAGATAGATTCTTTGCTGTTGATAGATCCTTTGCTGTAGATAGATCCTTCGATGTAGATATATCCTTTTCTGTAGACAGATCCTTTTCTGTATACAGATCCTTTTCTGTAGAGAGATTCATTACTGTAGATAAAAGTTCTGCTGCAGATATATCCCATACTGTAAATAGATCCTTTGCTGAAGATAGATCCTTTGCTGTGGATAGATCCATTGCTGTAGAATGATCCTCTGCTGTAGAAAGATCTTCTGCTGTAAGTTGATCCTTTGCTGTAGATAGATCCTTTGCTGTTCACAGATCTGTCGCTGTAGAAAGATCCTTTGGTGTAGATAGATTCTTTGCAGTAGATAGATCCCTTACTGTAGATAGATCACTTTGCTGTAGATAGATCCATTGCTGTAGATAAATCCTTTGTTGTAGAAAAATCCTCTGTTGAAGAAAGATCTTTTGCTGTAGATAGATCCTTTGCTGTAGATAAATCGTTTGTTGTAGATAGATTCATTGCTGTAGATAGAGCCTTTACAGTTGATAGATCCTTTGCTGTAGATATATCCTTTACTGTAGATAGATCCTTTGCTGAAGATAAATCTCTTGCTGTAGATAGATCCTTTGCTGTAGATAGAATTTTTGCTGTAAATAGACTATTGCTGTAGATAGATCCTTTACTGTTCATAGTTCCTTTACTGTAGATAGATCCTTTGATGTAGATTGATTCTTTACTGTTGATTGATCCTTTGCTGTAGATAGATCCCTTACTGTAGATAGATCCTTTGCTGTAGATAGATCTTTTGCTGTGGATAGATCCTTCACTGTAGATAGATCCTTTGCTGTATTAGATCCTTTGCTGTAGAAAGATCCTCCGCTGTAAATAGATCTGTTGCTGTAGATAGATCCTTTGCTGTAGATAGATCCTTTGCTGTAGATGGATCCTTTGCTCTAGATAGATCATTTGCTGTAGAAAGATCCTTTGCTATAGAAAGAACCTCTGCTGTATACAGATCCTTTGCTGTAGATAGATCTTTGCTGTAGATAGATCCTTTGCTGTAGATAGATTCCTTACTGTAGATAAATTCCTTACTGTAGATAGATTCCTTACTGTAGATAGATCCTTTGCTGTAGATAGATCCTTTGCTGTAGATAGATCCTTTTCTGAAGATAGATCCTTTGCTGTTGATAGATCCTTCTCTTTAGATAGACCATTTGCAGTAGATAGATCTTTTGATGTACATAGATCTTTTGATGTAAATGTACCCTTTGCTATAGTTAGATTCTTTGCTGATGATTGATCCTTCGCTGTAAATAGATCCTTTACTGTAGATAGATCCATTGCTGTAGATAGATCCTTTGCTGTGAATAGATCCTTTGCTGTAGATTGATTCTTTGCTGTTGATAGATCCTTTGCTGTAGATAGATCCTTTGCAGGCGATAGATCCTTTGCAGTAGATAGATACTTAACTGTAGATAGATCCTTTGCTGTAGATAGATCATTTGCTGTAAATAGAACATTGCTGTAGATAGATCGTTTGTTGTAGATAGATCCTTTGCTGTAGATAGATTCTTTGCTGAAGATAGATCCTTTGCTGTAGATTGTTTCATTGCTGTAGATAGATTCTTTGCAGTAGATAGATCCTTTGCAGTAGATAGATCCTTTGCAGTAGATAGATACTTTACTGTAGATAGATCCTTTGCCGTAGATAGATCCTTTGCTGTAGATAGATCATTGCTGTAGATAGATCTTTTGTTGTAGATAGATCCTATGCTGTAGAAGGATCCCTTGGTGTAGATGGACCCCTTGCTGTAGATGGATCCCTTAGTGGAGATAGATCATTTAATAGAGATAGATCCTTTGCTGTAGATAGATCCTTTGCTGTAGATAGATCCTTTGCTGTAGATAGAACCTTTGCCATAGATAGATCTCTTGACTTAAATAGATCATTTGCTATAGATAGATCCCTTGTTGTAGATAGATCCTTTGCTGTAGATAGATCCTTTTCTGTAGATAGATCCTTTTTTGTAGATAGATCCTTTACTGTTGATAGAAACATTGCTGTAGATAGATCGTTTGCTGTAAATAGATCGCGTACTGTAGATAGATCCTTCGCTGTAGATAGATCCTTTGCTATAAGTAGATCCTTTGCTGTAGATGAATCCTTTTGGCTGTAGATAGATCCTCGATTATAAATAGATCCTTTACTGTAGATAGATCCTTTGCTGTAGATAGATCCTTTGCTGTAAATAGATTCTTTGCTTTAGATAGATCCCTTGCTGTAGATTGATCATATGATGTAGATAGATCCTTTACTGTAGATAGATTTTTTGCTGTAGATAGATCCTTTCCTGTAGATAGATCCTTTGCTGTAGATAGATCCTTTGCTGTGGATAGAATTTTTGCTGTAAATAGATCTTTTGCTGTAGATAGATCCTTTGCTGTTTATAGTTCCTTTACTGTAGATAGATCCTTCGCTGTAGATATATCCTTTTCTGTAGATAAATCCTTTTCTGTAGATAGATTCTTTACTGTAGATAAAACCATTGCTGTAGATATATCCCATACTGTAAATATATACTTTGCTAAAGATAGATCCTTTGCTGTAGATAGATCCTTTGTTGTAGAATGATCCTTTGCTGTAGAAAGAACTTCTGTTGTAAGTAGATCCTTTGCTGTAAATAGATCCTTTGTTGTAGATAGATCCCTTACTGTAGATAGATCACTTTGCTGTAGATAGATCCTTTGCTGTAAATAGATCCTTTGTTGTAGAAAGATCCTCTGTTCATAGTTCCTTTACTGTAGATAGATTCTTTGATGTAGATTGATTCTTTGCTGTAGATTGATCCTTTGTTGTAGATAGATCCCTTACTGTAGATAGATCCTTTGCTGTAGATAGATCTATTGCTGTGGATAGATCCTTCGTTGTAGATAGATCCTTTGCTGTATTAGATCCTTTGCTGTAGAAAGATCCTCCGCTTTAAATAGATCCGTTGCTGTAGATAGATCCTTTTCTGTAGGTAGATCCTTTGCTATAGATGGATCCTTTGCTGTAGATAGATCATTTGCTGTAAAAATATCCTAAGCTATAGAAAGAACCTCTGCTGTATATAGAGCCTTTGCTGTAGATAGATCTTTGCTGTAGATAGATCCTTTGCTGTAGATAGATTCCTTACTGTAGATAGATTCCTTACTGTAGATAGATTCCTTACTGTAGATAGATCCTTTGCTGTAGATTTTTAAAACTTGATTGAATGTCAGTGTGTTTGCTGACCTAGCTTTAATTAGTTCGGAGTTGATTAAATAATTTACCTGTATAGTTTCAACTGAATAATTTGAACCTAAAAAAGGGGTTAAATGAAACAACTCGATAACACCTCTGAATTCGATTATTGCAAAAATATTAAGTACAGGATTACGAGATACAGCTTTTGGTTCACGCACAGTTTAAAAACATACTATGTTCTATGCACAATATATACCGGTTGTGAATAAGAGGATTTCGGGACGGAAGGGGATTGTGCTAGATGCACAGCGAAGAGACTCAGGTACGACAAGAACCTGGGATCCTTCAAGTCACTGCCTTTTATAGGGAAGTCCTTAGAGAAGGAATTGGGCTCGAAAGCGACTATACTACAATTTTTTGTTGGATTTTAAGCCCATGGTTACAGTTTCCAAAGTAATACAAAGTAATAATCTAATGAGTTTTTGTTAAGTCTCCGTGATCTTTAATCCAATAAATTTGGTGAATTCATATCCTCTCTCCGACAGAACAGATAGATAATTGTGCATAGCCAACTTTTATGATAGGAAATAATAGTCAATCCTAAATTATTCTCCTACTTATAACATTTGCAATCAAGAAAATATTCAGATATTGTAAGTTAATCCGTATATAGAATTTAGGTAAAAAGATAATTGACTCGTACACATAGTGTTAGAATGCACATATGTTAATATAATATAAGTACAATATTCAATACAATAATATAATATAATAATATAATATAATATTCAAATACAATAATAATATTTATATTCATATAAGATTATTATTGGAAGGTAGTTCGAGTTGAATATATATAGTCTAATATTATATAATATATATAATATTTGTTTCATATGATTCAATTTCTAACAGGCCTCCACCTCAAAAGTAGTGAAAATCTCAGATTTTTACTCTCTCAGACATCTAGTGGTTGGTTGCACCACGCTATAGTACCACGCTTTACTACGAGTTACTATACATACTGCGACAAGGTCATTCGTTAGCTAGCTAGTTTAGTTCCATTCATTATTCTTGAACATATTATTTCAATTCTAATTTCTGTGTAGAAGTTATGAATGAATGGTATAGGTATATTGTAATAAAATACTGGAATATAATTTCTAGAGATACAAATTGTTTTTTATCCTTATGTCTTACTTTCTTAATTTATCACCATAAAAAAAATCCAAGAACACAATACAATTATGATTATAGATAGTTAACTCTCTAGTCATAAATATGAGTAAATAGAATATATGATTATGCAATAGGATAGAATATACTTAAGAGTAAGAATACAAGTCATATGCTATCTAATCACATGTTACAACAATCAGTTTTAATCAATTTTGTCAACATGGTATAATTTTACAATTAAATATGGAATTGGTATGTTTCTGTGCCTTGCTCATTGTTGAGGATATTGTATTTACTGACAATGTTGGAACACTTTACCATGATTATGAGTATTCGTGGTTACATATACTATAAAGGGATGTTCCAGTTTTAGTCTCTGGAGATAACCAGTTACTCCCCCTTTTTGCCATTGCCTGTGGCTACTTGCCTGTACTATCAGCTACAGATCTCAGTGAACTAGCATTGGAGTTTTTACTTTTACTAGACTATCTACTGGACGGACATCTTTCATGCTTTACTAAAACCTTTCCTAAATGAAAGTTTTTAATGAGTCACACAGTGACTTATGGAGTCTTTTTTATACTGTTCCATATTCCTAATTCAATTGAATTTATCTTGACTTCCCCTGTCTCTTTCTATTTATAAACCAATTTCGTATTTTTGAGGAAGAATATGATTTGCTAATAATATGGAATGAAGAATGACAATTTTCATTCTCTGCTTGCTCCAAGGATATATCATAAATATCGAAATCAAAGGTAATTTATCATCTTCTGAAAGAAGTTTATCAATTTGATTTTAATAGACTCGTGTAAGGTTGAGTCTCATTTAGAATGAAGGGAGGTAAGGAAGTAATAACGAAAGACCTTCCTTCCCTGAATTACCTACTATATTTTCTAGGTTAATATTTGAGTTAACATAGCAGGTCAATTTACTTCATTTAAGTTAAATCACATTCTACCGGATAAAGGTTAGACTTTTATTGTATCTTTATTCTACAGTCTCAGGACAATTTTAATGGGCAACAATCTATTTGTAGAGTATTAGTTGAACATGAATTATGTTTAAGATTGATTTCAAACGGAAAATATCATCAACAACATGGAGTTTATCATTAAGAATTTTACAATTTCAGAGCTTAAAACTATGTATTCATACTTATTACAAAAATTACATCGTTTATCTCAGCTATCATTTGGAAGTTTTATTGGATGATACTAACAAATAAACCCAGTATTACGACATCATGATTTGTATTTAATTTACTATTCAATCAAGTGTTACAATTTAATTATAATTTAACAATCTCTGCTCTTATAATATTTTACTTCTCAGAATTATCATCTGACAAATACACTTACTTGATTTCACATAGTTTTATACGATTATTTCATATTTCGTTCATATGAAGGTTTTATGATATATACCAAGTTATTTCGTCACTGTCACTGGAATAATTTACAACAACTTCTTATTTAAGGGGTAATTATTTATACTTCAAATATCAATATATATTAACTGCATTGAATCTTCTTATTCCCCGTTCTTTCATTACTGGAGATTTTACGCTAAAAAATATAATTAATTAATTAAGTTAAACAATAACTTTTAATCAAAATCAACTATTTCTTACTTTTAATTATTACAGGAATATAGTTTGAATCTAGAACTTTCTCAAGATTTTATAACCAAGGATTAATATAACCCCATCTCGATATTTCCTTCAATCAAAACTAGTTTTCCCTCTAGTTACCACATATCATCCGATAATACATTAACTATGGTTAAGCAGTATTAACATCTAGGTAACCTTAAATCTCTTCAAAATATTTATATACAATATTAATATCAACTAGCCATTAATTCCAAGATCTATCTATCTATTTCTATATTGTCAATCATTCAAAATTGTTCATTTCTTTTATACTCATATCTCGAGTTTCAATTTTACGTTAATTTATAATTATTACGTTTATCTTGTTCTGACTCGATTATCTCAATTACTGAAACGATTGACATATTCCTTTTTTAACACTGCGATTATTACTACCGAACAAGTGTATAACACTTCCTTCGAAATAATAAGAATATTAGTTATGATATCATATCATACATATGATACGTTCCGGGCTACCTGGACCCTCGTCTATATTAAATATAGACATATTTTGTTTTATGATTTGTCTTTGACCTTAGTCAGCTATTCACATCCGTGACTGTACTTCTACTTCGGTATATTTCTGTATGATATACCCGTTTTTATGATATCAACCTCTCTCGAGATCACTTTCTATTGAGACATATTACGATATTACCTACTATATATCAGCATAATTTCCAAGATTTTTATTGACGTTATTGCTTCTAAGCCACAAACAATAAGTATCATTTCATCAAAATATGCAAGTTCTAATGAAATACAAGAATGGGTTAATTACGTCCATTCCAGTACTAAAAATATTATGGAAAATATATTAAGAAATAGAGGTATATCGTTACTTTACCAAATTCACCTTTGGTTATTACATGACAATTCGTAGCTTAATAGCCCATTTAATTTATCATCCACTTTAGAGTATTTTATTCTCTTTTTCTGTGAATATTCAATTACATATTCCATCTGTATCTTTCTTATGAGTATACAGGTTACTAGGTGCTTTCTTTCAAGCCACCTTGAATATTTTATACATTTACTGTCCGTCAAGACGTATGCACTATGGCACATATTAATGGTTTCTAACCATTATTCTTACCGTTTTCTACGGTGACTAATATATTTGTAACTATATTAGCTAAATTAGACATTGTTCTAATGTTCTTCTGTTCACACTTTTAAATAGTTCGTTCGAGTTCGTTCTCGTCATCCGGACTTTTTTTTTTCTCTCTTTGTTTCTTCGAAACTCTTATATACGATTTTCGGAATTCTATTATAATTATTTATTATAATTATACTTCGCCTTTTTATAGGCCAACAACAGTTATTTTGTAATATTTTATACTATTACTTATTACTTCCAAGAGCCTTTTATAAGATACTTATAGAATAATTATGCAATAAATTAGATTTAAATGTCGTTCTCAGTCATAAGGTACTGAAATACATAGTATTTTTAGCCTTTCAAAATGTAGATAGTTTCACTATCCCGATGAATTGAGATGTTCTGTGTTCTCTCAATGGCATGGAGGATCCCTGGAAGTGTCTTTCAAGAACTTCTCCTCAGCAGCAGTACAACTGATAAAACTAATGTCAGATAGTTCAGAGACTGCTCCACACAGAAATGAGGATGCTTCTCCGTTGACATACGCAGAGTGGAATGGAACACTGAAGATGTTAGCTCAGAGTCCCTACTGGAATGACACTGTAGCAGATAAACGGTGCACCCACATTATGAAGGAGTTCAATAGGAGCCCAACAGAATTCAAACTCTCAACAGACTTCAAACTCCCATCAACCCAAGTCCCATCAACCCAAGTCCCATCAACCCAAGTCCCATCAACCCAAGTCCAATCAACCCAAGTCCCATCAACCCAACTCCCATCAACCAAATTCCCATCAAACAGACTCCCATCAATGAAGTTGACCTTGTTCTCCACCCATGCAGAGAAGATTGAAGAAATAATATTGTTCTCAGATACGTCAGTAGAATCAGATTCATCTTGTTCGTCCTCAGTAAATTCCTTTAGCAGTGATGAGAGAGTTTCTGTACCTCGTAGGTGTGGAAAGAAGAGAACAGAAAAGAGAGAGATCGTCACACCTCCTATTTTTCAAATGGATGGAAAATTACACCTAAGGAGTTTCTTATCTTCATACGAATCCTACTTCAAATCCAAGTTTAGAGGAGACTCGCGGGACAAATGCCAACAGCTAGAGCAATTCTTAACAGGAGACTTGTTAAATTTCTACAAAATGTGTGGAGGTAGAATGCTTAAGTATGACCAAATGAAGGAGAGGCTGCTGGCCCATTTCAAGAAGCAGAAGATAGGAGGACGAGCTTACTGGCGGAAGAAGTTTGAAGAGGCGTCACCGAAGTCTGAGGAAATTCTCGACATATTTGGCATGAGGCTTATGGAACTTGCGGAATTGGCATTTCCAAGGTCACCTAGGGAAGCTGCAAAGATGTTGAGGCAAACGTTCCTTGCACAAATTCCTCACAGAATATGGGAGAAAATATGTGATATGGAAAAGGTCATGAAGGCAACATCTTGTGGCACACAAAAACACTTAAACTTTTCAGTTATTATGCAATTGGCAGCAGACTTGCAGGCTGAACTAACTCGTCCTCACACTATCATGTGGTCGGACGAATTGCAGAAACACGTGCCAGGTCACCGAGACTATAATAACAATGTTGGACTTGAGCCCTCTCATGACAGACAATTTTGGTCCCAAGGCCATTTCCGGCATCGTACCCCTGAACGTGGTGGTGCTCTTGGACAGGACCGTAGCTTTTCACCTAAGACTGATAACAAATGGCAGTCTCCTGATCATTGGCAATCTGGCCGATCGGACTATCCAAAACAACGGCGTTCTCCTGACATGAGGTATAACGGAAATGCAAGGCAACCATCTTCTTCCAGACAGTGGACTCCAGAGAGACCAAGGAGGCAAGACTTTCGTGCTCAGAATAAATTATGTTCCTTTTGTGGGGAGAAGAACTACACGGAGAGTAGTTGTTGGAGGGCTAACAATGCTTGCCTTATTTGTGAAGGTGAGCACATGATGAAAGAGTGTGCCAAATACAACCCCAAATTTTCTTGAAGTGAAGCAGAAGCGTCAAATTATAGGTTCTCAATTCCACGGGGAAGGGATTGAGATTGAAGAATGTGGTCCCCAAGATACCTTAAGAAATCGACGCTGAGAAACCCTTGGTATTCACCTCTCAACTACTGAATGAAGAGGATGCAAGTGAAGAGAAGAGAAACCGCAAGGAAGAGACAAACTGTAGGCCTCACAAAATTATTAATTTATTGTATGAGGATTCTCCCAATAATTTTAAAAATGACGTAACCCTTAATAAAGTTCATAGTACCAACGCTATAATTGATTCAGGCGCTGCCTACTCATTAATATCAAGTTCCCTAGCCAAAGAGTTGAAACTTGACATTGTTCCTAGTGAAGTAAAACTCAAAGTTTTAGGTAGTGATGTAATGGTAACAAATGGTAAAAGTAGATGTTCATTGCAAGTAGGTAGTATTGTGTTTAATGACATTGATTTCCATGTATTTCCTAATAATTGTATTATGAGTAGCTCACTGTTTTTAGGGATTGATTTTTTGAGGGAGAACTGTATTGAAATTTGTGTAAAAGATAAAATATTGGTAAAACATGTCAATAAGAACAGTTCCATTGAATTTCATTTGACTGATATTGGCGTTGTTAGTAGAACTGTATTTAAGAATATTGATTGTTATGCAGACAGAACGGTAGACTTACCACGTGGAATTTCAGATAGGGTACCTATTAGATTTTGTATTCCTTTACTTGACAGAGACCAATCTTTCCTTTATAGTGATGATCCAATGGATCCCAAATTGGTTAAAGGTCCTCTCCAGGCTCCGGGAAAAAAAATGAGTTTATAACATAATATTATAGAACTAAGGTATACGATCATTATTCTGCAAACCGCAAACAATTCGGTTCAATATATATTTTATAATTTGTTTTTAAAGTTTTTTAATACTCTGTGAGCAACAATTGAGCGAATCACTAATTTGATGCTCAAGAAAAAGATTGTAAACTCTTTGTTTTGATTTCAAATTTGAATTTTTTAAACAAACCATGCGTTTTCTCTAATTAAACTCCTCCTCTTTGACCTATTAGATATGAGAACTAACTCTGCTATTAAACAGTCCGTATTTAGTAGTTCCTTTGTGGCTATTTTGCGTTTTTCCAAAAACGGAATTATTTCTTCACCTAATTTCAAATTATTATTATTGAAATTGATTTGAGCATTTTTCAAAACATCTCTTCCCAATATCATATCGTAGGGGAAGCTCGCGTTGTCGATTAGTAAAGCGTTTACTCGTTGTTTATTTGACTTGGATGACAATACTAAATTTATTTCACCCTTTACTTCCGAGCAGCCGTTGATACTCTTAATTGTGACATTTGATTCCATTATTTCTTCGTTAGTAGCAATATATTTGAAATTACGAACATTCAAAATTGTTCGCTCACTACCTGAGTCTAATAACGCTTCCCAATCAAATTCCTTATTATGCAATATAATAGTTGGTTTAGAGGTCCCTTGTATTTTATAATGACAATCCTTTAAACCATTTAATTCGTCTTTATTTTTTACGAACTGAGCTGCGATATACGTCTCGCTAGTACTTACCTCTTCATTGCTTAAATTAACTTCCTTTAGTAAATCGTACTTGTTTTTAAATTCACATGGATTTTTTGAATTGAGTGACGATTTAATAAGTCCACCATTGAGTTTAACGTACACAGGATCTAATTTATTCATGTTTAATTCACATGTATGCACGGAGTTACCATTCGCCGTCGCATTTGTCTTTGATAAATGTTTTATTAAATTAATCCTACCGAGTTGTTTGCTAACTTTATGTTCTGTATTTATTTCAGCTTTCGTATTTACATTCTCATGCGAAAATCCTTGTTCTGACCTCTGTTGAAGGGTCTTTGAGTCCTGCAATCTCTACCTAAATGTCCCATGTTGTTACACTTGTAACACTTAATAGTGTCACTATTTTGCTGTGGTGTATGTGTATGTATATTTGTGACAGGTGGTCTGCCTCGGTGGTTATATCTTCTTCACCTCATATACCTACCATTGTTACCTCTTTGCCTATTATCATGTGCGTAATATAACTCCGCTGTTCCTTCATGCATGTCAGCGTCGTATTGGTTATAAACCTGGTTCTCACTTACAAATTGATCGGAATTTTCTATCACAAATGTTTCCGCAGTATTGAAGTTCTTTTTAGGAATTAAATTTTTTTGTCATGGGGCAAGGACCTGATTTTCTTTGTTGTAGCGGACAGTAAATTAGCTGTTGTTTTAAACGGTCCTTCAATTACGCTCTTAACAATATCAGGGTTGATCTGCGGTCCTAATATCGTCAAGAACATGGCTGTATTCATCAAATCTTTAGCGTGTTTCTTCAATCTCTTCTTGAAATCCTGATTACTTTCACCTTCAGTCCTTGTAGGAAACTGCGCATTCATTGTGGCGTCATTTAGGATATGATCCGTAACTTCTCCTATTTTTTCCAATGTACTTAATATGTCACTGGCAGCTGTAGTTTCATCTTTCAATTTATTAGTGTATAATTCGTGACAAACACTGTAGATGTCCTTACTGTCTTTCTGCACATATATATCTTCTAGCACTGTGCTTATTTCTTCGTAGGTGCTATCTATGAATGTTTTTCCGTTGACAACGTTATTTACGGTAATTTGAAAGTCGCCCAATTTGCAATCAGCGCTCCTGAGAAGAATCTTCTTTTACTGTGCGTCATCTTCGTCTCCCAGGCTCGGTATATGGTTATTTAATAGACTCAAATGTTGACGAAACGTATTTTTCTCCTCGAAATTTGGATCTTCGGGTCTTCTTCGTCCTCTAAATATCGGGAACGAGTCAGTGTTTATAATTGTAGTGCTCGCACCTTTAACTATTTCCTGTAGCTGCGCTTGGGTCATTTCTACCTTACTCATTGTGTCTGAAGTATTTGTATCTAAATCGTCTATAAATATCCTATTTAGTCTCTGTTGTTCTATAACCAATAACCTAGAATCTGTATTTTTTTTGTGTTTAGATTGTTTTCTCCTAAATCTTGGTCTTGTCTTTCTACCCGACCTTAATTTGATTGGACTTGGATTAATTATTTCTTCTTCGGAACTGTGCATGTAATTAACATACTTAAATCAATGTAAAAGTGTACTTAAGAAATGTGTGGGTTAAAACAAATCAGTATTATAAAAATATTATAAAAATAGAACATGCATACAATTAACGAAATTTCAATAGAACGAAACCTGTTAAATCAATAATATTATAAGATTAAATATTAATACCTGTCAAATCAATAATATTATAAAGCTGAAATAAATTCATTAACAAAAATACATCCTATAATAATGATTGCTGCAATAAAAATTAATTAACTACTTTTAACTAACCTTTTACACTTTATTTTTGCTAATGTATACACATAGACACTGACACAGGGAAACTGCTTCTATCACCACTGGACTTGATTCATAAAAGAACCTTATGTGACTAGTTCACAAATGAAACTGATAAATATAATGGATGACACGCAATATAAATCGTTAGCCTAGATAATACTCAACTTTGGTTTCATGAACAGTGGGTCTCCCAACTTCAAATGTTATCGGCGACGTTATCGATGATTTTAACTGTGTCACCTCGTGTACACTGAATGAAGCTGGTTGAATAAATACTATTTTAAATTCAGATGTAGTGTTTAAACAAATTAGACTCTCAGTTTTCGGTTGAATTACGGCTTTTTTGCATGTTGTATATTGATTAATTGAATGTTGCCCACATTCACCAACGTGAAACGCTTTACCCTTTCAGTTCTCTTCCTCCCTCCGTGTGTCCCTCCCAACACGTTTAGATATTACTTTAAAGAGATTGTATTTCTATATCAAGCATATAATAATGCACTATGCACTTC
This sequence comes from Caprella mutica, assembly GCA_947561585.1. NCBI lineage: Eukaryota > Metazoa > Arthropoda > Malacostraca > Amphipoda > Caprellidae > Caprella > Caprella mutica. The sequence continues at coordinate 231,913 of CANNZV010000149.1, forward strand.
ACTAAAACACTCACAAGAATTTGTCTCACAACTCAGACTTGAGATTTAGATGTTAATCTCATGCGAGCCAAATGGTAACTAGCTGTGAATGTTCATTACACATAATTATATAGGTTCGCAAGAGCAGTTATGCGTACACAAGTAATGTGTTTGCATCACTACATTGCTCCCCCCTTTCGAAAATTTCAAAGTTACAATCCGCATTTTCCAAGTCTAACAGCTGGCCTCTCTGCACATTGTTACCCAATAGTTGACAATGTTCAGATGCGCACTCTGTTAGTGGAAATCTGTGTATTGGATCCCTTGAAATTTCTCGAACCGGCTATAATTGTATTACTAGCAAATTGATTAAAAATATAAGTTTAATTCATTCTAAAAGTATTTCAGAAGTAGAGTGCATCAATAATTTTTTTTATAGAATTTTTATCTTACCTATACAATCTTAATTTTTGCTTTAACAATATTTTTTATTTATTACTAAATGTACTAAGTTATTCCTACCTACTATGTCTCAGTTCAAAATAGATATTTTTTTCAAAACTTGCCTAATATATTAGAGATCTCACCTCGCCCCTCCTAATATTTGGAATATCATTCTAAATATTATCAGAGACTTCGATCACTCCAATATATTACACATAGTTGTTATTTCATTTACATTTAAAAAAATTGTTATGATTCAAAAAAAATTTGTAAAAATATATTTTTGTTTAACTTATTTATGTTTTATTTTAATGAAATTCCTACTTTATTGACGAAAAGAATTATTCGTTATAATTTATCATATGTTATGATATCGTAAATTGTGACTTTTTAATCAATCATTTTTATTATCAAATTTTGAGACAGTCTTAATTCTTAAAAGTAAACATTAAAATTAACATCGAAAAAAAAACATTAATCTTAAAATTAAATTAAATTGAAAATGATTATATTTCAATATCACTTAAAATTACCCAAACTTAAAATTTAAAACTTAAAGTAATGGTCTAATTTAATTTGAATTTTTTAAATTTTTTCCTAAATGCTACTTGACCTTTTAATAATATTGCTTTTTGGTTTTTGACTTTTATGAGGCATTATAATAAAATTTGTCGCCTGGATGTTAATAGCATGGTCATTAAAGTAATTAACCGTCCTGATTAGTTCCCCTGTTCTAAAGGGCGTTTCCTATTTTTAATTTGATTGAAGGCCTCTGTCGCCATCTTTGATTTTAAACTCCGTATCACGTACAGCTTCATATCCTCATCTGATTTTATCTTTTTGGCATGAGTGTATCCGCATACCAGAATTCCTACCATTAATAAAGACAAAATCAATACCAACACATCACTGAACAAATTGGGTATGAGGTCATATTGCGTTGTTCCCATGTTCTTAATGGTGTCCTCCAGGTGAGCTTTGTTCATTGTCGCAGACTTTTGGATAAGTTCTACGACCGAATTAAGATCGAAATTGCTCTGTGTTTGGCCCATCGTCTTCAGCTGCGTTGAGTTCCTCTTCCCACGACCTTGTCGCGTGGCAGTGACAAGCAGGAAGGTACGGCAAACGTTTGTAGTGAACGTTGAGTTCCTCAGGCACCGGCTGTGAGTGGCTGGGAGGCTGGGAGTGGCTGAGAGACTGTCAGTGGCTGGGAGTGGCTTTCTCCGTGTAGCTGAAATCGAAACGATATTGTTAATACATGGCCCCTGGTTTTATTTAAATAATTTATCAGTCTCAGTGTGAATTAATTATTTTTGATTTTAATTTCTTTCAGTCCTTTAATGTGATTTCAAATTTATTTTGTAATTTTCATTTTGATTTTAAACAATTTAACTCCTACGTTTCTTTAGCATATAACACTAAACATATAAATACAAAATCTAAAATTAACATGCATCAAAAATTATTCATCTTAAAATTATTATATGAAATTTTATGTAAATAAAATTCATATTTCATCCCACCAACTTAAATTAAATACATACAATTATTTTACTCTTTAAAATTATTATTGTATTGATACAATGATTCTCTTACTGAGTATAAAGTAAGTATTGTATTATTAACAATGTGCTGCATAATGTGTGTTTGTTTGATTAGCGTAAGCAAAAAAATTGTAAACATTTCTCTGGGACTTCGCTTGTAACTGAGTTATATGTCAAGTGTTACTGTACTATTTGTTACATGTTACTTCGAGTTACTTCATGTTACTACGTGTTATGTGTTCCTTTTTTGGGCTACCTACATGATGTTTATATTCAAATTGATCACAATTTGATTTCCTGTTTAATGATAATAATGAAATTACTTAATTAATTGGTTGTGAAATTTTCTAACTTAGTTAAGTAATTTATGTTACTTGTTACCGTTTGATGTCCAATTTTTATTACTGCTTTGTTTTTCTTGACCTGTAATACCTTACCTGGTCCTATCCAATTCAATTGTAGCTTATGAGTTTTTTGATGGTTTCTAATTAATACTCGGTCACCTATCTGTATAAGTTTGTCATTTCGTGTCCTATTGTGGTAAATTATGCGTTTGTTTGTTTGGTTAATAATGTTCACCCTAATCTGATCTAGAATAAATATAGCTTGTCTGGCCTTAACTTTGACTATTGATTCTGATGTATCTAGATTATAAATGTTATCAAAATTTTCTGCTTGTATATTTAGGGAAGTATCTCGACCATATAGAGCGTATGATGGAGATACTACGATCTGGTTGTTAACTGTATTTTGGACAATATCGAGAAACATGTCCCAATTATCGTGATTTACTGTTGCTACATAAAACCTTAATAGCTTGTTAATTCATTGGTTGTTGCGTTCACAAATTCCATTGGAATATGCTGAGTATGGTAACACTTCACATTTATATATCTGATGTATTTCACTGAAAGTTTTAATTGCGTTAGACTTAAATTCTTTCGCACAATCTGACATTAGCGTTTTGGGATATCCGCATCGGCTTAATGTTTTACTTAGACAATCAATTACTGTGTTAGTTGATTTGTCAGCTACGGCGTGTAATTCGTTATATCGTGTCAACATACATGTTATTGATAAAATGTATTTGTTGTTTGAGTCCGTTTTAATGAAAGGTCCTATAAAGTCAAATGAAACTGTTTCAAATGGTGTATTAGCTACTGGGGCAGTCAATAATTTAATAGGAGTATCTAGACTTCGTTTAAGTATCTTGCAAGCGTCACATCTTTTAATAAAAGATTCTATGACCGATCTTTCTTGAAAATGATAGTATTTTAGTCGAAATTTAAATAGCGTATGAGCTAAACCACAATGTGTGTTAAAATGTATTGAATTAATTACTAAATTGATCATTTCGGTTGGTATAACATAATTAATAATACTGGCTGCCCTTGTATCTATTTTCCTAAGTCGATATAATATTCCGTCTAATATGAAAAACTCAGCTATGTTTTTAGTGGTACATAACTGTTTCCTATTTAAACTGTCCATAATTTCCTTACAAGCAAAGTCTTTTGACTGTGCTGTCTTTAGTCTGTTTAAAGTCCATGTTATTTCTTCGTGTTTAGGTATGTAATTTAAAAATGGTTTTTCTTTGTTGATTTTATACAACTTAGATGGATCTGATTCTTGTTCGTTTTCTGAGTCTGTTTCTGATTCAATGTCATTATTGTCTATAATTTGTGGTACATTCAGTTTAGCCCTCGATCAAGTGGTTGCTATAAAACTTTCAATTGAGCTGAAACTTTCATTAGATGGTGTTAAAAGTCCGCATTCATCTATTGTTTCTTCCGTTAAAGGGGGTAATCTACTTAGAGTGTCTGCTACCACATTGCGCTTACCCTCAAAATATTTAACCGTGCAATCATAGGTGCTGGCTTCGATTGCCCACCTTGCCATAGCTGCATCTAATGGGAGTTTATTACCAAAAAACGCGCATAAGGGTTTGTGATCAGTTAAAATGGTAATAGGGTACCCTAGACATAGATATTGAAATTCGTTTAACGCTAGATGGATCGCAAAAAACTCTTGTTTCGTAACTGAATACCTTTTCTGGGTAGTATTTAGTGATTTACTGAAATAGGCTATCGGTCTTAATGTTTTGCTCCTGGTCGAATCTGGCTGTAGCAAAGCAGAGCCAAGTCCAACACAAGATCTATCAGTAAATAAATGAAATGGTTTGGAATAATTTGGGTGAGCTAAAACCTTATCTGATGTCAAAATATTTTTGAGACTAGTGAAGCTAGCCTCACATTCGTCAGTCCAGTCAAATTTAGTGTCCTTCCTTAATAGTCTGCATAATGGTTCGGCTTTCTGGCTAAATTTAGGGACGAACTTACGAAAATAATTCGCAAGTCCTAAGAAACGCTGAAGTTTCTTTACATCTGTTGGTCTAGATGCCTCTCTAAGTTTTTCATTTTGGATGCACCGTATGCCCTCAGTCGTGACTCGGTGTCCAAGAAAGTTGATTTCGTGTTTAAAGAATTCACACTTCTCTAATTTTAGTCTCAAATGAGCATCACGTAAACTCATCAGCACTTGGCTAATATCATCTAAATGTTGTTCATATGATCGACTAAAAATTAGGATATCATCAATAAATACGAAACATAATTTCCCTAATATTTTATTTAAAGCTTTCGTCATGATTGCTTGAAATACTTTTGGGCTATTGACATACCCAAACGGTAATTTGCAGAAGTGGAATTTCTTTCCATTTACCGCAAATGCTGTGAGTCGTTTAGAGTCTTCAGATATTTTCACTTGATGAAAAGCGCTCCTTAGATCTAAACTAGAAAATACCTTGGACCCACCTAAAGATCCTAGCATATCGTCTACTCTTGGTAATGGAAACCCTTGTATATGTACACATTTATTTAGAGATCTGAAATCTATTACGGGACGTATTTCCCCATTCTTTTTATGAACTATGATGACTGGGAAGTTAAAGTCGGACATTGAAGGTTCAATAATTCCTTCTTCTAACATTGATTTATTAACTTCTTCAAGTTGTTCTTGAAATTTATGAGGTATCCTATACGGTGTTTTATTGATCACTACATTAGGATCTTTTAATTTTATCTGATGTGTACAGATACTAGTGGTTCCTATTGGTTCGTCTTTAAGTGTGATAACGTCTCTAAAGTCATTTAGTAACTGTGTTGTTTTGTCCTTATACTCTGACATTCCACATGATATGTCAGCATTAATTAACCTTCTCAGTGCTGATGGCGTCGTCTGAAAATTGTTTTCTAAATCATCATTTCTTACTGTGATATCACGGCTTCTCTCCGTGCTACTATCACGTGATATTTTACACTCTATCTCATGGTTGCCATGCACTGAATCTAATGGCTCTCCATTATTTCCAACTGCATGTACCATTGACTTATCATAAATCAAATCAGGGGTAACGTTTCGTTCAAATGGCTTCGTTTTTTCGTCACTCAACACGTTTCCTAATGTAGATTTACGAGTCCTATTACTTAAACACTCAGAAATAGTCGCTATATTCACTTCGACTTGTCTTTCATAGACTTCAAGTGTTCCTAATATTTGATTATCGCTTAATACGATTTCGCTATCAGTCAGGTTCATTACAAAAACTGGGCAAATAGACACCTGGTCCCCTTCGTTATTATTTTCTTCTATATTTATTAAGGTTTCGGCTACCACTAAACCCGAACTGAAAATTATCTTAGCTACGATAAAACTTCCTGCTTCGTTATTCTTAACGAAACCATATATTACCATAATAGTATTTGCCTCCACGACTTGGCTACTTACATGAACATTACCGTTCTTCTTTCGTATTATATTTTTTCTTCTAGACTTTGGCTTCATTTCGGACTTCATAACATCCGCTTGCCCTTTCTGTTTTAAATGCGACTTAACCCTTACCTTCGCAATGCTACTGTGGCTGCCTGTTCGTTCATTTATTTCTCTAATTAAACTCCTCCTCTTTGACCTATTAGAGATGAGAACTAACTCAGCTATTAAACAGTCCGTATTTAATAGTTCCTTTGTGGCTATTTTGCGTTTTTCCATAAACGGAATTATTTCTTCAACTAATTTCAAATTATTTTTATTAAAATTGATTTGGGCGTTTTTCAAAACATCTCTTCCCAATATCATATCGTAGGGGAAGCTCGCGTTGTCGATTAGTAAAGCGTTTACTCGTTGTTTATTTGACTTGGATGACAATACTAAATTTATTTCACCCTTTACTTCGGAACGGCCGTTGATGCCTTTGATTGTGACATCTGATTTCATTATCTTTTCGTTACTAGCAATCTATTTGAAATTACGACTGTTTAAAATTGTTCGCTCACTACCTGAGTTTAATAACGCTTCCCAATCAAATTCCTTATTATGCAATATAATAGTTGGTTTAGAGGTTCCTTTTATTTTATAATGACAGTCCTTTAAACCACTTAATTCGTCTTTATTTTTTACGAACTGAGCTGCGATATACGTCTCGCTAGTACTTATTTAGTCTGTTAACATGTGTTAACGACTAGGCTGTTAACTTCTTTAAATATTTCTTGTCTTCGTTTATTTAATATTAATCTCTATTAAGATTAAGAGGCTTGATTCACGGAATTCTTAACGTGACAAATAGACTATGGACTTATATGGACATAAGAAGACTGAAGGATTCAAGTGAATAGGAGAACAACAATTCTGTTATCTTTAATAGTCGCTGGTACAGAGATATACAAAAGGTTTTACAATACAGTAAAATCTACAACGTACTATTAGAATACTGAAACTATTCTGTGCCTAGGGGCACATAACTAGAGAGATTCTCCTAGGTGAGTGTAGGGTTTCTAATTCTCCACTGACTCTAGAGAGAAAAATCTCAAATATATATAGTGTGGAAGTACAGAGAAATCTAACCATTCAAGGTTGACTCCTCTGGTACCACACCCTAGGTATAACATCAGTTTTTTATACCCATTCTAAACTCTCTGTGAAAATCTCACAGCTCTCTACACATAAATACTTTATCTAAGTACTTCTTTGCTTGACATTTATTATCCATAATTGGGAGATTCTTCCATTGGCTAATCAACTCGTATTGTATACGCCATGCTTGTATTCCTTATAGAAAATGTGCAATAATGCAAGACGCAATTTTACAATCTTTTTGCTAAGAGATTTGCAAACGATTAATGTAATACATTTTTAACAGACACGTTTTCAGAATATAAAGAGTTTAATTAACCCACAATATGTAATACTATTTTTTCATTATAGCCTTATCTTTTTAGAAAGCTTTTAGAATATAACTATGTCATTTTTAGTTATTCATTTATTTCTCGAAATGTAACTATTACTTAGCTTGAAATGGATAAAATTAACGGGGAAATATGCAAACAGTGTTGAAGTTACAGGTTGCCTTCAACACTGCCCCCCCCCCCTTTTTCAAAACATGTTATCATGTTTTCAATAACCGAACAGAATACAGTATACATGTATCATACCAAGCTTCAAATATCAATACCCAATATTTATAATCTAAAATAGTTACAAAGTCAAGCATGAAATCAAAATATAATTATTTTATATATGACCAAACAATTACAGAAATATTCAACATTTCCTGTATAAAATTACATTTATATCGAATAAAAGCATTAGACATTTAGAACACATTAACTCATATTATCTTTTATCAATATTCTCTCGTTTCAACGTCTTATGTTTTTCAACTTTAAAAAAGTTAACAATAATTCAAAATACAATATATAAGTACATTACAATGCCTTATCATTCATTATCCTTAGTGAATTATATCCAACATATAGCATGTATCAGTAAAATAAAACCATATAGTCTAAACTTTCACTTTCTACCACAAAGTTACTGCGACCTTCATTCAAAAACCTGTTGTAATCTACTGCAAAACTTCTTTCTAAGTTTGCGAAAAATAACTTATTTTACCTCGGTTTACACCACAATAACCGGTATTAATATTATATTATCATCCATGATGAATTATTATCATTCATATTAAACACTATTGATACTCATATATATAATAATATATACTTAACAAACATCTAAGTTAATAAAACATTTTTTTGAGGAATATTCCCGATACCGTATACCTGGTTTCTCTGCAATTCTTATAGGAATGGTTCAGGTCCCATTGAGATGTTTTTGTCTAGATGTTCTTCAGGTTTGTCCATTGCATTTTCATCATGACTGCATGCGGCGGTCGTTGACCCCAGCTGATCACCTTCTGGCTCGTCTGGTGAACTGAATGCACTGGTTGGTCGTGCTACTTCATTATGCTCTTGTACTGTATCGCAAATGTCCTTGCAGGCTTCTCTCTGTTTCACCTGTTCTTCTAACGAAAGCCGTAGTGCTTGTAGCGCCTCTATACGTCCTTCATGGATTCTGTTAGAAAGGTTCCTCTTACTGTCACCCTCCTCGCAGTCAGGAGAGGTATCACGGCTCCTCCTCCGTCATTGTTCGTCCGCTTCAATAAATTGTTCACAGTCGCTCATTTTTATCCAGCCACTGTTTTCCTGTAGCTCTTCCATTAAGGGTTTTGATATTCTCAGCAATTCCACTCTTGCCGTTTTGTTCAACAATGTGAATAGTGGATGGCGAACGTTAGATTGATGATTTTCAAGTTTAATTTTCTTTACCTTATCTGGGTAGTGACTGGTAGTAATCCTCCTTTTGCTTATTGCGAAATAGAGGATTTCGATGTCACTATCTGGTTGATCGTATAGTATTTCCGGGTCACTGTCTGATTGACTCATTTTGTGTTTAGTTAGGAACCACCGGCAAATTCACTCTTCTTTTATTCAGTTCTTCAGTGACCTGCTCCTCTACTCCTGTTTCCTCAGTGACCAACTTTCCTTTTGACTCGTCGTCGTCGTTAGTGCTTGTGGTACAGATTTAATGGTAACCAACCCTCACGGGTTTTCTTGTAGTTACAATCCGTTTTACTGCCCAGAGTAACAAACCCTTACGAGTTCTCTTGCGATTACACTCTTGCAGTTTCACCACAATTCACTAACTTAGTTCGTTTTTCACTGTATCACTTCTGTCTATCTTATTCCATTTGTAATCCATATATCTCTCTTTATCACACATCCACTCAAAAAAATGCCAATGTTAATATTTAGGCTGTTAACATGTGTTAACGACTAGGCTGTTAACTTCTTTAAATATTTATTTAATATTAATCTCTATTAAGATTAGGAGGCTTGATTCACGGAATTCTTAACGGGACAAATAAACTATGGACTTATATGGACATAAGAAGACTGAAGCATTCAATTGAATAGGAGAACAACAATTCTGTTATCTTTAATAGTCGCTGGTACAGAGATATACAAAAGGTTTTACAATTCAGTAAAATCTACAACGTACTACTAGAATACTGAAACTATTCTGTGCCTAGGGGCACATAACTAGAGAGATTCTCCTAGGTGAGTGTAGGGTTTCTAATTCTCCACTGACTCTAGATAGAAAAATCTCAAATATATATAGTGTGGAAGTACAGAGAAATCTAACCATTCAAGGTTGACTCCTCTGGTACCACACCCTAGGTATAACATCAGATTTTTATACCCATTCTAAACTCTCTGTGAAAATCTCACAGCTCTCTACACATAAATACTTTATCTAAGTACTTCTTTGCTTGACATTTATTATCCATAATTGGGAGATTCTTCCATTGGCTAATCAACTCGTATTGTATACGCCATGCTTGTATTCCTTATAGAAAATGTGCAATAATGCAAGACGCAATTTTACAATCTTTTTGCTAAGAGATTTGCAAACGATTAATGTAATACATTTTTAACAGACACGTTTTCAGAATATAAAGAGTTTAATTAACCCACAATATGTAATACTATTTTTTCATTATAGCCTTATCTTTTTAGAAAGCTTTTAGAATATAACTATGTCATTTTTAGTTATTCATTTATTTCTCGAAATGTAACTATTACTTAGCTTGAAATGGATAAAATTAACGGGGAAATATGCAAACAGTGTTGAAGTTACAGGTTGCCTTCAACAGTACTTACCTCTTCATTGCTTAAATTAACTTCCTTTAGTATATCGTACTTGTTTTTAATTTCACATTGATTTTTTAAATTGAGTGACGAAATAAGTTCACCATTGAATTTAACGTACACAGGATCTAATTTATTCATGTTTGATTCACATGTGTGCACGGAGTTACCATCGGTTTTCGCATTTGTCTTTGATAAATGTTTTATTAAATTAATCCTACCAAGTTGTTTACTAACTGTATGCTCTGTATTTATTTCAGCGTTCGTATTTACATTTTTATGCGAAAATCCTTGTACTGACCTCGGTTAACAGGTCTTTGAGTACGACAGTCTCTACCTAAATGTCCTATGTTGTTACATTTGTAACACCTTATTGTGTCACTATTCTGCTGTGGTGTGTGTGTTTGTACATTTGTCGCATTTGCTCTACCTTGGTTGTGTCTATACCTACTTCTTCTTGCATGCCTACTGTGTGTTCCTCTGTACCTACCATCATGTGCGTAATATAACTCCGCTTTTCCTTCCTGCATATCATCGTGATAATGATTATAACCCTGATTCTCACTTACAAATTGATCAGAATTTTCTATCACAAAAGCTTCTGTGTTATTGAAATTCATTTTAGGAATTAGAATTTTTTTGTCATGGGGCAAAGACCTGACAGTAAATTAGCTGTTGTTTTGAACGGTCCTTCAATTACGCCCTTAACAATATTAGAGTTGACCTGTGGTCCCGATATTGTCAAGAACATGGCTGTATTCATCAAATCTTTAGCGTGTTTCTTCAATCTATTGTTGAAATCCTGATTACTTTCACCTGCATTCCTTGTAGGAAATTGCGCGTTCATTGTGTCGTCATTTAGGATATGGTCCGTGACCTCGCCTATTTTTTCCAATGTACTTAATATGTCACTGGCAGCTGTAGTTTCATCTTTCAATTTATTGGTGTATAATTCGTGACAAACACTGTTGATGTCCTTACTGTCTTTCTGCACATATATATCTTCTAGAACTGCGCATATTTCTTCGTAGGTGCTACCTATAAATGTTTTCCCGTTAACAACGTTGTTGGGGAGGCCGTGATCCCCAAACATTATGCTCTTGGTAAATAAAGATGGCAGATTTTTCATAAGTTTACTTGAGACAATAACCAGGCTGGCTGTAATAACAAAATAAACTACTTAAATAAATGCATTCTGTTATTTACATATATGAATCACAAATAGAAAGGTGTATCTTACCCTGGTTATGACGATCCTAGACTTCATAAACAATTCATTTCAAACTCACTTAATTGTAGCTACCATAACTTTTCATATCTTTGTTTCTGCAAAAAACACCATAACAACTAATATCAATAGAGCACAAATTAAGGTTTATTAAAGGCACACAAATTAAGGTCTACACTGCAGCACATCCAGACTAAGACTGACTCTGACAATTGATTCTTCCTATGAGGTAAACTATACTTAACAATTCTTCCCTTTCAGATTTATGTTTTTATGCTATTTATATTGACAATGCTATTTTTTGGTTTAAATTTCAGATTTATATTTTATGCTGTTCATATTTTAACAATGCTATTTTAATAGGTAGTCATCCCCTAACATACCTCCCCTCCTAGTTTTTACTCTAGGAAAAACTAATAAATTTTATAATATACCATCTAAGTATAATTTTACGAATTTTTTTATTGAACATACAAAGTTATTTACAAAAGAAATACAAATTTTAAAATGACCCTAACAATAAGGCAATATCCTTTCATACATCTTGCCATCCTCTTCATGGCCTAACCAGCTTTCTCAGGTAGCATCATCTCCAAATATCTTCTCAATAAATGGCAAGATTAGCTCTGCACATCATCAAATTGGAGACTCCAAGTTGCTTATGTGTGCTATCGCTTCTCCAGACAAGTTCAATCATGCGATGACTCCAAGCATGAAACCAGCAGAATAAAGAAAATCAGTTAATTGAAATTTAACAGTTTCATAGAAAAAATAAATAGCTACCAACTCTCAAATCAATACTTCCCACATCATACCAACTTTTTTTTTATCAATTTAGAAGTTTGTAATTTTTTTTTAAGCATTTTTTTTCAATCTCAACATATTTAAAAGTTATTTACAAATTCAATTCATTACTTAAATCTTAATCCAATATCAGCCATTTCAAAGGAAGCAGTCTACTTTTTTTTTCTCTTCTTATAATCTTTACTTATCTCAACAAATCTATTAAACTTAAATAATCCATAGCTACTACTAATTAGCCAATTCTTAAACCAATCAACCCATTCATTCTAACAAATTACCAAACTCAACACTTCAATCTTACAGTTTTTAGCAACTTCCAGTTTCATTATTGTACCAATTTCCATCTTTAGTGAAATTTCCACAATTTTGGGTACTGTCTTAGATTTCTCTATTTCTTGTTTGTCATCTTCCAGTTTCTTCAGCTTTTCATTTTCCAGTTTCTTCAGCTTTTCATCTTCCAGTTTCTTTAGCTTTTCATCTTCCAGTTTCTTCAGCTTTTCATCTTCCAGTTTCTTCAGCTGTTCATCTTCCAGTTTCTTCAACTTTTCATCTTCCAGTTTCTTCAGCTTTTCATCTTCCAGTTTCTTCAGCTTTTCATCTTCCAGTTTCTTCAGCTTTTCATCTTCCAGTTTCTTCAGCTTTTCATCTTCCAGTTTTTTCAGCTTTTCATCTTCCAGTTTCTTCAGCTTTTCATCTTCCAGTTTCTTCAGCTTTTCATCTTCCAGTTTCTTCAGCTTTTCATCTTCCAGTTTCTTCAGCTTTTCATCTTCCAGTTTCTTCAGCTTTTCATCTTCCAGTTTCTTCATCTTTTCATCTTTCAGTTTCTTCAGCTTTTCATCTTTCAGTTTCTTCAGCATTTCATCTCTCAGTTTCTTCAGCTTTTCATCTTCCAGTTTCTTCAGCTTTTCATCTTCCAGTTTCTTCAGCTTTTCATCTTCCAGTTTCTTCAACTTTTCATCTTCCAGTTTCTTCAGCTTTTCATCTTCCAGTTTCTTCAGCTATTCATCTTCCAGTTTCTTCAGCTTTTCATCTTCCAGTTTCTTCAGCTTTTCATCTTCCAGTTTCTTCAGCTTTTCATCTTCCAGTTTCTTCAGCTTTTCATCTTCCAGTTTCTTCAGCTTTTCATCTTCCAGTTTCTTCAGCTTTTCATCTTCCAGTTTCTTCAGCTTTTCATCTTCCAGTTTCTTCAGCTTTTCATCTTTCAGTTTCTTCAGCTTTTCATCTTTCAATTTCTTCAGCTTTTCATCTTTCAGTTTCTTCAGCTTTTCATCTTCCAGTTTCTTCAGCTTTTCATCTTCCAGTTTCTTCAGCTTTTCATCTTCCAGTTTCTTCAACTTTTCATCTTCCAGTTTCTTCAGCTTTTCATCTTCCAGTTTCTTCAGCTATTCATCTTCCAGTTTCTTCAGCTTTTCATCTTCCAGTTTCTTCAGCTTTTCATCTTCCAGTTTCTTCAGCTTTTCATCTTCCAGTTTCTTCAGCTTTTCATCTTCCAGTTTCTTCAGCTTTTCATCTTCCAGTTTCTTCAGCTTTTCATCTTCCAGTTTCTTCAGCTTTTCATCTTCCAGTTTCTTCAGCTTTTCATCTTTCAGTTTCTTCAGCTTTTCATCTTTCAGTTTCTTCAGCTTTTCATCTTTCAGTTTCTTCAGCTTTTCATCTTTCAGTTTCTTCAGCTTTTCATCTTCCAGTTTCTTCAGCTTTTCATCTTTTAGTTTCTTCAGCTTTTCATCTTCCAGTTTCTTCAGCTTTTCATCTTCCAGTTTCTTCAGCTTTTCATCTTCCAGTTTCTTCAGCTTTTCATCTTCCAGTTTCTACAGCTTTTCATCTTCCAGTTTCTTCAGCTTTTCATCTTCCAGTTTCTTCAGCTTTTCATCTTCCAGTTTCTTCAGCTTTTCATCTTCCAGTTTCTTCAGACTCTCATCTTCCCTCCGTTTAATTTTTTCTTCTCTTTTTCTTAAACAGGCTTTTATATCATGACCCGATTGACCACAAAATTCACACATAGTATGAATCCATTGAAAATCACTATGTTTCTGCTTATTAGGTCTATTTCTGTGAAGCTCATCATAAATTTTGGCAAATTTCATGATCATCTTCCAATCAACTTCTTCATCTTCAATAGCTTTAGTTATAAGCCAGTTTTGCAGAAATTCCCTGTACTCTTCATCTACAGTTTTCTTGTACTTGTTCAACAAAGTCACACTAGTCATATTTCTTCTGTGGATATGCTTCTATGAACAAATCTAACAACCTGGCACTGTATCTCTTCCTGGACTCTCCAACTTTTATATGAGCTCTTTTAAATTCTTCTCTTGCCTCCATTTCGTAACCTTTTAACTTAGAACCACTTATTTTATAATGAATTTATATCTTTTTATCAGAGTCCTTGATCAATACTGATTCTCTTCATTCTACTCCTAAACATCACTAGACACCATCTTGTAGCAATCCTATTTTTCAAATTGTCACATATTCCTCTTTGTGCATTACCAATTGAATGCAATCAGTTCTGGTTATCTTCAGAGCTTCCGTTTTTAGTCACGGCACCATTTAAGTAAGGGGAGTCGTGATCCCCAAACATTATGCTCTTGGTAAATAAAGATGGCAGATTTTTCATAAGTTTACTTGAGACAATAACCAGGCTGTAATAACAAAATAAACTACTTAAATAAATGCATTCTGTTATTTACATATATGAATCACAAATAGAAAGGTGTATCTTACCCTGGTTATGACGATCCTAGACTTTATAAACAATTCATTTCAAACTCACTTAATTGTAGCTACCATAACTTTACATATCTTTGTTTCTGCAAAAAACACCATAACAACTAATATCAATAGAGCACAAATTAAGGTTTATTAAAGGCACACAAATTAAGGTCTACACTGCAGCACATCCAGACTAAGACTGACTCTGACAATTGATTCTTCCTATGAAGTAAACTATACTTAACAATTCTTCCCTTTCAGATTTATGTTTTTATGCTATTTATATTGACAATGCTATTTTTTGGTTTAAATTTCAGATTTATATTTTATGCTATTATATTTTAACAATGCTATTTTAATAGGTAGTCATCCCCTAACAACGTTATTAACGGTAATTTGAAAATCTCCCAACTTGCAAAACAAAATCTGTAAAATCAATAAAATTATAAGATTAAATATTAATACCTGTCACATCAATAATATTAAAAAGCTGAAAGAAATGCATTAACAAAATGCATCCTATTATAATAATTGCTGCAATAAAAAGTAGTTAAGTACTTCTAACTAACCTTTTACTATTTATTGTTGCTAATGTAATACACATAAACGCTGACACCGAGAGACTGTTTATTCACCACTGGACTTGATTCACAGAGAACCGTATGCACAAATGAAACTGATAAATACAAAGGTATGAAAACGCTATTTAAATCGTTAGCCTATTTTATACTCAACTTTTGTTTCATGAACAGTGGGACTCTCTTCTTCAGATGTTATCGGCGACGTTATCGATGGTTTTAACTGTGTCACCTCGTGTACACTGAATGAAGCAGGTTGAATAAATACTACTTCAAATTCAGATGTAGTGTTTAAACAAATTAGACTCTCAGTTTTCGGTTGAATTACGGCTTTTAGCATGTTGTATATTGAATGTTGTCCACATTCACCAACGTGCAATGCTTTACCTTTTCAGTTCTCTTCCTGCCTCCGTGTGTCACCGAAGATTTACCGAACTGGTTAATCTCACTGATTGTCTCTGCTCTCACTCAAATTAGGCCATCTGTACTCTCCTTATCCTTCCGATAATTTTCGAGATGCCTTATGTTTGATTTTGATTTGAAATTCTTTATATTTTATCACAAAAACTGAACACCGTAATTGGATTGTACTAGCTATCAAATAGGGTCGCAAAACCCGGTCTTGCTGTAATCAAATACTCTCCAATCAGATGGTTAACTTAGTTTTTGGTAAACTACAAAGTTCTCAATCTTTCACTTTAGTAATTGAATTTTCGTTCGTTAAATTCGAATTACTTAATCACACACCATAATGTTATAATTAGGTTAAATTATAGTGGGTTAACAACGTTAAGACATAGAGTTTATTTTACAGAGTAATATATGTTTTACAGTTAGAAGTTTATTAGAGAGATGTGTGGAGCACATCTCTTACTGAGTAATGTAAAAGACAGACTAGCTAAAAAATTGACATACGGTGCTATTCAAGACGCACCGGAACTGTGTTCGGACTTTAACCCTTAAGTCCGTTTCTCATAAAAGTAATACATTGTTATTTAAACAATAGGTAATTAATATAGCTCAGCTAATCTAACAGGAAGTTAACATTAAACATATATAAGAGTGTGTAATACATTTAAACTAAAATTCCAACACTCCTCCTAACACGACATTATATATTTTTCATGCCTATTAATTCAACTAATTTAGTGAATCTATCAGTAGGCAGAGGTTTGTTAAATATGTCAGCAAGCATAATTTCACTGGGGCAATAAACAAGTTTAATTTTGTTTGAAGCAACAAGATCTCTAATGTAATGAAATTTAATATCCATTTCGATCTAGGATGATTTTTAGCATTTTTAGCAATACAAATTGCTGACTGATTATCCTCAAACAAAACGATAGGATTCTTATTAGGTACTTTAAGATCTAATAGTAATTTATTTAGAAATACAGCTTCTTGGGAGGCACCAGAGGGAAACATATTCAGCTTCAGCCGTTGATAAAGCAACACATGACTGTTTCACAGAGCGCCAAGAAATAATTGAATTATTTAACAGAAAGCATTGGCCAGAAGTACTTTTCCTATCAACTCTGTTACCTGCCCAGTCAGCATCAGAATAACCTATCAAATCAGAATCTTCATTACCATATGTAATGCCAAGATCAGGTGTGCCCTTTAGGTATCTAAATATTCTCTTAATTGCAGTCCAGTGCTTAGTGTTTGGATTGGAACAAAATTTAGAGACATTTCCAACTGCATAAGTTATGTCAGGCCTAGTTTTAGTAGATAGATAAAGTAAAGCACCTACAGCTGACTGATATTTAGTTTTATCTACTAGTTCACAATCATCAGTAGTTGGTTCCAAATGAGAATTAACATCAGCAGGATTGGATACAGGTTTACAATTATTGAATTCAAATCTATCTAATAAATCGTTGACAAATGAAGATTGATTTAATGATATTTTATTTTCGTCTTGTACGACTTTTATGCCTAAGAAATAGGATAATTTTCCTATGTCTTTCATCTCAAATTTAGCACTTAAATCAGTCTTGATTTTAGTCAGGTCATCATAGTTCTTACATGCTACAATAATATCATCTACATACACAGAAATGAAGCATGGTGAGTCATTGATTACTTTAACATAAATACATGAGTCACAAGAGGACTGAATAAATCCTAAGGATTTAACATATGCATCCAAAGAATCATTCCAACATTTGGGTGATTGTTTTAAACCATACATAGATTTGTTTAGTTTGCTCACTAAATCTTCTTTTCCTGGTTGAACATAGCCTGGAGGCTGTCTAATATAAACGTTTTCTTTAAGATCCCCTTTTAAAAAAGCAGAATTGACATCCAAGTGATGTACAAATAATTTTTGTTTAGCAGCTAACGATAACATGGTTCGCACCGATTCAAATCTAACTACAGGAGCAAAAATTTCATCATAGTCGATACCAGGTCTCTGTAAGAAACCCTGAGCGACTAATCTAGCTTTATATGAAGCCACTCTACCATCAGATCCCTTTTTCTTTTTAAACACCCATTTAGATTTGATGATATTAATATCTGAGGTAGGTTTTACGAGCTCAAAAACTTCATGTTTGTTAAAAGCATTTAATTCCCTCTCAATGGCAAGTTTCCATTTAGAGGATTCAGAACCGCTATTAAGAGCCTCAAATACCGACCTAGGTTCGATATTGTTATTCTCATTGACTAATAAACCCTCCTCCTCAAACGGATCAAGGCTATAATCCCAACTTCCGTATCTGACAGGAGCTCGACGCGTTCTAGCCGATCGTCTATTTTCCAGTTCAGGATGATCCTCATCTGGTCTGATAGCTGGTTCAGGTTGTGCCTCAGGTGCAACTGGAGGATTATAGTCAGGAGTTTGAATCTCCGGCCCTGCAGGTTCTGAATCTTCTGAAAGGAACACCAGTGGAGAGGTAGGGGTCTCAATCAGTTGAGGGGTCTCAATCTTAGATGAAACTGATTCATCAAAGGTTACATTCGTTTACATCATTTGGCTGATTTTGAGTTCTGTTAGTTTGAGAATACCGTTTAAATTTAAAGCAGTCTTTCTTCACGTGACCTAATTTCTTACAAAAATGACACTTAATTGACTGTTTATTTACTGCTGCATCAATCTGTGTATTTGATAATGCCAAACCATCATTGGATTTAATACTCAACTTTTCAGTTTCTCTCCGGAGTGTGTCAGCTACGGTATTCCAGTTAGGAATGTTTGACTGTGCTTCAAGTGCAGTAACTAACAATTCAAACTGCTCTGGTAAGGATGATAGTAGACAAATAACTTTATCCTCTTCCTTGACCGCTTGATCCAACAAGGCCAGCTCTTGAAAAACTTCAGTTAGTTCTTTCAAATGGGAGTTGAGTAGTTCAGGAGATTTCAATTTCAAATTGTAGAGTTTCTTCTTCAGACGAAGTTTGTTCGCCCACGTGTTTTTCTGAAACGTTTCTTGAAGGGTGGTCCAGACAACGCGTGGATCCGTGGGTTGTCCAACTATGTACAATTGATCCGGTGAAATAGATAGTACTATATCTGCCAACGCTTTATTCTTCTTAGTTTCATAGTCATCCTTAACCTCAGTTGAAGAGGTATCTGGTGGAACTTGTTTAGATCCATCAGCTATACCCATCAGCTTCTCTCTTAAGAGGTACATTTTCATTTGTACGCTCCATGTAGGGTAATTATTTCCGTCTAGGGGAACAATCCCCGGTAACTTATTTGAAGACATGTTTTCAAGTATTTATTATCATTCAATACTTGAGGAGAGGTGACAGAAGAGAAAACCTAATCCAAGGATTACCTACGATAAGAGTGATAGAAGGTGTTGAGGGATGGATGGAGAACATAAGGTTCGAGAGAGGAGATGTGGAGGGGAGACTGAGGAGGATATGCAGTGGAAAGCAGCCTGGCCCAGATGGTATCAAGGGAGAGCTGTACAGAGCCCTGGGAAAGAGTAAGAAGTGTGTGGACAAGTTGGTGGAGGTTTATAATCGGCTGCTGGAGGATGAGGAGGTGGTTGAGGGATATAAAAAACTCAAAAACAGTAATGCTGCCTAAAGTGAAGAAGCCACAAGCTAGTCAGCATCGTCCTGTGGCGCTGACAAATGCTGGTTATAAGATGTTTATGGGATTATTGAAAGAGAAGGTGAGTGAGCAGAGGATGTTAGATGAGAGAGTGTGGAGTCTGCAGGCGGGGTTTACGGAGGGAAGACGGATGGAAGAAAATCTGTTCCTGTTGAGGGCAAGTGTGGAGGAGAGCTATAGGAAAAAGGAGGCATTGGTGGTAGTAGCGGTGGACTTTGCGAAGGCATTCGATAGTGTGGATAGGGGGACGCTGATGGGGGCTCTTATGTACTATAAGTGTGACCCAAGAATGAATAGTGTGGTGGCAAATTTGTACCAGGGAGATAGGACTGAGATATGGAGGGAGGGAAAGCAGTTGGGGGAAACAGAAGTTGGAAGTGGGATCAGGCAAGGTTGCACGGGTTCTCCGCAGCTATTTGTAATGGTTGTGGGAATGATAATTGAGAAGCTGTTGAGGAGTGGTATTGGATACAGAAAGGGGGGAGTCAGAGTGCCAGTTCTTTTCTATGCGGATGATGGTCTGCTGCTGGGAAGGAGTGTTGAGGAGGCGAGGAGAATGATTGGGGTGCTGGAGGAGGGAGCGGAGAGCTGTGGACTGCGGACAATAGGGAGAAGAGCATGTGCATGGTTTTCAATGGGGGAGAAGGAGGGGAGGCTGAGGTGGGGGGTATCAGGTGTGTGGGGGAGATGAGGTACCTTGGTGTGTTGGTGACGGCAAAGAGAGATTGTTTTGGTGAATGCAAGAAGGAGAGGATTGGGAAGGCTGAGAGGATGGCAAATCTGACATATTCGGTAGTGGGGAGGTCGTGCAATAGGTTGCTTGTTGGGAAGACTTTTTGGAAGGGGGTGGTGCTACCTAGTGTCCTGAGTGCAGGTGGAGTACTGGTGTGGAGCAAGGGGGAGAAAGTAAGAATGCAGAGAATTGAGAATGGAGTGTGGAGGAAGGTTATGGCCGCACCCTCGTGGACTCCCACGGTGGCTCTTCAAGGAGAAGTGGGATGTTCTTCAGTGCTTGCCAGAGATATGAAGGAGAAGTTGAAGTTTGCCAAGCATTTGATGAGGACAGAGAGTGTAGTTTTGAGAAGGGTGGTGGGGGAGATGAGGGTGGAGTTGAGACAGGATCCATGGATGAGGATGGTGGATGGCTACTTGGGGGAGGTGGGTGTGAGTTAGAGGCAGTTGGAGGATATGAGCAGCAGCCATGTTGAGAGACTGGTGAATGAGTGGGAGCATGGGAGGTGGAGACTG
This sequence comes from Caprella mutica, assembly GCA_947561585.1. Lineage (NCBI taxonomy): Eukaryota > Metazoa > Arthropoda > Malacostraca > Amphipoda > Caprellidae > Caprella > Caprella mutica. The sequence goes on from CANNZV010000149.1 coordinate 252,555, forward strand.
GAGATTGAGGAGAAGTCGACCTTGCGGTACTATAGGGAGAAGGAGAGGATTGGAGGGGAGTTTTATGACAATAGTTGGGGATCGAGGTTGCTGTTTGGAGTGAGGAGTAATACGTTGAGGCTGGGTTGGAGGATGAGGCACTGGGGAGATGTGGTGGGATGTAGTATGTGCGGAGCTGTAGAGGAAACTCTGGAGCACTTTATACTCGAGTGTCCGAGTCTGGAGGCGGTGAGAGAGCGTCATGGGGTGCGGTCGATGGGGGAAGTGATGTGCTTTGGGGAGCAGGACACTCGGAGGGTGTGTGCATTTCTGGAGGAGGCATGGGGTGTTAGGATGGGAGAGGGGTGAGGTGTGTGAGGCGGCTGGCGGGGTGACGGCCCTGCGGAAGGTTATCGGAGGAAGGTGAGGGTGAAACCGGTGGCGCTAACAAGCCTATACCGACCAAGTTCCAGTTCCTTAACAAACATAAACAAACAAAGCAGTTAAATTGATTTACTGTTTAACTGAATTGATATTTTTTAATCAGGAATAATTATTCTAGTTCATAAGAATAAATTCACAGAATATAATTATTAATATTCAAATTGGAACAGCAACACAATCTTGGTTCGCAAGAACCTTTTGTTGAAAGACTGTTTACCAAAGGATAAAGTCACAGATTTAAAGGTAATTTGTGACCTTCTCTTGACACCTCTTCCGCAAAGAATATTGAATAATTATACTAGACGAACAAGTACAGACCGAGATATCAGTCAATATTATTGACCTCAATAGCGCATTAGCAAGATATGCTTACACAAACATTCGTGCGTATATGTGTCATTGAGTTTAACACTTATTCACTGTACTTAAGTCACTTGATTACTGTGTTTTTAAACATAATTTGATTTATAAACTCTTATCGTTCTGGGCCCATAACCTGTTATAATTAGGTTAAATTATAGTGGGTTAACAACGTTAAGACATAGAGTTTATTTTACAGAGTAATATATGTTTTACAGTTAGAAGTTTATTAGAGAGATGTGTGGAGCACATCTCTTACTGAGTAATGTAAAAGACAGACTAGCTAAAGAATTGACATACGGTGCTATTTAAGACGCACCGGAACTGTGTTCGGACTTTAACCCTTAAGTCCGTTTCTCATAAAAGTAATACATTGTTATTTAAACAATAGGTAATTAGTATAGCTCAGCTAATCTAACAGGAAGTTAACATTAAACATATATAAGAGTGTGTAATACATTTAAACTAAAATTCCAACACATACTGCCTCCAATGTGATGGACGCCCTCGGGGTGATCTCATCAACTGTGGAACCTTATAACGGTCCACTGTATGGGTTCTATAGTGATTAGAATCTTACTCTTTTACTTATCTTTCAGATTCTTTTTAATCAATTAATCTCTTTCTACTAAATACTCATTGCCATGCCCTAGAACCAACTTGCTTATATGGTTCCGACCTCAGGCCTATGGTCAATGCTCAACTGTATTTTGGTTAAATAACACTTTTGAATATAACTCAAAAGGGATTGTATTTCTATATCAAGCATATATTACAATACTATGCACTTCACTAAGCACTCACAAGAATTTGTCTCACAACTCAGACTTGAGATTTAGATGTTAATCTCATGCGAGCCAAATGGTAACTAGCTGTGAATGTTCATTACACATAATTATATAGGTTCGCCAAAGCAGTTATGCGTACACAAATAATGTGTTAGCATTACTACAAGTTGATTTTTTAAATAAATTTTCCCTTTTTAACTGTATTGCTAAAGTTGTGTATTTTCAATTTATTTTAACGTTTGTCTCTCCGAGGAGGGGAGAGGAACGGATGGTACTCGTTGAATAAATTTTAGCCAAATGTTGAAAATGAACTATTACCTTAATTATGAAATAAAAACTATGTTGATAGAAAATTATATGTATTGTGAAATTGTGTTTGTATTAACGCTTAGGAATTTTTTGTTATTTGTGTTAAATGTAAAGTAGATATTGTTTCGAATTGTATTTGTAAATAATTGATTATTAATTGATGTAATGTAGGATTCATTTAATATTCTTCTATTAAAATAAAATTATACCTCAGTTCATTCGGGAGGTATGTAGACGTGGAGATGTGAGAGTATTCTAATTGAAAACTTCGCTATAATTTAACCCTATGTTTGTATCTTTACAGAATCACTATTAAATGTTTAAGTTATTAATATGAATAATTTGAACGTTAACTAATTAAAAGGTCTCCAAATACTCCTCCCTGCTTCTGACTCCCTCTCCATTCTGAGTGAGTTTGTATATAATTATAATGTGTAAATATATGTGTATTAATATTCTCTATATAGGTATAAATAAAACTCTTTTTAACATTGTAGTTCTAACTACGATTTTGCTTACCTTAGTTAGTTTTCTCTGTTCAACGTATCACTTTCATATCAGATGACAACAAAACTTCGAACTTCACAACCAAAATGACAAACGACCACCTATGACTCCGGAGTACAACACATAACAACCACACTCAATGACGACAGCGAGAGAACTCAAAAAAACGCCGAATCTCTGACACGAGCGCATAAGAAAAACGCAACACAAATCCACATCCTCCCCTGATCTCAAGATCACTGACTTAATTAGATATGTATATAACTACATACATATATAAAAAAGCATTCTAACTAGTTCTATATTTATAACTCTACGAATTAACCTTAACGGTTCAATATAATTTTCGACTAAACTATCAACATAAAACTTTCGAACAATTAAACTAACAAACCTACAAAAAAAATTTATCGAGTGCCATCAACAATTTCATAACAATTTCATTCAGGAACATAATCACTCATCCACACAGGCGTTCTTGTCTTCCTACTTGGTCTAGCGTTCTCAATTGGTTGACCGGAGTTCGACCCTTCCTGGTCATTCGAAATGTCAGTCTGCAAAGCTGGATTAACAACCGGCCTGATATCTAACACATGCCTTGGCATGCCATCCACCTCAACGTTGTGGCTGCTTGTCATTCCAGTGACAAGGCCTCTATTCCATTGAGTAGTGCATCGCATAGGGTAGGGCTTAACCCACACCTCATCTCCCATCTTCAGAGAGCTTGTACCATCTATGGGGTTAGTGACAATCTTTTCAGGTTTCACTTGCGGATACCTCCATTCATAGCTAAACACAGACCGTTGGGGCACCGATTCCTCATCTTGACCAGATCTTGGTGTACTGTTGTACCAATATACTGCCATAACAGGAGAAATTGAGCCTCTCTCTGAGATTGCTTTTATAGTCCTGTGGTGTCTTTCAACTATGCCGTTCCCCGAGGGTCTATAAGCAGCTCTAAAGGCTAATTCTATGTTCCATCTAATAGCCATATCCGCTAGAGTTTGTGATCTAAAAGCTGTGCTGTTGTCCATCAATAATTCATTCACTGGTCCCCGTTCCATAAATACATTATCTAATTCTGCAACGATCGCTTGTGCATTTTCAACTCTCATCGCTCTCCATATGGCAAAACGGACAGGGCCGCAATCAACCATGGTTAAGTAAGGAAGCCCCCTGTAATGAGTCACATCAATAGCCAGTCTGCACCAGTTTAATGTCACTCCAAGATCACCTTTGCTATGGGAGACAGGTGCAGGGTCAATCGACTGACATTTAAGACAGGTTTTAACAACGTTCTTAACGACATCCCTTGAAACTGAAGGCATGACCTTCTTCACTAAATAATGAGTTCGATCAACACCCATGTGGTGATCTTCGTGTAACTCCCTAACTTGTGCTACTGCTTCTCTAGCCTCAACGCATACATAAGCAATGTTATCTTCACTCCCACTCTCATATCTCTCCACTAGCCACCTCTTCGGGACCCTTGTTAACTCATCTGCTTTATTCTTTTCAGAAGGAGTGAACGAAATCTGAATTTTCAAATTGAATTCGCTAGCCAATTCTTTCAAGTTACCCAATCGTCGCTTGATCAGCATTTCCGCCGCACCTCTAGTGTGAATTCATTTCTCTCCGCTCAGTACACCCTCCACCCAAGCCACAACTGTTGCAGAATCTACTCTCAAATCAATCGAAGTCACTCCCCATTTTAATGCTAAATTTATGCCCTTGAGCACAGCCTCCAACTCAGATACATTGATGTGATTCAGGTCTTCCTTTTTCCTAAGCCAGGCGGCATCTTCGACAACCTTCTCATTCACCTCTAGCACAACCCCTATGGCAATCTTACTAGCATCTGTCCACAAAGTACAGTGATCATCATTAGACACACTCCAAACACCTCCTACAGGGTCCGCTTTATGAACTCTTTCTACGACCTCCTTAATCATAGACATTGCTTGATCACCCACATAAGCTTCCCAGTGTGCTCCCTCCGCTCTTCTCTTGATGAAACTGCTAGCTACACGCAACCACTTTGCAACCGGATAATGTCCTATTAATGTTCCACAAATGGAGAAAAGTTCTCGTCTTGTAAGGCGATCAGGAATATCAGGAATCTTATTATTCCTATGAAATACAATTTCATCACCAACCTTAGATAACTTCAACCCAAGAACAGCCGCTCCATTTAAAGTTTCAGGCGGTTTCGTCACCAACCCATATTTCTTGAGATGTTTGATTACTTCAGCTGTAGATACTTTGTCTTCATTAACTAAGATATCATCTATATACGAACTCGTCGCATCTTTTATTTGATCATTTAAGCCAAGTACATGCTTCAAGATCTTAGACATTATGCAGGGAGCTGAATTCAGTCCGAAACCAAGCCTAGTAAGACAGTACGTCCGTCCTTTGTACTTTACTAACTGATAGTGATGTAACTTCTCTTCAATCTTTAATTGCAGATATGCTGATTTCAAATCAACAACAGAGACATTCTCACCAACACGTCTCCAATTACGCAGAGTTTCACAACAAACATCTATTACATCATCTCCTGGTTGATTTTTAATATTCGAATTTAATTCTCTGAAGTCCAGAACTGGCCTTACTTTTTTTTGGTAGGCTGTTCAACTGCCATTAAAGGTAAAATCCCTGAATTTACATTTTCCTTCCATAGTACCAATATCCCTTCATCTATCCACCTCTCCACTTCTTTTTCAAATTCAACTTTCTTGTCGCCTATCAACCCCTTATCATAACAGCTGATTGTATTCTTCAGTTTTATTGGCTGTTCAGTCTTCCAATGCCACTCAACAATCCACTGTTTACCATCAAACCTTGCATCAAAAGCAGAATCTTTAATTCTCAACTGTGAGTCTTCATTATCATTAGTACCTTTCTCAATCAATTTACCTACGCACGCCACACCGATCGAATCAAAGGAAACCGCTCCATTACTTATCCTAACTCCACCAAGCGAATAAATTAAATCAACTCCCATCACTAAATCTACACCCTCAACTAACTAATCAACAACCAGCACTCCTTCGACAACTACAGACTTGCCTCCTATTGTAAATAGCAATTCCTTAACCCTTTTACATTTAACCTTATTATCATTGAAAGCCTTAATATAACAATCCCCGCTACAAAGAGACACTTCCATGCAGTTAGCAATACATTTAGAGTGTATAACTGTAGTAGAACACCCAGTATCTACCAAAGCATTAACACGTTAACCTAACACCATAACTGTTACCATCGGCAATTTGCCTAAACATGTTTCGACATTAATAGGGTAACTAGTGGCACAATAGTTACCCTCTACTCGTTTCCCGAATTATTTTCTGGACACTTACTGGCAATATGGCCAACTACATTACACCTAAAACATCTTACTCTTTGTTCTCTACAATTACGGATCATGTGAGGTCCACCGCAGCGAAAACATTGTCCCTTGAATACGCCAACATTAGAAGAGGGCCCTTCAGGGATAGGGACATTACTACTATTAGGTCTGTCTGGTTTTCTACTAAATGTGACAGCAGATATCCCTCCGTATTGTTGTTTTGATGTTAAAATTCTAGCTTTATCAAGAATGTCACTCATTTCCATTTTCAGGACATTAAGCATCTGCTGCAAACTTACTCCAATATGATCGGGGAATCCATTAATGAAAGACAGTTTAACTAAGTGTGTTAGCCCATCTCCAGACATTTTTGCCAAACCTGCTAATTTTCTTATTTCAGTTGCAAAAACATCTACAGGCTCACCCGTCCATTTGAGAACAGTTTATTTCTTATATGCAGTGAAAGCGTCATCGGCAAAAGCTTCTTTTAATTTACTCTGAATTATAGTTTCATCCTCTTGCTCAGCTTCAGATAACTCTAAATACACTGCTAGCGCACTACCTTCTAAGTACAGCGGTATCAAACTAGCCAAATCTTTAACTTTCTGAAGTTTTGCAACTAAACTCACTTTTTTAAGCCAGGCAACAATATCACCTTCACCAGTATATGGTTTAATCATATCTGAAGAAATTTTCTGCGCCATTATTACCAGACTGACAACTGAATACCTACACACCACAACTCTAGAAATCTTTATCAAACCACTTGTACTCAACTCAAAGCCTAGATAGCTTGTAGTTCTAACTACGATTTTGCTTACCTTAGTTAGTTTTCTCTGTTCAACGTATCACTTTCATATCAGATGACAACAAAACTTCGAACTTCACAACCAAAATGACAAACGACCACCTATGACTCCGGAGTACAACACATAACAACCACACTCAATGACGACAGCGAGAGAACTCAAAAAAACGCCGAATCTCTGACACGAGCGCATAAGAAAAACGCAACACAAATCCACAAACATGTAATATTTTAATAAATATATGATTTACAATAACTGAATAAAACTATGAAATATGAACAATGTACAATATTAAATATATGAAATGTAATTAGTTATATGATTGTTATAGATTACCAATATTAATCTTCTTTTTACAGAGGGTACCTGTTTCCCTCGCACCTCTCCTTCTCGTACTTATACTCATAACGGATCTCAATATCATCATACCTTCGCCTCTTGTATACCTCCATCCGTTACATCCGAGTGACTCAATCATAACACACTGTGATCATAATGTCTATTTTTATTCAGCTACATATTTTAAGAATTTACATACTAATAATTTGTTTATATTATTATGAAGTTATTTAAACTCATTGTTGAAGGTTTTATCACGTTTCAAGCTTTCGAATAGAAAGATTTCTATTCATCATCAGGAGAAAGGTGGAAAACCTCTCATGTTTTAAAGTGTGGACAAGTCGCCCAGTCTGTAGAAACTGGTAAAGTGTTCTTAGAGATCTCTTATTCTGTTCGTACCAAAATTAATGTAAATATGGGTAGGGATTAATTCAGAAGTGTTCATAGCCAAATTAATGTAAATATAGGAATTAATTCAAAATTGTTCGGAGAAATTATCCCAAATATCTCGCATATTCTGCAGACTGGAAAGTCGCCAGTATATTGGCGACTTTTGAGGGGTTAAATAAGTTGAAAAACATTTAAATAAGGAGTACCTAAATCACTCCCAAAATAGACTCAAGAGATGCACTTACATCAGACAAGAAGCATAAAGATGTTTCTAAGTGTGAAATTTTCACTAGGAAGTCAAATTTCTCCTTTAAAGTACCTTAAATGTGGCGACCTGGATCTATTTTCTCACTAAACTGGCGACTTTCCTGCCACACTTTGAAAGTTGGAAAACCTCGACCTGACAATGAATTTTATGACCAATGGTTGTATGTTGGATGCCGTCTTTCTATTTCAGCTATCTCCAGTCCAGTCCAGTATCTTGTTGGGTATAGGCTTCTCAACGCCACCCAGGACTAACGGTATAGAGGCTCCACCCCCACCGTCAGCCCCCCACACCTATATTCCACCACCCTGTGATCTTCCTCTCTCTGCCCAAGCCTCCTCCAAGTAGGCCTTCATCCCATCTCCCTTCTCCCCAAAACACAAAACCTGCTCCACACTCTCCACTCCATATCTTACTCTCAAGTCCCTCAGACCTTCACACTCAACCAAAAAATGTTCCAACGTCTCCTCCCCCAACTCACACACGCCACAAACTGTCTCACCTCCCACAAACCTCCTCCTCCAATTCAACCTGAGACAGTCCGTCCTTGCTCTGAACAGCAACACCGATCCCCACCCATTATCATAGCAACTTTCCCCTCCTATCCTCTCCTTCATCTCATAATAATACCTCAAAGTATGCTTCCCTCTCACCTCCTCTCGCCATCTTCCATGTTCCCACTCATTTATCCTTTCCACAATCTGCTCCCTGGACATGTCTCTCACCTGCTGTCTGTCAAGTCCCACCTCCTCCATGTACCCACCAACTATTCTAAACCATCCACCATTTCCTCCCCTCACATCACCAGCATCAACTATCCTCCTCAGCAACCCATTCTCACCCTCCATCATATGCTTCAAAAACAAAATCTTCCCCTTCATGTCTCTAGGAGTCACTCCAGAGCAACCTACCTCTCCCTGTAGAGCCGCTGAGGCGGCATATCCAGGTGCTCCCAGAATTTTCCTCCAGACTCCATTTTCCACCCGCTGCATTCTCTCTCTCTCTCCCTTCCTCCACACCATCACATCTCCTCCACTCAAAACTCCCGGCAGAACCACACTCTTCCAAAACACCTTCCCTATTGTCATCCTCTCGCACGCTCTGGACACCACAGAAAAAGTAAGGTTGCTCATCTTCTCTGCCAGCTTCAACTTCCTCTCCCTATTCTCTCTAAAACAGTCACGCTTGGACACCACTTCCATTCCCAAGTATCTCATCCTGTCCACAACCTCCACTCCCCCCACCATTCCGCCATCTGGTTTCTCCCCATTAAATACCATGCATACCGTCTTCCTTTTATTAATTCTCATTCCAAATCCCTCCGCCACCCCAGCCAGCCTCCCCACCATCTCCCCAGCCTCACCCACACTACCCGCCATCAACAACCCATCATCCGCATAGAACAGAACTGGAATATACATTCCTCTCACTCTGCATCCCAACCCTCCCCTAACAATTCTCTCAATCAGCATCCCCACAACCATCAAGAAAAGTTGCGGGGACCCAGTGCAGCCTTGTCTGATGCCCCTTCCTATCTCCGTATCACCCATCTTTCTGCCTTCCCTCCAAACCTCAGTCCCATCACCCCTTACAAATTGACCACCACATCTATCACTCTAGGGTCACATTTGTAATATTTCAGCGCTGTGACCAAAGCCCCCCTATCCACCCTATCAAAAGCCTTCTCAAAATCTACAGCCACCACTACCAAACTTTCTTTTAACCTATACTTCTCCTCCACGCACCATCCCAACAAAAACAAATTCTCCTCCATTCTCCTGCCCTCCGTAAAACCCGCCTGCATGTAACCAACTCTCGCATCATTCATCACCTGTCCCACCAAACGCTCCTTCAACACCCCCATGAACACCTTATACCCCACATTTGTCAAAGCTATTGGTCTGTGCTCATTTACAGTTGGTCTTTGAGCTTTTGGTACCATGCAGGTTTTGGATTTCTTCCAGCTCCCACTCACCTGCCCCGACTCTAACATCCTATTGAAAGCTCCAGTCACCCTTCCCATGCATCCCTCACTATCTGCTATCGCTCTGTACATTTCTCCCTTTATCTTATCTGGACCTCCCTGCTTATGGCTTTTCAACTTCCCTATCCTTTTTTTCACCTCTTCTTCACTCAATGTAACAACCTTCATCCATCTCTCAACTCCCTCCAACCTCCCCAACCTAGGTATCTGCAGCCTCCCCTCCTCTCTCAATGCTCTGTCTCTATCCTCATCCTGCCTAATACCCTCCTCCCATTCTCTAACATATTGTTCCCTAACATTTGCTGTCCACACATCTTCCACTACATTTTCCCCAGCTTGGTATAGCTCAGACCAGTAGCCCATCATCTCTTCCGCCTCATCCTCCGGCTCAATCTTTTCTCCATCTGCATTATACAGTCTCTTTTTCTTCTTATTATTATTTTCTCCCTTCAATTTTCTAATCATCTCCCACATCTTATTTCTACTTCTATCCTCCTTTACCTCTTGTGCGACTCGTTTCTCATGCATCCCCTTTGCTTCTCTCACCATCTTTCCCACTGTAGCCTTTCGCTCTCTGTATAGTATCCACAATCTTTCTCTTTCTGCTCCTTCCACGCCTCTCCTTTGTCTATTTATTTCTCTTCTTCTCCTTATACCTCTCTCAATGTCATCATTCATCCACGGTGGATTTATCTTTACATTACCTCCAACTTTCTTTCTCACCTTCCTCTTCAAACAGTCTTCCGCTTTCTCCCTCATCACTTCCTCAATTTCATCTACTCTCAGCTCACCCCTCGCCATAAGTGCCATTTCCACCTCCTCAGCATATCTCCTCATCTTATCATGATCATTCACCTTATAAAACTCGTGTTCTTCCCATCTCTCGCACTCTCTCTCTCTCCTCCCCACTCCAAAACTAGCACTCATGTAACAATGATCTGAAAGATCAAATCTCTCCTTCTCCTCATCTATCACCATTCCCCTAAACTTTTCAAACATCCCTTCATTCACCAGATAAAAGTCAATAACACTTCTGATGTCACCCTGTACTCTAGTGCTCTCTCCAATACATCTCTCATCTACATTCAGAATAGACAAGTTCCACCTCTGCACAAACTCCAGCATCAACTCACCTTTCCAATTCCTATCTTGTCCACCCAAGAAACCAACATGTCCATTGAAATCACCTATCACCAACACCGGCACCTGGTCCCACCAACGTCCCATTACTTCGTCCATTTTGCCATATATTCCCCTGTTTCTTTCCCTCTCAGTTACATCCAAATACACCATCATGCAAATAAACTGAAAATCACTTATCTTCACCTTCACCACCAGCACATCTCCACATCCACCCTCCATCTCTTCCATCTCCATCTCTTCCATCTCCATCTCTCCTCCCCTGTACATCAGCATCATTCCTCCTCCTTTCTTATCCTTAACTTCTCTCATTCTACATATATGTTCAATTCCCTGAGCTCTTTCCACCCTCACATACTTCTCATGGGTCTCAATCACTCCCACCAAAGATAGCCTTCCTCCCACTCTATTTTCCTCAACTATTTCAGACAGCCGAAGCATCTTTAAATCAGTCAGACCCTGCACATTAATAAATTCTACACTTAGACATCCCTCTCCTTCCCTATCCTTATTTCACTGCTTCTTATCATTGTTGTTAATTTCCTTCTGTTCCTCTGTTTGGCTGTTCCCTCCCTGGACATGCTCCTCCCTTCCTTGATTTCTCATTTGATTTCCACCATTTCTACCTCTATCTCTATCATCCCTCCGCTCACTCTCCTCTCCTTCTCTATGTTCCTCCTCTCCGTCCTCAACCCCTCTCTTACTACCCTTAACAGTGTTCCTTTCCTTAATTTGACCCTTATTTATGTACAGGTTTTCCTCACCTCTATCCCTTCTTCTCCTCAACTCCTCTCTCAGTTTCCTATCTTTGATTCTTTCCTTCAGTGACAGATCAGGAGCTATCATTACTCTTCTTTTCTCAACATCCTCAGAATTCCTCAGATATTTCCCCCTAGCTACTACTGCCCATTTCTGTCCTACTGTTCTCATCTTTACCAGAATAGGATTAGGAATACCCCTCTCATTTCTCTCACCAGTTGTTCTTCCCTTTCCTTGCTTCAGTCTAATCACCTCTTCAATTTCTAAGTCTCTCAGTCCCATATTCTTTTCAAACAGCTCTCCACATAAATCTTCATCACTCTGGTTAGACTCCTTCAATCCATGAATAATTAAGTTTCTCTCCCTTTTTGCAATCTCCTCACCATCTTTCACCTCCTCCCTGACTTTCCCCACCAACTTCTCTTCAATATTGCACATAATCTCACCCTTCATTTCTTCTCTAACTTTGCCAACAAATTTCTCCTCAATGTTCCCCATTATCTCTCCTTTTACCTCCTGGACAATTTCTATCTTTTCCCTCTTTAGGGTTCCAAACTTATCCCCAAATTTCACAACCATCTTCTCAAACAAGCTTTCTTGCATTCTCCCCACTATTTCACCTTGAATCTCATCTAAAATCTCCACCTTCAGACCTGCAATCCTTGATTCCATTTTTTTCAGAGTTTTTAGAATCTCTTTATTCTCCTTTTTAATCTTATCATTCTCCTCCTGTAACCTGATCATTTTCTCACCTGCTTCTCTGCACTTCCTACAGACCCACACTGCTCCCCCTTTATCCTTTTCATACATTTCATAAGTTTTCTCATTCAACCCTCCACACTTAATATGGTGCCAGCCAGAACATACCTCACACATAATTCCCGCTTGCCCATCCTTTACCTTCTTTGCACACCCTATACACATATCAGATACAGAGACTTCTGGTTCCCCACTCACGATCACAGAGTAGGTGGAACCAAAGGCCTCAGGAGGCTTACCTGGATCCCGGGGCTCACCCTTCTGCCGATGCCTGGGCGGCGTTCTCGACATTGAAGACATCTTATAGCCTATAGGTAGTCTTCACATAAATTTCAACAAATCATAGCAAACACCACACGACTTCTTTCACTGTGATTAATATAGCGTTCACTTATAAATAATTGAGAGAGCCATGTACATTCTAGAACCGGAGAAAATGTTTAGTATTATTAATTAATCTACATATTAAAAATTGAAATGTGAAACCAAAATTTGATACTAGCTACAGCCTACCTATACCCCAGTCTGGAAAACTGCTTAGGCTAACAGATGAACTCTATCTGCAAAATGCTGCGGATTATACAATTTTTAGCAATTTACCATTAATTTTTGAAGTCTGTAAAACTCCAACAGAGTAATTAGTTCATCAGAAAGCACCTATATTTCCAGACTGGCGGCTATACCTAGCTACTGTTGACAAAATTCATTCTCTCTAGAAAAATTCTACTTTCTTTATATTTGTAACAAGCTATTGAGGAGCAATAAAAAACAGTCAACTTCTATAACTATACCTAGTTTCAGAGAATGTTCATTGAGTCGCCAATATATCTTTTTCAAAAATAAGTCAACTAAAATTAGTAATGCAGTTGCCAGTCGTCATAATTTAATTCCAATTTTGAAAGTCGACAAGTCATCAATATACCTATATTATTATAACTACCTAAATTATAAATTAATTGAGAGCGTATCAGCCAATCAGAGAGAGGCATACTGCATACAACTGATACCAGCCGATCACAGAGAGCCTGAGAGAGGCATACTTTCTTTCATAGTTACATATTCATTTTTTTTTTTCCGATAATTAGTCAGAGAGCATCAAATTAAAATGACGAGTAGTGACCACATCATTCATAACATAAGAACACTGAAAACAGAAAACTGATATACAATTTCAATTATACATAATACATCCTGATCGTGGAGCCCGCCATATCAAAACAAAATGGCCAGTCTGCAGAATATGGAACATTTTTCCAAGACTCTCTGCGGGAGTTTTTGATTGAATTTTTAGAAATTGGAGATCTCTGCCGGAGATCTTGAATTAATTCCTATGTTACCATTAATTTAGTTGCGGGAGATTTTGAATAATTTCCTATGTTACCATTAATTTAGCTGCGGGAGATTCTGAATCTGCTACTGAGAGTCAGAGAGTAATTTTCTCTCAAATTAAAATCTCTGCGGGAGAAGAGACACATTCTGCAGACTGGCAAAATGGCTGCTTTGTTTACATTTCAAAGATGCGCGGTTCCGCCGTTTATGATTATGAGTCACCAATGTTAATTTTAAATCTAATTTAAGTGCTCATTAGTCGTCTATATATGTGAAAGATACTTATTTTCACAAATTTTAAGTTTACAATTAATCGGCAACTTGGTACATACTCTTGAACTAGATAACTATATGTCTAGTTCTTTCTGTTCATTTTTATGCACCTTATTATTATTTTATTATATATATATTTTTTAATTTTTTTACTATTATTATTGGAACTGGAACTTGGTCGGTATAGGCTTGTTAGCGCCACCGGTTTCACCCTCACCATCCTCCGATAACCTTCCGCAGGGCCGTCACCCCGCCAGCCGCCTCACACACCTCACCCCTCTCCCATCCTAACACCCCACGCCTCCTCCAAAAATGCACACACCCTCCGAGTGTCCCGCTCCCCAAAGCACATCGCTTCCCCCATCGACCGCACCCCATGACGCTCTCTCACCGCCTCCAGACTCGGACACTCGAGTATAAAGTGCTCCAGAGTTTCCTCTACAGCTCCGCACATACTACATCCCACCACACCTCCCCAATGCCTCATCCTCCAACCCAGCCTCAACGTATTACTCCTCACTCCAAACAGCAACCTCGATCCCCAACTATTGTCATAAAACTCCCCCCCCAATCCTCTCCTTCTCCCTATAGTACTGCAAGGTCGACTTCTCCTCAATCTCCAATCTCCACCTCTCATGCTCCCACTCATTCACCAGTCTCTCAACATGGCTGCTGCTCATATCCTCCAACTGCCTCCAACTCACACCCACCTCCCCCAAGTAGCCATCCACCATCCTCATCCATGGATCCTGTCTCAGCTCCACCCTCATCTCCCCCATCACCCTTCTCAAAACTACACTCTCCGTCCTCATCAAATGCTTGGCAAACTTCAACAACTTCTCCTTCATATCTCTGGCAAGCACTGAAGAACATCCCACTTCTCCTTGAAGAGCCACAGTGGGAGTCCACGAGGGTGCGGCCATAACCTTCCTCCACACTCCATTCTCAATTCTCTGCATTCTTACTTTCTCCCCCTTGCTCCACACCAGTACTCCACCTGCACTCAGGACACTAGGTAGCACCACCCCCTTCCAAAAAGTCTTCCCAACAAGCAACCTATCGCACGACCTCCCCACGACCGAATATGTCAGATTTGCCATCCTCTCAGCCTTCCCAATCCTCTCCTTCTTGCATTCACCAAAACAATCTCTCTTTGCCGTCACCAACACACCAAGGTACCTCATCTCCCCCACACACCTGATACCCCCCACCTCAGCCTCTCCTCCTTCTCCCCCATTGAAAACCATGCACATGCTCTTCTCCCTATTGATCCGCAGTCCACAGCTCTCCGCTCCCTCCTCCAGCACCCCAATCATTCTCCTCGCCTCCTCAACACTCCTTCCCAGCAACAGACCATCATCCGCATAGAAAAGAACTGGCACTCTGACTCCCCCCCCCTTCTGTATCCCATACCACTCCTCAACAGCTTCTCAATTATCATTCCCACAACCATTACAAATAGCTGCGGAGAACCCGTGCAACCTTGCCTGATCCCACTTCCAACTTCAGTTTCCCCCAACTGCTTTCCCTCCCTCCATATCTCAGTCCTATCTCCCTGGTACAAATTTGCCACCACACTAATCATTCTTGGGTCACACTTATAGTACATAAGAGCCCCCAACAGCGTCCCCCTATCCACACTATCGAATGCCTTCGCAAAGTCCACCGCTACTACCACCAATGCCTCCTTCTTCCTATAGCTCTCCTCCACACTCGCCCTCAACAAGAACAGATTTTCTTCCATCCTTCTTCCCTCCGTAAACCCCGCCTGCAGACTCCACACTCTCTCATCTAACATCCTCTGCTCACTCACCTTCTCTTTCAATAATCCCATAAACATCTTATAACCAGCATTTGTCAGCGCCACAGGCCGATGCTGACTAGCTTGTGGCTTCTTAACTTTAGGCAGCATTACTGTTTTTGAGATTTTCCATCCCTCAATCACCTCCTCATCCTCCAGCAGCCGATTATAAACCTCCACCAACTTGTCCACACACTTCTCACTCTTTCCCAAGGCTTTGTACAGCTCTCCCTTGATACCGTCTGGGCCAGGCTGCTTTCCACTGCATATCCTCCTCAGTCTCCCCTCCACATCTCCTCTCTCGAACCTTATGTTCTCCATCCATCCCTCAACACCCTCTATCACTCTTATTGTAGGTAATCCTTGGATTAGGTTTTCTCTTCTGTCACCTCTCCTTCTCTCCAACTCTGCCATACCTTGTCTTCTTTCCTCCTCATAATCCCTCCTCCTCTGGTCATTCCAAACTTCCACAATGCCATTACCCTGTCCTGCATATATTTCTCTCCAACACCCCATCATAACTTCACCTTCATCTCCCTCTGGTACCTCTCCTCCATCCTCCCTATATAGTTTCTTCTTTCTCTCCATTCCATTTTCACCCTTTAACTTGCTTATCATTTTCCATAATTTCTTCCCATTCTTATTTCTTTTTATCTCCTGAGCTACTTTCACCTCGTGTCCCATTTTTGCATCCCTAACAATCCTCTTCACTTTATCCTTTTGTTTCCTATAGAGCTCCCAGTACCTGTTTTCTTCCTCTTCATTGCTTGCTCTCCTCTTTTTTCTGTTAAGATATCTTCTATATTTTATTTCATCTCTTATATTCTGATTTATCCAAGCTGGTTCCACCACTTTCTCTTTCACTTTATCAATTCTCTTCTTAACTTTCACTTTCAAACATTCATCTGCTTTCTCTTTTATAATTCTCTCCAAATCACCCACCAGCATCACCTCTCCTCTGTCTATTTCCCTCTCCACCTCCCCAACAAACCTTCCCATTGCTTCATCATCATTGACCCCATAGAATTCGCTTATTTGCCAGCCGCAACCTTTTCTCCTCATCCTAGCCTCCCGTATCTCAAACATAACTTCTATATAACAATGGTCAGATAAATCATAGTTTCTCTTGTCTTCGTCAATTTTCATCTTTTGAAACCTGGCGTGCATAATCTCATCAACCAGTACATAATCAATTATACTCCTTTCATTACCCTGCACCCTAGTATACTTCCCCTCACAATTTTCCTCCGCATTTAACATTACCAGGTTCCACTTCTCCATAAATTCCAACAACATCTGTCCATTCCTATTCAAGTCATGATCTCCCAGAAAGCCAACATGTCCATTAAAATCTCCCATTACTATCCTACCCATACCCTCTGGAATCTCCATCATTTTCCTGTCCATATCCCTATAGATATCTACATTCCTCTCTGTTTCCCTAGTATCTAGATATACCAATATGATTATCAGCTTTGTACCACATACCTCTACCTCCCCCACCAACACATCACTACATCCACCATTTTGTTTGCTAATAAATACATTCTCCAAATCATTTGTAATGAACATCAAACCTCCACCCTTCTTATCCTTCAAGTCTCTCATCTGCTCTATCAATGCCACCTGGTTCCCCCATTCCACTCTTCTATACTTCTCATGAGTCTCAACAAGCCCAATTATTCTCATTTCATTACTTTCCTTTTCTTCATTCATCTTTCTCCCCAGTTCAATTGCTTTGGCATCTGTCAATCCCTGTACATTTATCAGTTCAACTCTCAGCTTCACCCCATCCCCTAAATTCACTCTTCCTCCCTTTAATCTTAACACCCCCTGGTTCATCTCACCTCCAACATACCTCCCTCCTGTTTCTCTTTCATTCCTCCTGCTTTTCATTTGTAAGCATCTCTCTTACTATAATTTTTCCTTTTGAAATATAAATACCCTTCTCCCCATCATCTCTTCGTCTTCTAAGCTCATCTCTCAACTTCCTATCCTCCTCCCTCTCTTTTACTGTCAGTCTGGCACAATCATCATTCTCCTATACTTTTCTCCTGCATTTCTGAGATTTTTTGCCCTTCCAATTATAGCCCACTTTTGCCCTGTAGTCCTCAGCTTTACAAGTAGAGGAGCTGGCCTATCCTCATTCTTTTCATTTCCTGTTTCCCTTTTTCCCTTACTTAATCTTACCGTTTCCTCAACCTCTATATTTCTTAATTCCAGCTGATCCCTCACTATACCTTCAAATGCTATCCTATCACCTTCTGCTTCTATTTTCATCCCATGAACTATCACATTACATTCTTTCTTTTTCTTATCATCCTCCTGCCTAACCCTATCCAAAACTTCTTTCTTTATTCCCTCTACCATTTCTCCAGTACTACCACCATTCATAGTCATAGTGTCCGCCAGCAACTTAGTTTCTCCATTATTATTTATCATATCCCCCATCTCTCTCATTATTTCCTCTTTCAGTTCTCTTTTAATGTCCTCTTTTATTCCCTTTACCTGCTCTATCACCTCATTGAACTTCTCCATCATTTCCCTGTTTTCCCTTCTCAGATCATTATTCTCATTTTCTAGCTTCTTTATCTTCTCACCCACTCCCCGAACCACCTTCTTGCACATCCCACAGACCCATATGGACTCAGCCCTCCCTTTAAAATAATCGTAATCTTTCTTTTTCAGCCCCCCACAGTCCACATGATACCACTTCACACACACATCACACTGAATGCCGCTCTGATCATCCCCAACCGCCTTCCTACACCCCCCACATAAATCATCTCCTCCAACTCCATCCAGATCATCCGCTACAGAATAGGTCTTACCCAGGGACAAGGCATGCTTCGAGAGTTTCCCCCATTGATCGGCTACCAGAGGAAGGAGGGGATCTACCGAGGCCCATTTTCATTTATTCTAAATATAACTTATTCTACACTTATATTTAAACTTATGCTACATTAATACTAAACTTAAAAATAACACTTTTAAATTCTACACAGGAACGACGCACTGTATGTTGCTGGCGTATAAGCTTTTTTTTTTTTTCTGAGAGACTATTCTGCGGAATATGCCGGACACTAAAAAAATTAATAATAAAAATAAAAATTAATATTACTATAGTTGAACTAAAAGATATATAGCTATAGAGGCTGACCGTTTTCTATCGCGCCTCTCTGGTTTGATACACCAAAATAATGAAATATGGAGAATAAGCTTTTTTTTTTTTTTTTTTTCTGAGAGACTATTCTGCGGAATATGCCGGACACTAAAAAAATTAATAATAAAAATAAAAATTAATATTACTATAGTTGAACTAAAAGATATATAGCTATAGAGGCTGACCGTTTTCTATCGCGCCTCTCTGGTTTGATACACCAAAATAATGAAATATGGAGAATTATTAATAAAATATATAGCCAAGGACTAAGACACATAGGACCACGAGGACACATAGGACTAAGAGTACACATAGGACCAAGAGTACACATAGGACCAAAAGGACACATAGGACCAATTGGACATATAGGACCAAGAGGACACACAGGACCAAGAGGACACATAGGACCAAGAGGACACATAGGACCAAGAGGACACATAGGACCAAGAGGACACATAGGACCAAGAGGACACATATAAACAACAAGACACATATAAACAACAAGACGCATGTAAACAACAAGACACATGTAAACAACAAGACACATGTAAACAACAAGACCCATGTAAACAACAAGACACATGTAAACAACAAGACACATGTAAACAACAAGACACATGTAAACAACAAGACACATGTAAACAACAAGACACATGTAAACAACAAGACACATGTAAACAACAAGACACATAGGATCAATGGGACATACATAAGAATAAGTAATGCATACAAATAGAGAACACACATTGTCTCGAGGACACACATAGAAATAATAAGGTGCATAAAAATGAACAGAAAGAACTAGACATATAGTTAGGGCCCCCGCACACGAACGTTCCGGCGCCGCAACGTCAAATGAACGCAGCCGCAT
The DNA here is from genome assembly GCA_947561585.1 of Caprella mutica. Taxonomy (NCBI): domain Eukaryota; kingdom Metazoa; phylum Arthropoda; class Malacostraca; order Amphipoda; family Caprellidae; genus Caprella; species Caprella mutica. The sequence goes on from CANNZV010000149.1 coordinate 272,179, forward strand.
GGCCAGGGCACACGAGCGTGTGCCGCAAGGGAAAATTAACCCAGATGCATAGAGAGCGACATGTAGCATGTACCAGTCACACTATACCTAACTACAGCTTTTTAACATTAATTTAAAACATTTCAAGTTATATTTAAAATAAATCAAGTTAACTTTAAAATAAATCAAGTTTAATTTAAAATAAATCAAGTTTAATTTAAGATGAATCAAGTTTAATTTAAGATGAATCAAGTTTAATTTAAAATGAATCAAGTTTAATTTAAAATGAATCAAGTTTAATTTAAAATGAATCAAGTTTAATTTAAAATGAATCAAGTTTAATTTAAAATGAATCAAGTTTAATTTAAAATGAATCAAGTTTAATTTAAAATGAATCAAGTTTAATTTAAAATGAATCAAGTTTAATTTAAAATAGTTCAAGTTTAATTTAAAATAGTTCAAGTTTAATTTAAAATAGTTCAAGTTTAATTTAAAATAAAGATCTATTGGCCCTCAAAATCACACATAGGAAGCTCTGCACTAAAATCATTATATTAGTAATGGGTGGGAATGAGATCATGAGAGTATACCATAATCTTTCAGTGTCACCTTAATCTTTCATTGTCACCTTAATCTTTCATTGCCCACCATAATCTTTCATTACCCACCATAATCTTCCATTGCTCACTTCTCTCATCTCACTAAATTCTCACTTCTCTCATCTCAATTATCTCCTCATTTCTCTCATCTCATCTAACTAAATTCTCACCACTGTCATTTCATTTCTCTCACTTCTCTCATCTTAATTCTCTCCTCTCATTAAATTCACACTTCTCTCATTTCACTACTCTCATGATCTCATTCTCTCCCATTACTAATATAATGATATTAGCGCAGAGCTTCCTATGTGTGATATCGAGGGTCCATAGAATTTTATTTAAAATTAAACTTCATTTTTTAAAATTAAAGTTGAACTATTTCAAATTAAAGTTGAACTATTTTAAATTAAAGTTGAACTATATATCAAAGTTGAACTATTTTAAATTAAAGTTCAACTATTTTAAATATAACTTGATTTATTTTAAATTAAACTTGAATTGTTTTAAATTAATGTTAAAAAGCTGTAGTTACACTGTAGGCTATCTAACCAGTCACGCTATAGCGTCAGACCGGGTGGCTTTGCGCACTTCAACATTCCGGGTGAAGTTGCGCATCGGTAATTGACGGCGAATGCTTGAAAATATTTCAAGTCTGACAACACCATTGGAAAGAGCAGCTCTTAAACCCCCTAGTCCATTAATTTCACGAAAATCGTAAGAGATTAAGTATAGATACTAAGTGTTCAAACAGAGACCTATGTTTTTTATAGCAAAATAATTATTTTAGACTAGAATCAAGTCTCCGCGAACTATGCTGTAGTGTTGATAATTATGCTCAAATTTGATTGCAATTTACGTTGGATACGCATAATTTACTGCAGATTAACGTCATGTAAGATGATTTTAATAATAATTATAAATTATTGAGATATAACCAATATACTAGATGCGCAAGAACACCCTGGGAATATTTAAATTCACGGGTGGACTTGCGCACATTTATTAATAAAGTAAAAGAGCTCCTATTCATTAATAAACCTGTGATATTCATCCCCAATACTCCTATATTACGGCAATTCCACAGCAATTCTACAGCAGCCTCACGGCAATTGCACAGCAGCCTCACGGCAATTGCACAGCAGCCTCACGGCAATTGCACAGCAGCCTCACGGCAATTGCACAGCAGCCTCACGGCAATTGCACAGCAGCCTCACGGCAATTGCACAGCAGCCTCACGGCAATTCCACAGCAGCCTCACGGCAATTCCACAGCAGCCTCACGGCAATTCTACAGCAGCCTCACGGCAATTCAACAGCAGCCTCGCCCTCACGGCAATTCCACAGCAGCCGCACGGCAATTCCACAGCAGACTCACGGCAATTCATCAGCAGACTCACGGCAATTCCACAGCAGACTCACGGCAATTCCACAGCAGCTTCACGGCAATTCCACAGCAGCCTCACGGCAATTCAACAGCAGCCTCACGGCAATTCAACAGCAGCCTCGCCCTCACGGCAATTCCACAGCAGCCTCGCCCTCACGGCAATTCCACAGCAGCCTCGCCCTCACGGCAATTCCACAGCAGCCTCGCCCTCACGGCAATTCCACAGCAGCCTCGCCCTCACGGCAATTCCACAGCAGACTCACGGCAATTCCACAGCAGACTCACGGCAATTCCACAGCAGACTCACGGCAATTCCACAGCAGACTCACGGCAATTCCACAACAGACTCACGGCAATTCCACAGCAGACTCACGGCAATTCCACAGCAGACTCACGGCAATTCCACAGCAGACTCACGGCAATTCCACAGCAGACCCACGGCAATTCCACAGCAGACTCACGGCAATTCCACAGCAGACTCACGGCAATTCCACTGCAGACTCACTGCAATTCCACAGCTAACTCAAGGCAATTGCACAGCAGACTCACGGCAATTGCACAGCAGACTCACGGCAATTGCACAGCAGACTCACGGCAATTGCACAGCAGACTTACGGCAATTGCACAGCCGCCTCGTGGCAATTCCACAGCAGCCTTGTGGCAATTCCACAGCAGACTCACGGCAATTCACAGCAGCCTCACGGCAATTCTACAGCAGCCTCACGGCAATTCCACAGCAGCCTCACGGCAATTCCATAGCAGCCTCGCCCTCACGGCAATTCCACAGCAGCCGCACGGCAATTCCACAGCAGACTCACGGCAATTCCTCAGCAGACTCACGGCAATTCCTCAGCAGACTCACGGCAATTCCACAGCAGACTCACGGCAATACCTCAGCAGACTCACGGCAATACCTCAGCAGACTCACGGCAATTCCACAGCAGACTCACGGCAATTCCACAGCAGCCTCACGGCAATTCCAGAGCAGCCTCACGGCAATTCCACAGCAGCCTCACGGCAATTCAACAGCAGCCTCGCCCTCACGGCAATTCCACAGCAGCCTCGCCCTCACGGCAATTCCACAGCAGACTCACGGCAATTCCACATCAGACTCACGGCAATTCCACAACAGACTCACGGCAATTCCACAACAGACTCACGGCAATTCCACAGCAGACTCACGGCAATTCCACAGCAGACTCACGGCAATTCCACAGCAGACTCACGGCAATTGCACAGCAGCCTCACGGCAATTCCACAGCAGCCTCACGGCAATTCTACAGCAGCCTCACGGCAATTCTACAGCAGCCTCACGGCAATTGCACAGCAGCCTCACGGCAATTGCACAGCAGCCTCACGGCAATTGCACAGCAGCCTCACGGCAATTCCACAGCAGCCTCACGGCAATTCCACAGCAGCCTCACGGCAATTCTACAGCAGCCTCACGGCAATTCCACAGCAGCCTCACGGCAATTCAACAGCAGCCTCGCCCTCACGGCAATTCCACAGCAGCCGCACGGCAATTCCACAGCAGACTCACGGCAATTCCTCAGCAGACTCACGGCAATTCCACAGCAGACTCACGGCAATTCCACAGCAGACTCACGGCAATTCCACAGCAGCCTCACGGCAATTCAACAGCAGCCTCGCCCTCACGGCAATTCCACAGCAGCCTCGCCCTCACGGCAATTCCACAGCAGCCTCGCCCTCACGGCAATTCCACAGCAGCCTCGCCCTCACGGCAATTCCACAGCAGACTCACGGCAATTCCACAGCAGACTCACGGCAATTCCACAGCAGACTCACGGCAATTCCACAGCAGACTCACGGCAATTCCACAGCAGACTCACGGCAATTCCACAGCAGACTCACGGCAATTCCACAGCAGACTCACGGCAATTCCACAGCAGACTCACGGCAATTCCACAGCAGACTCACGGCAATTCCACAGCAGACTCACGGCAATTCCACTGCAGACTCACTGCAATTCCACAGCTAACTCAAGGCAATTGCACAGCAGACTCACGGCAATTGCACAGCAGACTCACGGCAATTGCACAGCAGACTCACGGCAATTGCACAGCAGACTCACGGCAATTGCACAGCAGACTTACGGCAATTGCACAGCCGCCTCGTGGCAATTCCACAGCAGCCTTGTGGCAATTCCACAGCAGACTCACGGCAATTCCACAGCAGACTCACGGCAATTCACAGCAGACTCACGGCAATTCCACAGCAGACTCACGGCAATTCCACAGCAGACTCACGGCAATTCCACAGCAGACTCACGGCAATTCCACTGCAGACTCACTGCAATTCCACAGCTAACTCAAGGCAATTGCACAGCAGACTCACGGCAATTGCACAGCAGACTCACGGCAATTGCACAGCAGACTCACGGCAATTGCACAGCAGACTCACGGCAATTGCACAGCAGACTTACGGCAATTGCACAGCCGCCTCGTGGCAATTCCACAGCAGACTCACGGCAATTCCACAGCAGACTCATGGCAATTTACAGCAGCCTCACGGCAATTCTACAGCAGCCTCACGGCAATTCCACAGCAGCCTCACGGCAATTCCACAGCAGCCGCACGGCAATTCCACAGCAGACTCACGGCAATTCCTCAGCAGACTCACGGCAATTCCACAGCAGACTCACGGCAATACCTCAGCAGACTCACGGCAATACCTCAGCAGACTCACGGCAATTCCACAGCAGCCTCACGGCAATTCCACAGCAGCCTCACGGCAATTCAACAGCAGCCTCGCCCTCACGGCAATTCCACAGCAGCCTCGCCCTCACGGCAATTCCACAGCAGACTCACGGCAATTCCACATCAGACTCACGGCAATTCCACAACAGACTCACGGCAATTCCACAACAGACTCACGGCAATTCCACAGCAGACTCACGGCAATTCCACAGCAGACTCACGGCAATTCCACAGCAGACTCACGGCAATTCCACAGCAGCCTCACGGCAATTCCACAGCAGACTCACGGCAATTCCACAGCAGACTCACGGCAATTCCACAGCAGACTCACGGCAATTCCACAGCAGACTCACGGCAATTCCACAGCAGACTCACGGCAATTGCACAGCTAACTCAAGGCAATTGCACAGCAGACTCACGGCAATTGCACAGCAGACTCACGGCAATTGCACAGCAGACTCACGGCAATTGCACAGCAGACTCAAGGCAATTGCACAGCAGACTCACGGCAATTGCACAGCCGCCTCGTCGCAATTGCACAGCAGCCTCGTGGCAATTGCACAGCAGACTCACGGCAATTGCACAGCAGACTCTAGGCAATTGCACAGCAGACTCTAGGCAATTGCACAGCAGACTCACGGCAATTGCACAGCAGACTCACGGCAATTGCACAGCCGCCTCGTCGCAATTGCACAGCAGACTCACTGCAATTGCACAGCAGACTCACGGCAATTGCACAGCCGCCTCGTATCAATTCCACAGCAGCCTCGTGGCAATTCCACAGCAGACTCACGGCAATTCCACAGCAGACACGGCGATTCCACAGCAGACTCACGGCAATTGCACAGCAGACTCACAGCAATTGCACAGTAGATTAGGCAGATTCACGGCAGTTGCATAGCATATCGGGGTTAGATTTTATATGCACAGTTTATAGAAATAGTGAACTTGCGCACTGCGCAGTTTCACATTGGGTAAGTGCGCAAGCACACCCGGTAAGTGCGCAAAATTCACCCGGTTCATCCCCACGATCTTTGCGCACAGTTTTTCGATAATTTTTTTTCTATTGAACTAAAAGAATTGAAACTTTGTGTGCACCTAGGTCTACCCTTCATCTATCTGCACACAAAAAATCAGATTGCTGACTTCTCTAGATTTTTCGTAAAATCAAAGTATGCGGAAAATGCGCAAAGCCACCCAGTCCGACGTTACCTAATTAGTCATACTGTTGGCTATCTAACTAGTCACACTATACCTAAACGAATCAAAATTGTAAAGTAATTGTTATTGGTATGTATATCGGTTACCGATACGTATCTGTACATATTCATTCGAAAAGATTATAGCAACTTCATAAGGGCTTGATCGATAAAGAAATACCTGAATTAACTCTGTTTTCTCGTTTTATTATTTCTTTGTAATAACTCAAAGACTGTTAAAATGTAGGAACAAGTGTTTCTTTCTTTCATGTTCAATAAAAATGTTTCTATCTCTACTATTAACTTACAATTACCATTGAAAGATGCTGCAACAAACCATCTGTGTGCGCACCCTTCCGTAGATTTAATAGAAATGACTGATAATGCGGCAGTCACCAGCCGTCAAGGGAACGCATTACCCTGCATTCAGAATTGTCTGTCTCTCTGCCGGACGGCACAGAACGCTCGTGTGCCCACTTACCCGAGAGTTAATGCTATTTTAGGGTCATGCGCCAATCGCCGAAGAACGCTATTATAGGTGGGAATCTATAATAAAATTAGGTCTTGCCAATGACGTTTTCTGTAACTTAGGTAGGTTATTGAAAGGTCTTGAAATTATGTTATTTTCTATGTTAGGACAGGACAAGCAGACACACAAGAAGCACAGAGTATGACCAAGGTAAGTGGAGTTATTAGGCAGGTTTAGATTTACAAACAGGTGGATAAGAGTTGGAAGTTAAAAGTTCAGATTAAGAGGGTGTGAGGGAAGAAAACCCCTGAGAAAGAAAAGAAAAAAACAAATAATAATAACACAAAAATAATACAAATAATAATAATAAATACAAAATAATGCAAATAAGCAATATAGCATATTTATCAAATGAGAACTTACACAGATGGATAAGGAGACAGTGTTAGGGAAGAACATAGGATTAGCAGTTGTTATTAGTAATAACTAGTTGTTTACGTTTTAGTTGTTAATTGATAAATATTCTGAAAAGACAAGGGAAAAGAATTGCATATCACAGTTGTTTATTAAAGTTAAGCCCCACGGTCACATGTCTCCCCACCAAACTGTGGTATGCATAGAATTTACCTTGACAAACTAAGAAAAAAATTGACACAAAACAAAATAAATAAACAGACAGTAAGAAAGAAGAACATTAAAGAACTATACACAATGACAAAGTTTATGATTACAATTTATTTCCAATCTCGTTAAAAAAATGTTTTACCAAGAAATTTTTCTTCACATTTTATTCATCTCCTCTCCCCACCAAACATTTTTTTTAAAAAAGATTTATTAATTATTTTCAAGACATTACAATTTCAATACAGACATTTTGATTTTTTTTTTTGCACATATACATTTAGCTATAAACACATTACATTAAGTAGTATCATAATTAGTTTTGGCTTTAGCGTTTCGTTTAACTGTTTTTTTATCAAACATCCAAGGAAGATCAGAAACAGAACCTTTGGACCGAAGTTGTCTAGTATTTACAGACTCTGTGCTGATAGCAGTTAGTGAATATTTCTCTACTTTCGATGTTCATAATTTTTGCAAATGAGTTGATCGTTGATATTTGTCACTATTTATCTCAAATCCAACAAAACCACAGTCATCTACACAATCATTAGGATTAATAATATCAACAGGAACATTATCGTTAGCTGCACTAATAATGGTTACGTTACTCTCATGACTAGTATCTATCATTAAATCAGAGTCTATAGATGGCAACTCAAAACTACTCTCATCCAAATCACACATCAAATCATCCCTTTCACTATCAGTACAATCTAAAGCATTAACCCAACCAACAGCTACACTGTTTGACGTGACAGGAATGCTTTCCGACTTCATGACCTCCAACCAGTCCGGAACTTCACCAGGGACAGCAGAACTCACAGGAAGACTGACCCCCACTTGGTTCAGAGGAGTGTATGTTACGTTAGATACATCAAATGCGTTTCTTTCGAATTCACAGCCAGGGCAGTTGCTTTGAGAGGCTCTACTACTAACGTTAGATAATGAATTTCGGTGATCAAAAATATCAGTCTCAAGTGGACACACATCTGAGTCAGCGGAAGGGCAGAAGCCTGAAAAGTCTGTTCCATTGTCCGAGGAGAAGCCCAAGGACGAGATTACGAGTCATCAGCTGCAAACCTGGCACCATTATCTGAAAAATCAAAACATTCATCAAAATGCTCAACAATATGATCAGAAGATTTATACAGAGGGTGATTCACAATGTAGTCAGGTGGAGTTTTAAGCAACCTCAATTTAGAGTGATGAGCTCTCAATCTGTTACCACTAGAAACATCTTTTATTTGGTATGTGACACCGTTACTATTAACTGCGGTTACCTTATAGGGACCTGAAAAATTATCTTGAAACTTATTGACAGATAAAAAGCCCTTCATTTGAGTTTTCATTAGAACAACCTCACTAATTCTGAAGGGAAGGAAATTCGGATGTCCTATCTTCCAAGTTTTAGAGGTTGTCTTCACCATGGGGTTGATATCAAGTTCATGAGACTCCTTTAGCAAAAAGTCTGAGGGAGTCATGCTCAATTCCACGTGAATACTGTTATTGTAAGTTACAACAGCTCTAGTCAAGTAATCATCCCACTCGTCTCCAGAATCCATCAGACTTCTGAGAAGGTTCTTGATCGTTCTATTGACGCGCTCAACAGCTCCATTCGATGTTGGTTGGTATGGAGTTGTTAGTATGTGCTTTATACCATAGTTATCTGCAAAACTCTGGTACTCAGTAGAAGCAAATTCTGGTCCATTGTCAGTTAGTATGTTTGAAGGAATTCGTGGCACATATCGCAATACTTGATTGACAAGAGCATTTACCACAGTGACACTTCTCTTGTCTTTGATAGGGACTGCTGCCACCCATTTAGAATAATGATCAACAAACATCAGGCAGCCTACATGACCATGTCTCGTTCGGGGGAAAGATATCGAATCTGCAGCAACCAATTCAAACGGAGAGCTAGACTGAATTTTGTGAGTGGGAGGCGATACCGTAACTCTCGATTCCTTCACAATCTGACACTCCATGCAAGAGGTACAAACATCACTGCAAACACTGTATCTAGATGGATGCCAAAACAAATCACCCAGAACAGCATGTAACTTGTCTCTTCCCACATGAGCGAGCTCTCTATGCAGAACTAAGGAAGTACCTACGAGAAAATTCAACGGGACAACAATGACTGGATTAGGGTTAGAGTACATAATTAAGCCATCACACACATACAAATTAGCAATGTACCTAACAAAAGGTTTAATTCTTTTTGACCAATACTTTGAGTCTAGTTTCTTACAGAGAGCATTATATAGATTTTTAAGAACTGGAAAATTAGCCTGAAGCATCTTGAAAGCATTACTCTCGTCAATTAAAGACAATCCTGAAATACTGGTTGATGAACCATTCAATTCAAATCTCATTTCGTCATGATCGAATTTAACTTTCAGAGTATGAGATTTACTATATCCAAGAGTCACAGATAGAACATTAGAAGGCACAGATTGTAAATCATTTATAGACAAAGAACAAAGGAATTTACCTTTATGCTTTAAAACTTTTTCGTTCAAATCTAATCCTAACCTGAATTGAGACAAAAAATCAATACCCAGTAATATACAATAAGGAAAGCAATCACTCTCTGCAACAGCAAATTTGTGCGAATTATCTAATTTAAGAAAACTAATGGTCAGTGATAATTCGGCAGTCTTATTAATTGTTCTATGGTGACCAGAAAAACCTATAATTTCACACACTGGTTGCCTAGCAGTAACAAAATCACAATTAGTTAGTTTGTCAAGAACCGAATTCGATACAAGACTTATTTCAGCACCCGTATCAATAATTGCACATAAATCAACATTATCAATAGTAACATATATCTTGGAAGCGCATAATTAGCATGAGAACAGTCATGATCAGGAGTGAAAACAGCATTTACGTTGACATCATCACTTGCCTCGTTCTCATGATCACAACTACTCACATAAGAAGATGGCAAACCTGGTGACTGAACAGTGCTGAGGGAACATTGAGAATCATTAGGGGGAGTAAAACTACCTAATTCAATCAAAGGATTGAAGTGAACTCCACATATGCATTGCAAATTAATTATTCTATCAAACTTTTCAAACTGATACACAACAGGAGATTTTGCCCAAAAATATACATAGATACTAACCGCAAATAATCTACTTGCTGCCATTAACAAATCGAAAGAGGGTAATTGATTCTTAATTCGCATAAGGCGAAGGTTCTTCCTGGCAGTTCGGTCTAACGTTAGTTTATAGTCATTAGGTTTATTTTATTAGCTCATCTACAAGTTCTTCCCTCAACTTCTGTGCAGACACAGGCAGACACTTCAGATGCTGGCACCTAGTCAGACACCTATGTAGACTGATCATCATGGAGTCTCCTCCACCTGGAACAAGATTACCATCAACTACCAAGCCATCAGGCAAAGAAACATCATCTGGAAAAGTGTCAACAACATGTTGGGAATTAATTCTAGATAGTGCGTCAGCAGCGGTATTAAGGTGCCCAGGTACATAGAATATCTCAAAAACATAATCGGATAGTTCCTCTACTGTACGAGCTAACCTAGAGCAAACAAGTTTCATATTATGGAGATGGACTAAAGGTTGATGATCAGTGAGGAGGGTAAAGAGGACGCCAAAGAGAAAAGGCCCGAAAGTTTTTATACCCCAGCGCAAAGCACAGAGTTCTCTATCTAGAGTTGAATAATTGAGTTGGGGACCAGAAAACATCATAGATGCAAATCCTATCACTCTATGTGAATCATCCTGCCTTTGAGCCAGGTAAGCTCCAGGGCCAAAATTTGATGCATCGACCCACAGTTGCAGTTTCTCTGCTCCCTCTGAATAGTCAGGGTATGCCAATTCAATTTCAGTAGCCATAGCAGTCTTTAGCTCATTGAAGCTTTCTATCATTTCGTTTGTCCATTCTAATGGTTTGTTTTTCTTACCACTAGTATGGCATGAGAGGGGACGTTGAATGATGGAGCAATTGGGAAGAAATTTACGTTGGAAATTTACTAACCCAAGGAACTCTCTGAGTTCTCCTTTGGTAACTGGTCTGGGGTAGTTGACAACTTTGTTGACATATTCTGGTGTTTTCTTGATACCAGTTGTGCTGATCACATGCCCAAGAAAATCAACCTCGGTTTTGAAGAAATCACACTTGGAGAGCTTCACTTTAAGTTTGTACGTTGTTAAGGTGTTTAATACCTTGTAAACCAAATCCAAGTGCTCCTCAAAGCTGCAACCCATTATCAAAATATCATCAATATATGTGATGACTTTACTTGAAGGAAAAGCACTCAATACGCTCTGAATTTCTCTTTGGAAAGCTGAAGGTGCATTTCGCATTCCAAAGCTCAATTTCTTGAATTGCCAATGATTCTTTGGGGTGGCAAAAGCAGTATAGCTTCTGCTTTCCTCAGCAATTGGTATTTGGTAGTAACTCTTTACCAAATCGAGTCTAGAGAAGAAATTTGTCCCATGTAATCCAAATAGAGAGTCTGACAAATTGGGAATAGGATGGCGGTCTGGAATTGTGACTTTGTTCAGCATTCTATAATCAAGACACATACGCAGTCCACCATCTTTCTTCATAACGGGTACAATGGGGGAATTCCATGGAGATACACTAGGATCTATCACATCTAGAGAATGGAGCTCCTTACATTGCCTTTCAATTTCCTCAGCAATTGGGGGAGAAAATCTTCTAGGTCTCTGATAGATTGGGGTTTCATTAGTGAGACGAATTAAGTGTTCAGTGACATTGGCACTACCAAAATCAAATTCACCAGAGCTGAATACATTTTTTACGTCATTTAGGGTTTTCATAACCAAGCTCTGTTGCTTTTCATTTAATTCAGGGAATCTAAGTTGATCTAACTCAACCTCATCATCAACCGTTAGCTCACCTTCATCTACACCTGGGGGCAACTCGACCACTGATGACACCTTACCCAGCACCTGTCCCTCACGAATCTCAGATGACATCTCTCTTGCCGCACAAAGCACAGCCTTAGGGTTGCCATCAAAAATACCAGACAATCCTCTGACCCGATCCACAAGTTTAGGATCCATGTGATCATCTGAGAAATAGAGTGTCTGATTAGGTTCTGAGAGAGGGATACATAAATTAACGGGAATTCTGTCAGTTGTACCATGAACTAATTTAACATTACGAGCAGCACAACAATCAATATTCTTATAAATAGTTCTAGTTATTTCACCTGATTCTCCTAATTGAAATTCGATTGACCCATTACTTTTAAAATGTTTGATTAAAATTCGTTCAGCAACACATAATTCAATCTTATTGCTACCCAAAAAGTCAATACCCAAGAAAAGTGCACAGTTCATATTACACACCCTAGGAAATACAAGAAATATAACATCATTTATGACAGTATTATTAATGCGCATTGGGCATTCTACTTTCCCTATGGTGCTCATGATGATATTACCTAATACCTTTAATTTCGTTTCATGGGGACTGATTTCAAGATTCAATTCATGAGCTAACTCATCAGATATGAGTGAATATGCAGAACCAGAGTCTACAATGGCACACACCTTATTATCACCATTTAACATTACATCAATTTTGAACACATTTTTACTGACAATAGCGTTATCATTTACAAAGTTAACAGTTTTATGTGGAATGTTAGTACAAGCCAAATCAACTGATTCCACCTGATCACCAACAGAAACACTCCCAGGATCAAGAGGATGTCCCAACTGAGAATCATGTTTACTAGTGACATTGGGGGATTCAGGATCACATCTCAACCTTTTCCCCTTGAAGTTGAGAGTCACTCGTTTAACGATCTGCGTGATGGGTGACCAAACATTGGGTTGTATCTGTTAAAGTCCTGCATCAAGTGGTCCCTTCCACATATCAAACAAGATTTGTTTGCACGCCAGCAGTCTTCTTCTTGGTGATTCCTTTTACCACAGTGGTTACAGGGGCGTTTATTCAGTTCTTCTCCCAACCTTTGCTGAGGTAGCTTTGAAGAAAATCTGACTCTTGTATGGCTGGGACGTGCCATTAGGGGTTTAGACCACTGTCTATTATCGTTTTTTTCATGGAGCTTTGGAGAGTAATATGATCTACCCTGGTAGAAATCAGACTGGTCTACCTTCTCCTTGTCATATCTCTTAGTACTACATAGAGAATAATCATCCCCAGACCATGTATGTCCGTTTCTTGAAGGGCTGCGTTCATTTCGTTTGGTTGAATCATAGTTCTGGAGTTTCTCTGTCCACATGATTGTGTGTGGAACAGAAATCTGAGGCTTAAGGTCTTCTGCCAACTGCATTATTGTGGCAAAGTTAAACCTCTTTTGCCGGCCCCCAGACGTTGCCTTCATTCCCTTCTCCAAGTCAACAATCTTGTCAGACACCTTACTAGGAATATGAGCCAGATAGTGTTGTCTCAGTTGTTGGGCGCATTCTTTCAGAAATTTAGGATGCCATCTCGGCCAACTCCTTCAAGCGAATTCCATACAACTCTAGGGACTCGTTCATGGTTGGAGTGGCACTTTCAAATTCTTTTCTCCAGTAAGTCTTGCCTCCAATTTTCTGTTTCTTGTAGAAGCTGAGAAGACGTTCCTTCATACAACTATATTTGAGCCTTCGACCTCCGCACACTTTGTAGACATAGAGAAGATCACCAGTTAAGAAGGACTCTAGTTGTTGGCACTTATCGTATGAGTTACCTTTGAATTTAGAAGAGAAGTAGTTTTCATATGACAAAAGATAATCCTTGAGTTGCTGTTTTCCGTCCATTTGAAAAGGTGGCGGAGTCACCACCTCTCTCTTGTCTTTGTTTGTACCTTCTACTTCTTCTCATGTCTGGCTCAATGCTACTCATTGAAGTGCTTGAAGACGAAGGAAAATCATCCTCACTTGATGAATCAGAAGATATAACTATCTCTACTATCTTCCTGGGTTTACCTTTAGAGAAGCTGTTTCGGAAAGACATTTTAGGTGGCTCACTTTCTTGATGGAAGGTTGACTTAGATTCAATATTTGAAGTTGTATTTCTTCGTTCAAACCCAAAGAATCCATCAACTATGTGCGTACATCTTTTCTCCATTGGAGTCTTGGTCCAATATTGACTTACTGATATTTTCATCAGGACATCAAACCATGCTGCATAAGTTAAAATGGTTGCACTCTCATTTGGTCTCATTAGGAATGGTTCAGAGCTTACATTCAAAAGCTTCTGCAGGTGAACTGAGGCAGATATACAGCTCTCAGGTATAGCTCCAGGTTGACTGCCTTGCCATTGGGGTAACAAAGTCCACCGCAGTTCATCCAATTGTGGGAGAATAGCAGCATCCAGTTCTTGGCAAAACATGCCATTCATAAAGTCAGCTCTAACTTGTGGACTAGAAAACTGGTTCAGTAAGGTGTGGATTTGAACAACCTTTGGCAGCACACCTAAGTCCAGTTTAGGTCTTCCATTTCCACGTGGGTCTTGGTTCTCCTTAGAAGCGTTGTCCTCACACCCTCTACTATTCTTTGGAATAGCCCCTTTATCTGGAACTTCCACTGCAGCAGCAGCACCACCACCACACTGTCCTCTGGCTCTACCATGCTTAGCACAGTTGAAGTATTAGGAGGTGAATTGACAAGACCCATATTCTGTGTCGGAACGTTTACATAGACACAATCCCGTCGAAGATGCCACTTATTATAGGCGGGAATCTATAATAAAATTAGGTCTTGCCAATGACGTTTTCTGTAACTTAGATAGGTTATTGAAAGGTCTTAATATTATGTTATTTTCTATGTTAGCACAGGACAAGCAGACACACAGGAAGCACAGAGTATGACCCAGGTAAGCAGAAGGTAAGTGGAGTTATTAGGCAGGTTTAGATTTACAAACAGGTGGATAAGAGTTGAAGTTAAAAGTTCAGATTAAGAGGGTGTGAGGGAAGAAAACCCCTGAGAAAGAAAAGAAAAAAACAAATAATAATAACACAAAAATAATACAAATAATAATAATAAATACAAAATAATACAAATAAGCAATATAGCATATAAGCAAATGAGAACTTACACAGATGGATAAGGAGAGTGTTAGGGAAGGACATAGGATTAGCAGTTGTTATTAGTAATAACTAGTTGTTTACGTTTTAGTTGTTAATTGATAAATATTCTGAAAAGACAAGGGAAAGAATTGCATATCACAGTTGTTTATTAAAGTTAAGCCCCACGGTTACAACGCTCGTGTGCAGGGGGCCCTTAAAGAGGGTGACCGTTTTTTATCGCTCCTCTATAGCTTGTTACAAATATAAAGAAAGTAGAATTTTTCTAGAAAATGAATTTTGTCAACAGTAGTTATAGGTAGTATCCAATTTTCAAATTTTGGTTTCATATTTGGATTTTTAATAGATTAATTAATAATAATAAACAAAAAGATAGATAGCTGAAATAGAAAGACAGTATCCATCATACAACCATTGGTCATAAAATTCATTGTCAGGTCAAGGTTTTCCACCTTTCTCCTGATGATGAATAGAAATTTTTCTATTCGAAAGCTTGAAACCTGATAAAACCTTCAACGTTGAGTTTAAATAACCTCATAATAATATGATTTTCCCATTGAGTTTGAATCTTTTCCATCAAATAATTTGTTTGCAGGTTAGCCCCTATAACATATTACTTACATACCAAATTGTGTAATAAAGAAAAAAAATCTGGAATGGGTTTGATCCCCTGGATGTTATTGAATTAATCATAACTTTGAATTGATTTTTATTGAAACAGTTGTTCAGTCAACTATTAGCTGTGGCTACAAAACAAATGGATACCAATTCCAGTAGGAGGAATGATGGTGGAACCTCAGAAGAATCTGATTGGGAACCCCTTTGGGATTCATCAGAAGATTCTGATGATGAGGAATCTTCACCACCTGCCAAAAAAGCTAGAACTGGAGTTGACTCTGGTTAGTAAAATAATCAATAGCTAATTAAATTGCATGTGTTAGTTTCTTAGATGAAATTAACCTCTATTCATGTTGTTCATTGTTGTTATCAGCATGAGTTTTATTTGAAATTGAAGTTAATGAGTTTTTATTTAAGTTGAAATTTATTGATTATAATTTATTTACAATTTTGATGCTTTGCATATGAATCTGTAACATTAAAGATCAGTTTATTTTATTTATCTCTATAGCGTTGACCGTGGTATTCCATCGCACTCAGAGTATCGGAGTAAATCTTTTTAATATTGAAGGAGTAATAATTTCAGAAAACTGATTACACAATTTAAAGATCGTGATTTCTTCTATAAATATAGTAACTTTCATTCATTTTCGTTTCATGAAAGTTTAAAATAAGTTAGAGTAAACAGTAGAGAGCTTTTTTCACCCTATAAAACTTTACAGATTTTACTAAAATCCCGCAATTTTAACACTGGGTTGGACAATTATCTTTGAAATCCCACTGAAATTTACATGGACACAGTAAAATATGCTATCAAAATGAAATATAAACTGTTTAAGAAAATATGCACTATTACGGTAGTTATAGCATGACAAGGTAGTGCTTTGAATTGTCCCAAATACGAAAAAGTGCATGGGGTAATTAATTGCGCACATCATGGGGTAATTAATTGCAGTTTCTTTAGAGATAATCAATGCATTTATATGAGATTATATCATATGTATAAATGTTAAAAGTTCAGCTCATTAATATGTCACATTAGTTAAAATACATCTGTCCCGATCTGCTATGCTACTGCCATGAATCTGCTCCAAACTGCTGTGAATCTGCCCCGAACTGCTATGACGCTGCTGTGAATCTGCCCTGAATTGCAATGACGCTGCCGTGAATCTGCCCCGAACTGCCATGATGCTTTTAAAATAAATTTAAGTTTTTTTTGTTTGGAATAAGCTAGGCAATCTTCTGAGAATTACAGGAAAGCTATTAGCTATTATTATTTTAACTTTTCAGATGAAAATAGCATTTGACTTATTTAAACTTCACCTTTGATCTCAAAGCTCTGGTCTGACCCAAAAACTTTGAAACAAAAAATGTAGATCGACTACTTGGCTATAGGTTGAAAAAATGAAATTTACTAATATTGATAATGATAGGGATACATTTGAATTCAAACAGGTGTAAAGGAAAAAACAAAAAAGTAAAGGAAAAAAACATATCTTTGAAAAATTAAATTGTTGTAGAATTTCACAAATTACAAATGTTAAACTTATTAGTATGTTTAATATTTACCAATATTAAATTTTCTAATGTTAAATAATGATGATTCAAAAATGAAGGTTCAAAATCACAATTTATTATGAGACTTGCTAAGTTTAATGGGACTGTCTCCCTCAGATCTGAAAAAAATGGAATTATTTTTTTTATTGCATAAAATGATGTCTCCTAGTCTGCTGGATAACGTGTTAAAATATTACAGCTGAAAACAATCTTAGAAGTGCATTAAAAACAGATGGAAAAACAGACAGGTAAATTATACCTGTCCGGTCTGTCAAAAGAAATGTCAGCACAAGTATTGAAGGTTAATTTGCATCTCACATCAAATGATTGGTTGACTAGATGCATTAAAAAGAGGACAAAACACCCAAACAAGTGTCTCCATGCTAATTTATAGAACCAGAATTATTTGAGTTAGACAATTTTTTTCCAAAAAAAATCTGTAAATTGGCTCTCATTAAAAGTTCAAAAGGCATCACCTAACACAATTTTGGAGCTAGAGACAAGGGGTTTGTGTCATTTTCTTCATAAATGAACTGCTCACAAAGTTATAGATGGGATTTTACAAATACATTTTACAAAGTATAATGAGATAAAAAAAAATAAGATTCAATGTTTTTAATAATAAATAAAATAAAAATAAAATTCAATAGTTTTTAGAAGAATTAAAAAAAAATAGCTCTGTAATTTTGTGGACAACTGAAAACTGAAATAGAAGAAACAGACCCCATGTGTCTAGCTCTAAAACTGTACGAGTTGAAGCATTATTAAAAATACCTCCCTACTTGGGGGTTTTCCGGGTGTGGGAAGTGAAGAGGGCAAAGTTATCAAAAACATGTAAATAAGAAAAACTCCATTTGAGAAGTTGCATTAACCCTTAAATTTTCAAATTTGTATGTTAGTTAAGGGCACCGTTCCCAGATTTTGAAAAGTTTCTTATTATCGAAGCTACGGTTGTGAAACTGGTCACATATATAAAATGAATTCTAAGATGTTTTTGTGTCTTGACATTTTTTCGGTTCGACCCATAGGAAACGAGTTATTCGAATTTCGAACAGTGTGTAGATTAATAAATGGATACTACAATTTTGTAGCTATGACATTATGGTTTTTTGCATTCAATTCTCCACAAGATTCTCTACAAACTGTGGAATCGTTTTTTTGATTTTTCGAATTGTTTTTCGAAATATTGAAATTTTTAGTGAAAAGAAAAATTGAAAAAATATAAATTTCAAAATTCAATATTTTGAAAAGTAATTCGAAAATTAAATAAAACTCTTCCAGAGTTTGTAGAAAATTCTGGGGAGAATCGAATGCAAAAAATCGCAATGCTGTAGCTTTAAAACTGTAAACGTCTTAGGCTTTTGAATTACAAGATTTTTAGATCTCTGAACTAATAGAAAATCCCATTCAAAGTTTGATAATCTGACACGCTGCATACGACTCCTGTGAAGGTTTGCGGGTAACTGAGGGGCATACCTTAGTGTGCATCTGATTAGTGGCACGTTAGATACCAGATATAGTGAGATAATTAATTATTACGAATTATAATTAGCTGAGAGTTGGGTTTTAGAGTACATATTGACTCCCTACCCCCTGGTCTCCTTTCTCCCTCTCCCCAGGAGGTTAGAGTAACATGAGAGCTCTGATATTTTGCACACACTATAAGAAGGTTAAAAAGCAACTATTTACACAATAAATTTTTTTCTTTAATTTTGCCATTTTTCCCGGGAACGGTCCCCTTAAACTTTTTTTTAGGGAGATTATCCCCTTAAGGGTTTAACAGTTTAAGGTTGGCTAACTACTAGCTATCACAATTAAGAAGATGTACTCACCTAATAAAAAATAGTTTATTAATTAATACACAAATATCAACAAATGTTCATGGTTGGTCTAAAGAAAACATACAGAAAATTTCAGTTCGCTGTGGTGACTGGAAGTGCAACAGGGGTGCGAATAATGGGGGGGGGGATTTTGTTTGTTTCGCTGTGTAATAGCCTCCCATTTTTGGTAGATGGCTTCCAGGGAGGCTCTTTGTTTCCTCCGAATCGACCCGATGTTTTAAAATAGTTGTTGTATTGTTGGTAGAGGGCTCAGTTATAGCCCCACCAAGCGACCTGATGAGCTTTTTTTGTTTACTCCAATATCTTGGTAACTTTTTTACTCAAATCGTACTCGCGCCAAGTCTATAGACTCAATGGGGGTTGGTCATACAGTAAAATTTATAGGGAGGTAATATGTTCAGTTCAACCTTCCTAACATCGTCCAATGCGCTTTTTTTTAATTTCAATCTCTAACTTTTTTTTAACTTATAAAAAAAAACTATAAACTTAAAAAAACATTCCAAATGAAAAAAAAAAGTTAGAGATTGAAATTCAAAAAAGCTCATTGGACGATGTTATTAATGCTTTTGGTTTACTTATTGTCTTAAGTCATTAATATTTTAGGGTATACAATCAGATTACCCTCTTGGGTGTTATTCACTATTTAGGAATTCTTATTTTGACTTTGAGTAATTCTCTATAGTACTACTGGCAAGGAGTAATGAAACGCAATTCAATACACACTTATATTCACTAAGAAATGTTAGAGTACAGAATGTTGACAATTTAGTTCGCACGAGTGACGGCGTACAGACGACGATTGACTCGTACTAATTAACGAGAGTCGTGGATATTTACTGAACTCCCTATGAAGGGAACTTCCCCCTTTTATAAGGATACTTTCACCAAGTATCTAGGTGCGGGGAATTTGGAAATCGGAAGAGAAATTGTGTCGAGGTTGTTTTTAACTAAAATCAAATAATACAAAAAATGTATTTACTAATTTCGAGCTCTTGTTAAGGCTCACGTCTCTCCCATAACTGTCCGACAAACACATTAAACTTAGTCAGTTTACGATCGTCTCTGCAGCCTTTCAAAATATCAGCTAGTTTTTTGTGCCCCTTTAGGAGTTGTTCCATTAGAGAATAAATATGCATGTGTGCTTAAGGCAAAAACAGATATCTAATTTAGTCAAGGTTTCAACAGATGATTATTCGTTTTACAGATAAACATGAAATACAATAATAATAATTAAGTATATGTGTAATTTAATTACTGTAACTCTTCAAAGTAAACATATAAATGAAATATCAAACTTTTCGTTTTTCTAGACCAATATACCGTTAACAGATGTAAGGAAGGTCGAGCTGAACATATTAGCTCCGTATAAATTTTTCTGTATGACCAACCCCCATTAAGTCTATAGACTTTTCGTGAGAGGGGTGAAAACAGGGTTTTCGGATCCCACGGGGGGAAGGGTGCTCAAAAATGAAAAATTTCCATGAACAAAACCAATATCTCTGAACATTTTACACCTTATGACAGTGTAGAGGGCTGCATTATATAATTGACTCAAGTTATACAATAGTTTGCTTTTCTCTGAAACACTCCTCTCAGTAACATCAGAGTTGTAAACTGGCACTCTGTTTTTTTTTTTTCTCAGTTCTCTCCCAGCCTCCATAGTGTCAACATGTCTCCCTAAAGTGCTCTGTGTTTGTTTACATTTTCTTTGTTTACTTTTTGTGTTTCCTGATTTCATTTATGTTCTTTTGTTTAATTCTCTTTTTTGTTCAGACTTCTATTATTATTAAAATTTGGAAGGTAGATATTTATTATCTAATAAAATCTTGGTTAAGTTAGCTTAAGAATTCTTTAAATAGAATAAGTTCAGCCTAGGGGCTAAGCTGGAACTCCAAACTGTTGTTCTCGCTGATGATCCTGTTTTTGCTGCTTTCTGGTTGGTTCTTGGTAGTAGAGCTTCACTATTAGTGGTGAGTTTTAATTGCTGTTTATTGGGAATTTTTTATATAGGTATGTAATAGTAATTTAGGATAATGAAGAATTTAAAATTACATAGTTTAAAATCATATCTATTTAAAATCATATAATCTATTTAAAATCAAATCGTATTATTATTCTGAAATTTGGTTTAGTAAAGGCAATATTTAAAAAACATATTTATTAGAATGGTATTTATATCAATATTCTGAAAGTGGGGTTTTTCCCACACAGGAGCTCTAAATCTTGGGCAGGTCTATAGTTTGGGCACATGCAACCACCCTCAGCTCAGTGAATAGTAACTAGCTACTTACTTACCTCATCGTCTTTTGGCATACCCCCTTGACGGCTACTGGGTACTAATTCTATTGGCATACACTTCCCTCATCGTCAGTCTTCGTGACTTTGGAGTTTCGATCCTAGCTTGAGCTCCATTTATTGCACCTGTATTCCATCTGATTAAACCTGGCTTGCCTGAAGTAGTACTGTTTAGTTTTTGGGATTTATTCTTAGTCTATTATCATTGTAAATTGGTACTATGCAATTCTTTAAACAATGATGATTCTTCAGATAATTTAAAGTCGACTTTATAGGTAGCTAGCAATTATCACTATATATCAATATAACTTTATTAGGCAATCATTATCATTCATTCGTCATTCCATTCATTTCTCCTTATCCATTTTTGAAATGTTGTAACTAAGTTTGTCGTTTTCACATTAAATAGGTTGTTCGTCTTCTTTTGTTGTTTCAGTTGCTCTCCGTTTTAAGTTATCTAGGTACCTACAGGTTAATAGAATCCCTCTCTGGATTAAAGAAGGTGAACCCTGTGACCCCTAACCGTTTCATTGGTGCCCAGACCCCTTCTTAGTAATTCTATTCCATCTTGCTTTGTACTTTGTCCAGTTTATTTTGGTTCGTCATTCAAGATGTCTGATTTTGATCTTGAGTTCAGTGGTGGCGGTGGTGAACCTGGTGCTGCTTCAGCAACGGGGGCTAGCAACTTTCTTGGACCAACTATCCAATTACCCTCTGTTCATAGGGAAGTAACTGCTAACGGGAAGAATGAGGAGTCGGATGAAGCATGTGCTAACAACTTTCCTGTATCGTATTTCCAGTTGCCCGGTTTTCGCCCCAAAACAACTTCTCATAATGAAGAATCTGCTAGTAGGAAGATTGAGCAATCGGATATAGCAGGTGGTAAAGATTTTCCTGTACTGAATTCCCAATTGCTCTCTGTCCGCCCTAAGGTATCTTTCCAGAAGAAAACTACGGATAGGAAGATTGCAGAATCTATCAACACTGAAACTTTGATGCAAGCTGATCTGCAAGCTGTTCGTGAGCAGTGCTCTGATATGAAGCAGTATATGAGGAAAATGACTGAAAACTCTGAACATGCTGACCCACAAATTAAGCAAGAGATAGAGAGTCTGCGTGTTGAAATGCTGCGAATGCTGATGAAGACTGTTCCTGTAACCCACAGTGAGTCTGCCGATTCGTCTGTTCAAGGGAAACGCAAGGTCTATAAAAAGCACATCAAATCTGAAAACTCTTCAACTGCCACTTCCGACTCCTCCGAAGTTAGTGTCAAGAACAAGTCTCGGGGACGCATGAGACGTCAAAGGAAACAAAGGAACTCTGAGGATAAGAACGAGTCTTCCTTGTTGGAGATCATTTCTCAGATTGACAACCGAAGAGCGCCCATGCCAGCAGATTTCAGTTTGGAATCTGGTCGGTCCTTTGACGATTTCCTTGCTTCGTTTGAAGAGTATTGTCAGAATACCTTTAAGGGAAGTAGAGCTTTGTGGACCACAGAACTTGGTCAGTTTCTGAATGGATCTATTAAGCAGTTCTACAAAGTCCTGAATGGTCCTGACGAAGATTACGATGAGGTTAAGAGGAAGCTCATCAAGTGGTCTGAGGAGTCGAGGGAGGCTGTTCAACGAGCAAAACGGAAAAAGTTTGAGAAGATCCATATGAATCAGGGAGAATCATTGAGACTGTATGCTGCTAGGGTGGAAAGAGAATTTAAGCTGGCTTTTCCGAAAAAGAAGATTAACGCGAGTAGAACTTTGCAGGAGAAGTTTCTTGACACCACACCTTCAAGCTTCAGGAAACAAATGGCAGCTGTGAAGAGTTTTCTTTCCCTTCAAGGTAAAAAGCTGGCTTGGGATAGCATTATGAAAGTGGCCAGTGCCTATGATCTGGAGAATAATGGCAACATGATAGAGATCCATAGTGACATTGATCCTGAGGTAACTGAAGTATGGGCTGCTACTGTGCCTCAACCACCACCAACTCCATACACTCGTCCAACTGATTTTGCTCGGTCATCTTCGGTTCCTCGACAGACTTCTCTCATACATCAGAATCATGGTAATTCTCCAGCTAAGTCTGTACACTTTACAGAGTCTCGGAAACTATCTGAATCTTTTAGAAATCTTAACCCTGGATACGGTTCTGATACTAAAACTTGCTTTTATTGCAAGCGTCCAGGACACATCAAACGTGATTGCTGGCGTCTTCACACTAAGTGCCTTGCTTGCGGGTCTGATACACATCGCATAGCCGACTGCCCTCGAAGAAGATCACTGCAGAACAATCCTTGGAAGCCTCAAAGATTTGACTCTGTTAATGCAGCACAGTATCCATCAGGCACATCATATGCTTCGGAAAACGAGAGAGCTCTGGCTGGGCTAGGAACATTCCCTCGTCAGAGCTAAACCCGACTTCACAATCTTTTGTTCCGAAGCTCATCAATACAGATGATAACCGGTCTACTGTGCTTGATGAGTCTGATATTGGTGTTTGTGAGGGAGAACTTCAAGGGGAAGATGAGAAATTCTTAAATTATGAGAGGAAGACTGATGCTTCTTGTGAGGATGCGCAAAAGGAACAAACTGATACCTCTGATGGGGATTTGTTGGAGGAAGAGATCGAGGTTTACATGGGCGTTTCTGAGACCTTGATGCTCTGCAGTGTTTCATTTGATAACACCTCTTCTCCGGCTCTAATAGACTCAGGATGCAGCTGTTCCATCATGAGTGAAACACTTCAACGAAAGCTTGGTGCTGATTTGGGACCCGGTAGTCAAACAATTCGTGGTCTTGGTGGAGGATCTGTCCATCCGCTTGGAGTGGTGGAAGCTTCGTTTAGATTGGGTGAAATCGAATTTAAACATGAATTTCAAGTAGTCCCTCATCATATCACAAATCATTCCATTGTATTGGGAAATCAGTTTTTCAAGAAAAATGGAATGAGTATTGACACTCTTGGAAATAAACTCTCTGGTTCCAGTCACTGGGGTACATGGGAGTTGTATCTTGGGGAAACTTATGGTCCACTTGGTTATACCGTTTTACGTAACGTAAATTTAATTGTTGAGGATGATATAGAAGTTAGATATGGCTCTTACAACTTGGTTCCAGTTTCTCTTCCAGCCTGTGTTCATCCTGCTCCTGATCAGAAACTGTATTTTAATGGGGAATTAGTTTCTCCGTTTCTGATTGGAGAACCTGGAATCATTTCTACTTCGATGGATAAAATGCAGATCCTGATTACAAAGATTCGTGGCTCATTTTCTACCGAAAAACTGAGTGCTGGTTACGTTATTGGAAGGGTTTCATCGATGATAGAAGCAGATCTGCCACGTGATGTAGAAGTGAATTTTGGAGAAGAATCTTCGAATGTTTCATTCACTAACGTGATTCTTGATCACTTAAATGCACATCAGAGAGAGGAGGTCCTGAGTATGATGGATACCTGTACTGATGTCTTCAGCAAGGGTGAGAACGATATTGGATGTGCAGGAGTGACTCGACATAGGATTGAGCTTTATGATGACACACCAATACACCAGAAACCAAGAAGATTCCCCGATCCTGTTAATAGAGAGTTAGAACGTCAATGTGAAGAGATGATTCATCAAGGGATCTTGAGCTATAGTAAAAGTCCTTGGTGTTCTCCTATTGTACCAGTCAGGAAAAAGGATGGCAGTCTTCGTATATGCATTGATTATCGTCAGTTGAATAAGGTGACGAAGGCTGACAAATTTCCTATTCCTAATATGAGTGACTTGGTGTTTGGGCTCAACGGTATGTCGTACTTTTCAACTTTGGACTTGGTTAAAGGGTATTATCAGGTACCCATGCATCCTGCTAGCAAAGAGTTCACTGCATTCTCAACAGCGAACCAGCACTACGAATTTGAAAAGCTGAGTTTTGGATTGAAGAACGCTCCTAGTGCATTCCAAAGGGAAATGCAAGCAGTTCTAAGGGATTTTGATCAGAAGGAGGTCATCGTTTATATCGATGATATACTTATAATGAGTAAATCATTTTCTGATCATCTTGTATTGGTCTCCCGTGTTCTTCAAACTCTTGCGGCCTATCATATGAAAATTAAAGTGACTAAATGTTCCTGGTTCCAGCAGAGAGTCACCTTTCTCGGGCACATTGTCAGCAAGGATGGGTTACGCAAGAGCGATACTTACATGAATTCTGTTCGTGAGTATCCTAGACCATCTACTGTGAAGGAACTACGCCAGTTTTTGGGTGTTGTAAACTTCCAACGAAAGTTTATTGCACACTTTTCGGAGCTGGCGAAACCCCAGACGAGTTTGACAGGAAAGGCAGACAAAACCCGATTGAATTGGACTGTAGAGATGATCGAATCGTTTGAGAACTTGAAGAAGGAAATGTGTGCGGACATAGAACTCGCGTACCCTAATTATAGCCCTGATGCTTCTAAGCTAGAACTTGCCACTGATGCTTCAGCTTGTGGATCCGGAGCTTGCTTGTCACAGGTGCAAGATGGGGAACATAAGGTCATTGCCTATGCATCCATGACCTTTAGCAAGGCACAACGTAACTACAGCACTATTGAGAGGGAGCTTGCAGCGCTAAGATGGGGAATAAATACGTTTCGTAGTTTTTTGTATGGAATCCCTTTTATCTTGTACACAGATCATAGACCGCTGACTTACATGACCTCCATGTCCAACCAGAATTCAAGGATAATGCGTACCGTCGTCGAGCTCTCTGAATTTGATTTTGAGATCAAGTACAAGCCTGGTCCGGAAAACTACTTAGCTGATGCCTTTTCAAGAATGCCAGATAACGCTCCTGTACACTCTGAAGGTCCGCATACACCTCTACCTCGTGGTCTGAAGATCATGAAACGGATCCCTGGAGGTGGAGACTCTATGGTTGAAAGTTTGTGCGCTGTTTTGTCATGGTACCATCTTAATTACAATCCGGATTTCATTATACCTTCACCTGAAGAGTTGAGAATTTCGGTTGTCAATGAGATCCTTAATAAGCAGAAACTCTATTCGCAACAGAAAACTGGTCGTTCTGGGACATCTCGAATAAAGCTGATGAAGCTCCCAGGATGCTTACCATCTACAGAGTTCCTGGCAGCTTTCGCAAATCTGTACAGTATGGTGGTAGTAGTATATCATGAGATGGATCAACCTATCGTATACCAACCTGTGAAAGTAAACAAACCTATGTCTGACAAACCGTATCGAGTTTACCTTCAGTGTCTGGCGGGATTTCACTACAATCCTCTGGAGCCCTCTCGCCTGTTTGTCCCCAGCTTAGCAAGAAGTGGCATGAGTGAAGTCCATGACACACCTGACCATGGTGATTCTTCTGAAGGTGATGTTAATGTAGATGATGTTGAACCTCTTGTTATGACTGCTATTGATTCAGTGGATGAACATTCTTGTTCATGTAGACATACGTGTCACTGCTATCCAAAAATACAGGTTATAGTTAATGATATACCTCTGTGTGCTTTGATCGACACTGGAGCACAGATATCTCTTATAACGAAGTCAGCAGCACAAATAGGTTCATGTGGGAAACCAGTTCCAGAACACATGAGGTTGAAGGGAGTTTCTATCAAAACCTTTGGTAATAGGATATCGGCTGCTGATGAAACTATGGTAAATGTGATGATCGGTTCTGCTGTATGTTTAGAGGTTCCTTGTGTTGTGGTTGATGATAATGCAATGGCTTGCTGTATCTTGCTTGGTAATAATGTTGTTCGTATGCTTCATGGTGTGCTTGATTTTAATTCTGATTCTTGTAGATTTTTGACTTCCGATCGTGATCAGGAGTTTTCTTTTCCGTTCATGAATTCTGGACCATTTGTAGACAGGTTTGGTTATTGCCTGTCAGGAGAAGTCATCACCGATTTTGAGTCTTTTCTGTCTAATGACCAAATTAGATTGCTGCAAAAACGACAGAAAGAACTGTGTCAGTTGAAAAATAAGCTAGTAAATGGTATCCTTCCATCAAACTGGAGGGGCCCTGGTTTGATGCGTTTCAAGCGTTTCTCTGACTTTCTACTCGTAGTTAATGATGTCATTTTTTTCTGTAAAGAGGAAAGCTGTGTACCGGTAGTCTCTTTTAAGTTCATGGTAGAAATTACCATTAGACTTCATTGGCAGCTCTGTCATGCTGGACGAAACAAACTACTGGAACATCTGAAAACTCTGGTATGGCATCCTTCACTTAGCTCTGTGGTAGCAGATATTTGTAGTTCTTGTGAAACATGTCAAAAGTATAAGGTCCATTCTGTAATTCCTGGTGTTCCTGTCATCAAGATTCAGGTACAGAACCCATTCGAATTGCTGGCAGTAGATTTGGTTAAACTACCATTGACTAAACAACGTCATTGTTATTGTTTGGTTTCGATAGACCACTACTCAAAGTGGTTGAGCTGTGTTCCAATCAAGGACAAGACTTCTAAAACTGTTGCTTGTGCTTTGGAATACAGAGTTTTGCCATTCTTGCCTGCCAAACCTGTTAAACTCTTAAGTGACAATGGTAAAGAATTTACTGGGTCGGAGTTTGAGCAAGTGTTGAGTGACTATGATATTGAACATATCTATTCAACTCCCTATAAACCGTCATCTAATGGTGCCGTGGAACGAACTAACAGAACTGTAATTGAGATGATTCGTTGCTTGGAAGATGACCAGTCTACTGAGTGGGATACAAAGCTATCAAGAGTGGTTCTTACATATAACCACTCATGGCACTCTCAGTTATCCAAGTCACCTTCAGATTTTTTGTTGACAGTCAACCACACAATGTCTCCAAAACCTATGATTACGGAAGAGACGCGACAGTTGTGGAAAGAGGGTCATCCCAGTTTCAAGAGTTTCAAAGTTGGAGACCAAGTGCTGAAGAAAATGATTCTTCAGGGAAACTCTGTATCACTGAAATTTCAACCACGTTACTCAGGACCATATACAGTGATGAAGACTAGAAGCAATGGCCTAACTTACGAAATTTCAAATGGATCAAGCGAAATTAGGGTGCATCACAAGCAGCTAATACGCTGGGTTAAAATTCCTAATTACATCAGCAAAGATCCAGCACTGATGAATCTACTCAATTTCTTCACCAAAGAATCTAATCATGGAGAGGAGTTGGATGATGGTAGTTCAGATGATCACTTTCTTGAGAACTCAAACTGTGATTCTGATGATGATTTTTTGGGGTTCCCACCTATTGTTGGAGCTGTCTTGTGTTCTGATGGTTCATGCGACTCTTCCGGTGACTCAGGTGAGACATCCGATAATGAGGTATCTTATGCATCATCAACCTGTGAATCCTCATTGACCTCTTGTGAATCTTCATTGACCTCCTGTGATTCTTCATCACATTCCTGTGAATTGCCACCTATTAAGGAATCATCAGATTCACACTCAGACTCCGATAATTTGGAATCTAACAGTTCCTGTCAAGATGAAGAGATTCAGAGAGACAGCGATCTAGGAGAATATGCACGTGGGATATCAACTCAAGGTGTTGTCCATTCTTCTCCAACACATGACA
Source organism: Caprella mutica (assembly GCA_947561585.1). Lineage (NCBI taxonomy): Eukaryota > Metazoa > Arthropoda > Malacostraca > Amphipoda > Caprellidae > Caprella > Caprella mutica. The sequence continues at coordinate 301,036 of CANNZV010000149.1, forward strand.
TTGTTCCACCCCCTTTTGAATTTGTTCTGCCTTTTGATACCGTTCCGTTTTCTGTTAACACTGTGTTGCCTCCTGTTGATGCTGTGGTGCCTTCAGTTGATGCTGTTCCACCTATTGGTGATGTTGCCTCACCTCTTGTTGATGTTGATCCGCCTTGTGTTGATGTTTTTTCGCCTCAGGTTGTTCTTGTTCAGTCTCTAGTTGATGTTCCTCTGCCTCTTGACCTTCCTCTGCCTCTTGTTGATCTTCCTCCGCCTCTTGTTGATCTTCCTCTGCCTCTTGTTGATCTTCCTCCGCCTCTTGTTGATCTTCCTTTGCCTCTTGTTGACCCTCGTTCGCCTTTTGTTGACCCTTGTTTGATTCTTGTTGACCTTCATTTGCCTCTTATTGACCCTCCTTTGCCTCTTGTGAATGATATCCTGTCTCCTGCTGTCGTTGTTTGTTCACCACCTACTGAGTTTGGTTCACCGACTGTTACCTTTGGTTCACTCTTTGCTTGCGTTGAGTCCACCCCGGTTGAGGATTATTCATCACCTGTAATTCAAGTTTCGAGACCTTTCAGTTCTGGTGCATTGGATGATCCTGCAATGTCTGCTAGAAGTCCGATACATATGGAGCTTGGAGAAGAGATGCTCTCTGTTGATGATAGAACACTGGTAGCTTGCAATAATCCTAGTGATGAAAAGTCCTGCAGCTCTGATGTTAACCACTCATCTGTTTTCAGGACTGAGTTTCAAGGAAGCGTTGTGCCGGTTTGTACTCCAGTCTTAGGTGAAGCAAACACTAACTTATCAACTAACATTACAGTTGACAGCCCGGCTTGGGATAGTTTCCTTGGCTTCAGTCCTCTAGTGTCAGAATTTGTATCTCCTACATGTGCACCAATTTCTGAGAATTCCTCTTTCACTGGCTTTTCACCATCAACTCCCTCTTATCGAACAACTATTCTTAATAGACTCGAAGTGTTGCGCAAGACAAGTCAGTTGGAGAGTGCAGTACCTCAGAACAATCGAGTGAGCTTGAGCCCAGTGAAGAGAGAAGCAGAAATATGTAGAAAGCTGATTGCTGAGTGCAGACAGGCAGGACGAAATCGAGTCAGAGCACTACATAGGCCTGGACTACGGAGACAGTCTCTCATGAATGCTCAGGAACCTGTACCATGTTCTCCAATTTCAGAGTACAAAGGACCTATTACCAGATCTAGATATCTTTTTGTCAAGTCCAGGGAGGACTGAGTTTTGTGATGTTTTTGTGCCCTTGGTTTTTTAGTGCTAATTTTATTAACACTTGGGGGGGGAGGAATGTAGAGGGCTGCATTATATGGTTGACTCAAGTTATACAATAGTTTGCTTTTCTCTGAAACACTCCTCTCAGTAACATCAGAGTTGTAAACTGGCACTCTGTTTGTTTTTTTTCTCAGTTCTCTCCCAGCCTCCATAGTGTCAACATGTCTCCCTAAAGTGCTCTGTGTTTGTTTACATTTTCTTTGTTTACTTTTTGTGTTTCCTGATTTCATTTATGTTCTTTTGTTTAATTCTCTTTTTTGTTCAGACTTCTATTATTATTAAAATTTGGAAGGTAGATATTTATTATCTAATAAAATCTTGGTTAAGTTAGCTTAAGAATTCTTTAAATAGAATAAGTTCAGCCTAGGGGCTAAGCTGGAACTCCTAACTGTTGTTCTCGCTGATGATCCTGTTTTTGCTGCTTTCTGGTTGGTTCTTGGTAGTAGAGCTTCACTATTAGTGGTGAGTTTTAATTGCTGTTTATTGGGAAATTTTTATATAGGTATGTAATAGTAATTTAGGATAATGAAGAATTTAAAATTACATAGTTTAAAATCATATCTATTTAAAATCATATAATCTATTTAAAATCAAATCGTATTATTATTCTGAAATTTGGTTTAGTAAAGGCAATATTTAAAAAACATATTTATTAGAATGGTATTTATATCAATATTCTGAAAGTGGGGTTTTTCCCACACAGGAGCTCTAAATCTTGGGCAGGTCTATAGTTTGGGCACATGCAACCACCCTCAGCTCAGTGAATAGTAACTAGCTACTTACTTACCTCATCGTCTTTTGGCATACCCCCTTGACGGCTACTGGGTACTAATTCTATTGGCATACACTTCCCTCATCGTCAGTCTTCGTGACTTTGGAGTTTCGATCCTAGCTTAAGCTCCATTTATTGCACCTGTATTCCATCTGATTAAACCTGGCTTGCCTGAAGTAGTACTGTTTAGTTTTTGGGATTTATTCTTAGTCTATTATCATTGTAAATTGGTACTATGCAATTCTTTAAACAATGATGATTCTTCAGATAATTTAAAGTCGACTTTATAGGTAGCTAGCAATTATCACTATATATCAATATAACTTTATTAGGCAATCATTATCATTCATTCGTCATTCCATTCATTTCTCCTTATCCATTTTTGAAATGTTGTAACTAAGTTTGTCGTTTTCACATTAAATAGGTTGTTCGTCTTCTTTTGTTGTTTCAGTTGCTCTCCGTTTTAAGTTATCTAGGTACCTACAGGTTAATAGAATCCCTCTCTGGATTAAAGAAGGTGAACCCTGTGACCCCTAACCGTTTCAACAGTATCTCAGCTCAATCGGACGAGTCTTATTGGTAGCTGGCAAAACCAAGAGACGATCCCCTCAAATTAAAAAAATAAAAAACACTATTTTTTTTATGTTCTTTTATTAAGGACTATAGTGTAGAGAAGTACAAACAAATTTCAGGATGATCTGATGATTAGTAGGTGAGCTACATGTTCACAAACGTACATGAAAATGAAATGAATGAAAATGAAAATGAAAAACTTTATTGAAATAAAAAAATTAAAATACAATAGTTATGAACAACAGCATGAAACATACGATACTTAAAATATCTATAATACATTTCACAAAAATAAAAAATAATCTGTACATCAACATCTCAATCGTTGTACACAACAAAATGCCTTACAAATTAATAATTCAACAGCCCTATTAACCGATTTAACGGTTCTTGGGCATTGATAGCTATCTTCAAATAGGGTGAATACGATAGTACCGACGATATCGCTCCGAGACACTACCTGAGAAAACAATAGAAAAATTCAATATGAGTCACAATAACGGAAAGGAATGGTAGAATACAATAACGGTACATGTGTACTACTGTATGCACGTAGCTTCAGTGCCAATTTTTTTACCAATTTTTCACTAAATAAGAATTTCTGCCAGTGGTTTTTGGCAATTTCTACCAATTTTTTTTTTTACTTTAGCTAGTTCCATAGTAAACATTCCATAGAAAACGGTACAAAGAGTTTCATTTTGGCATGACAACTATAAGTCGGTGTTGAGGGTTTGAATAATGGAAGGGCGGTAAAAGATAGGGTGTGCCACATTTTAGCCCCCTGCTAAAATGTGATTAGCCTCCCATTTGTTGTGGATGGCTTCGTCGTTGCCTTGAGAGACCTTTGAGTTCTCTGGCAGGGACGAAAAGCTTCCTTTATTGTGTTTTCATAATTTTAACCTTTTTTTGTTTACTCCAATATCTCGGTAACTTTTTTTACTCAAATCGTACTCACACCAAGTCTATTAATAGACTCAGTGGGGGTTGGTCCTAGAGAAAAATTATAGAAGCTAATATATTTAGCTTGAAATTACCTAGATCTGAGAATTTTGATCTTAAACTTTTTTATTGAAAAAAAAAAGTGGAAAAAAAATTAAAACTGAATAAAAAAGAATTGGTGATCGAAATTTAAAAAACTCACTCGACAATCTGAGTAATTTCGAGCTAAACATATTAGCTCCATGAGTCTATAAACTATTTTATGGGGTGGGTTTTTGACTCAAAAAATAGGTTTTTCGGTCCCACTGGAGAGGGTGGCACCAAAATGAAGAATTCACAAGAGCAACTGCAATTCACAAGAGCATTTTAAACCTTATGTCAAAATCTCAGCTCAATTGGACGAGTATTATTTGTAGCTAGTAAAATCACTGAACGATCCCCTTAAATGAAGTATTCTTGCTGCAACCCAATAGGAGGGCAGCCTTAGTTGGAAACACAGCCTGATTGTTGTTGGTGATGATTTTGGGAGAATCGTTACTACTTCTTCATTAGCCAACCGATTTGATTGAATGAAACTTTAATTAGTAGCATGACTTAATTGTTACACTTTCTGAGTAACAATTTTGTCAAAATTTGATCAAATATTTTTGTATGGACTTATAGTTTCATCCAGTACATCCTGAAACTGAAAATTTCTTCTTCTTCGTGAATTGATTCGCTTGAAACAAGCTTTTATTGGTAGTCTTGTGTGTGTACTACAATTTCTAGTTGAATTTGCAAAAAATTGATTTTTAATGGTCAAAAATTAGAACTTTATATAGACTAGTAATCTTTTCTGATGCTGCACTAGAACTGCTTTTTCCCCTTCAATACTGAATCCCTTTGCTCAAAAAAGCTTAAATGGGTAACATGGTGCATTCACTAATATTTGCTAGTAGCTATAATAGTTTAGAATAATAAGAAATTTGTGAACTTTTATTGCAGCTGCTAGCACTTGGCTACTATAGTAGGTTCTTCTTCAATAATGAATTTAATTGATTAAAAAACCTCTAATGCTAGCTTTATATGATCACTTCAGAGGGTAGTAAACTGAATTACAATTTTTTTACTGCATTACTTTTCTCTTCCAAGGATAAATTTGTCTTGTTTACAGCTCTTCCCTGGGGGTCTAGGACATCTCGTCCACGGACAATTCGTCCTACAAACATTTCGTCCACGAATTACTTTATATCGTATTTTAATGTATATATGGGATATATTTCATAATATTTTTCACTATCACATTAATAGCCAGGTGTATATGTATAATATTATTATTATGATTTATGCCAAACCATTATATATGAACACATAAAAAATGTTGATCTATCTATTATAGTTTTACTCCTTTAAAGGGGCAGTTCAGTCAAAATCAAACTATCACCAAATTGGTCCTAAATCGATTTAGTATATTTATTTATGTAACATTAGAATATTCGTTGATTTCAGAAACGTTTATATAAAAAGTATATTGTAAATTAGTGGCGCCATCTGTGGACTGTGGTGGACCGCGTAACTAATCATTGTAGTACGTAAACAAAATGACAACCAGTCCCAGACTTGAATCGGTTATTAACTTATGAAAATGGTGAAAAGAATTTGTGAAATTGAAAACTGTCCTTCGAGACAATTAGATTTAGTTTTGAAAAGAAAAACCATCTCTTCATAAATTACCAGTTAATACTGTTGATAGAAAAATTGTTCACATGTTATCAGCTGTAAAATGTAAACAAATAGTACAATGTGGTGGCGCCATCTGTAGGAGGATGAGGAACTAAATCGAATTTATAAAATATGTTATATATCGCTTATTATATTTTTTTCAACCGTTTAATTCTACAAGAATGTTTTATTCTTACTAAGTGATCGTTCAACATTAATATTATGAAAACTAAAATTGACTGAACTGCCCCTTTAATACTTGGCATTAATTTATAAGTTATGAGATCCCAAAATATGGAACTGAAATAACAGGGTACTAGCAAGACTAAGTGTGGAAAAGTAAGAAAGAGAATTTAATAATTACCATAGAAGTAAACACTACTTATTATATATGGCTTAATTACGAGTCAGAAAATATATAGAACAGTCTGCTAACACGAACATTTTTACGTTTAATTAATTTGACGTAACACTAAAAAGTACCAATATCTAGATGATAATTCTGTTATATCACAAATAATTATCAATCACTTGTTTAGTAGCATATTATACACATGAATGTATTTTATGTAGTTTCTGTTAAAAAAAACTAATTTCTGAATCAATATTGTTTTAATAGTTATTTATTGTGAATATACACCACAAACATTGCTGTTATTGTGAGTATAAAACATAATAAAATGTCTCCGTATTTTATGTTTATGCCCCATAATGGATTCCGAGACATGGCTCATGAATTTCAGTTTATCACAATTTTTCTTATTATTTTTTTAGATATCTAGTTATATAAATTAGTAGACCATAAACTAATGAACCTATAAAAAAAGTGAGACATGTAAGGAATGATTAAAAAGTTTATTATTCAATTTTTTGTAAAAAGTTTTTAAGGTAAATTTGAGATAGCGTCGGACCTGGTGTCTTTGGGCATTTTCCGCATACTTTGATTTTACAAAAAAAACTGGAGAAGTCAGCAAAATATGAAGTGCATACCAAGTTTCAACTCTTTAAGTTCAATAGAAAAAAGTTATCATCGAAAAACTGCGCAAAGATCGTGAGGGATAACCGGGTAAATTTTGCGCACTTACACCCTATGTATAAACTTTGCATAGAAAATCTAACCCCAATATGCTATGTAACTGCCGTGAATGTGCCCCAATCTTCTATGCAACTGCCCCAATCTGCTGTGCAATTGCTTTTGAGTCCGCTGTGCAATTGCCGTGAGTCCGCTGTGCAATTGCCGTGAGTCTGCTGTGCAATTGCCGTGAGTCTGCTGTACAATTGCCGTGAGGCTGCTGTGGAATTGCCGTGAGGCTGCTGTGGAATTGCCGTGAGGCTGCTGTGGTATTGCCATGAGGTGCAATTGCCGTGAGTCTGCTGTGCAATTGCCGTGAGTCTGCTATGCAATTGCCGTGAGTCTGCTATGCAATTGCCGTGAGTCTGCTGTGCAATTGCCGTGAGTCTGCTGTGCAATTGCCGTGAGTCTGCTGTGCAATTGCCGTGAGTCTGCTGTGCAATTGCCGTGAGTCTGCTGTGCAATTGCCGTGAGTCTGCTGTGCAATTGCCGTGAGTCTGCTGTGCAATTGCCGTGAGTCTGCTGTGCAATTGCCGTGAGTTTACTGTGCAATTTCCGTGATATAGGAGTATCGGGGATAAATATCACAGGTTTATTAATGAATAAGAGCTCTTTAACTTTATTAATAAATGTGCGCAAGTCCACCCGTGAATTAAAATATTCCCAGGGTGTTCTTGCGCATCTAGTATATTGGTTATATCTGAATAATTTATAATTATTATTATTATCATCTTACATGACGTTAATCTGCAGTTAATTATGCGTATCCAACGTAAATTTCAATCAAATTTGTGCATAATTATCAACACTACTGCAAAGTTTGCGGAGATTCGATTCTAGTCCAAAATAATTATTTTGCTATATATAACATAGGTCTCTGTTTGAACACTTAGTATATATACTTAATCTCTTACAATTTTCGTGATATTTATGGACTAGGGGGTTTTAGAGCTGCTCTTTCCAATGGTGTTGTCATATTTGAAATATTTTCACTCATTTGTCGTCAATTACCGATGCGCAACTCCACCCGGAATGTTGAGGTGCGCAAGGCCACCCGGTCTGACGCTACCATAATTTTTTTTAAATGCTAAGGACGCTCCTGCCAAAACTACTAAAGCTATAAAACCAGGATATTGATATCATCTTCTATGGGGGAAAAAAAGTAACATTTTGAGTTGTGTATGAGGATCTGCCTTGCTTGTAGTGGCAAATTCTTGACTATAGTTTGTCAAGGGGCTATTTGAAACAACTAACTGACACTGACAGAACATCATCCGTAAATGAGCAGCTGCCTCAGATGATGTTGTCAATGACTACTTTCAATAGCTACAGACAACACTAGATCGAGTGCCTCCTGGAAACATCATCAATTATGATGAAACAAATTTGACAGACAACTCCAGGTCCAAAAAGATGATTTTTCGAAGAAGAATTAAGCATGCAGAAAGAACAATGAACATGACTAAGTCTTCATCTCTATCAACCTCTAGGGATATGTAACTTGGAAGGTGGGCGAAGTAAAGCATCTAGCTTCAATGCCATGGTGGGCATTTCCAAGCCTTCTCATTTCACTAATATCAGAATTTGAGGATAAGTGGCCTCGATTACCAACCTCATTTTTCTAACATATGACCTGTGATACAGAGCACATACTTTAGTTGCCGCATATAAATCAACTTGACCATTTAATAATACTTGAGTTATAAATGACCTTGACCTCAACTTTTGACCAGTTCGCTCCCAAAATCTAATAAACTGGATAATGGTCAATCGTCCTCCAAGTTCAGGTAATTTGGTTTAAAACTTTTTGAGTTATTGAGTTGTAAATGACCTTAACCTTTGACTAGATCACTCCCAAAATGCTATCATATTGTTCCTGGATATTGACTAATGTTTCCAGTAATTTCAGTCAATTTGGTTGAATAATCCCTAGTTATTAAGTTATAAATGGTGTTGACCTTGAACCGATCGCTCCCAAAATTTAACATAATGGTTCTCGAATATTGACCAATTGTCCCACCAAGTTTCATGTAATTTGATAAAAAAAATTTTGTTTGAGTTATAAAGGACCTTCACCTTGAACTTTGACATAATGGCTCCCAAGTTTCTACCAGCAGGTTCCTGAACACTGACCAATCGTCCAACCAAATTTTATGCAATTCTGTTGAATACTTTTTCAGTTATGCAAAACTAGATGATAAAATAAATAAATGGCGTCTAAAATATAACCTTCTGCTTTATGCAAAGGTAATAATGTAAACTTGTAATTTTGGAATTGTAGTCAATGTGTTAAACATTAAAATTATCTTTATTAAACAATATCTCTATTATTAAAATATTTTTTAAGTTTTTTTAAATTTTCTTCCTTTTAAAAAACAATTAGTTATATTCTATGTCACCTTTAACTTTATCTAGGCATGTTGAAGCCTTTTTCTCATTGCTGTTATAACTCAGATAATTAACCAGCAATCTTATTTATTTTGAATATATTTTATTGATTTTTTCCATTTTACTGACTGGAGGAGTGGAATAAACTTTACTTTTTAAATGTCCTCACCAGAAAAAGTCACATGGCATTAAATCAGGAGATCTTGGAGGCAATTAAACTGCATTGTTTAATTCGAGGATCCCTTTATTGAATACTTCTTGAAGTTTTTGGCGCACAACAATTGATCTCTAAGCAAGTTCACCATCCTGATTCCTGCCTGTTAAATAGTCTGTCTGTGTTGAAAACTTCGAAGATGTGGGATGATTATTTTAATTATCTTGTTCAAATAGTCCTCTCTATTTAGATTATTTTCATAAAACAAAAGGACCAATGGGACATCCTTTGCCTACATTCCAACCCAAAGTGATAATTTATCTTTGTTGCTCTCATAGGATGGAACTAAATGTATTATAAAAATAATAATAGATATGTTTTTTAAACCTTAAAATAATTTGTTTTGATGATAGAGTTAGCTATTGTTTAATGAAGATAATTTTAATGTTTGAATTTCACTCCAGTGTCTGTTTTCTAACCATTTGCTTGCAAAGTTATTTTATGTATACGGAAAACTGCCTGTCACTTACTGGCTATTTAATGACTTTAGTCATTAATAACATTTTAATTAATAAAATAGGGTGTTCAGCCTTCATTAAGGAGTTAAAAGGACTTCCATTTTTACTAAGTATACAAAATAAAAACAATAGTTAAATGTAAACCAATTTATGAGAAAAATATCTAAACTACATTATTATATAAATATTACTGAAATTTGTCAAATACAATATAAAAATTAAAAACTAAAACTTTTCTTAGAAAATACTAAGAGAACAAACAAAGAAATAATTGTATTAGGGACAGAGTACAATATCTTTATTTACACAACGCAACTTTACATTACTTATCGGTTCATAACTGGTTTAGTGTATAACTATTTCTTTTTTGTTTATAATTTGAAAATTGAATTGAATTCTTCAATTGAAGAATTGAGAATCAAGCTCAATATTTGCTCATACTCATTATAAAATAACTGTGATCAATTTTTGTGAAATATTCAGAATTTCCAACCCAATAACTATGATTATTAAACTACTATTACAAACCTAATTCTCTTAACATTTCACTTGATCAATTTGGATTGCATATTAACACTTTCACCGCAACTCAAGATATGACTGTAATGCTGAACCTGTATCAATATGTACAGTTGTTCTATTAGTTTTTTAACGTATTTTTCTGATATTTGTAGTCATAAATGTGTAATATATTTTTACAAATTACATATTACAATTTTAATTCCTTTCTTTACCAACACTAGTCTTACATAGTATTCAATATATATTAGAGAGAATATTCAATTTTAAAAAATTACAATAAAGTGATCTCTTAGACCACTGGTGGTACATGATGCCGGTTGAAAAAAATAGCTGTGTACCACATGTGGTGCACGATGCGATGAAAGTGGTAATTAATAGTAATTTTTTACATGCGAATGAAAATTGTAAGAATGAAGGTGTTAATGACATGGAGAATAAAAATATAAATGTAATAAATAGAGCTAGGACATTGGAGCACTTAAAAAGGAGCAGTAGTAGCGGTTTAAATTGAGCACTTGTAGTGCTGTAAGTGTGCAGTAGGAGCAATAAAAAAGAGCATTTAGAGCACTTATCGGAGCATTTGGAGCTCTTATTGGTGTGCTGTCCTAATCTCCTATATTAGGATATCTCTGGTTCTTTTCACTTTGAGACAATACTAAATCTCTGTTAATGTTAATGTACTAGTGCAGATGTTTACTTTCCTTTATGGATCTCTTGACTCAATACGTAAGGTTAATAGTAATGACTCAATCTATTAGTAATTACTGATGTATTTCTCAAACATCCTAATGTGAACAGTCAATACTCTACACTAGAGATATAAATCTAAGGTTTTACTCCTAAGAATGCACAGTGCTGACTGGAGAAACAGCTGTGGTGCTCTACGATTTATAGTGAAGGATGATGTCATTCACATTCATCACATCATGCCCCTCCAAAACCAAAATTTTTTAATGTTATCCTGATAGAAGTTTATTATATATCAAGTTCTAAATTTTATCATAATGAATCTCCCTTTAAAATATTGGTAACCCAACATATTGGTAAAACCATTTATAAACTCATAACTTTTAGAAATTCAATTCCAATTTATCGTAGTATATCATATAAATATCCTTCATTTTATTCAAATTATATCATCAAAAATAATCTTCAAAAAGAAATGTGTATTGACCTAGAAAAGCTGAGATTATCCAAATTTAGTTTTTGGACACGAGTACTCTCGGTACCAATTTTCATTTAAATCTGAAAGGTTGTGGTGTTGACCATGGCATCTATAGTTTATCAGGCCAGCTCATCATGGTGTTTATAGTTCAATAAGCTGTTCAAAGTGGTCCTATGATATCAAATTACTGCCGCTAAAATTAATGGATAAAGATGGCGTGCAACACATTTTCTTCGGTTGTTATGCCATTGCACTGTTCATTATGGTTTTTTCGCCTTGTGTTTTCTCTGATATAAATTGAGGAATGTTCCAGATTATTTGCCATCAAATATATGTGAATTTATCAATCATTCATACTATATATAAACGTGGTTTATAAGTGAACGAGTTGCCAGGCGATGGAGGAAAATTAGAGATTTAAGAGTTGATTATGAACTTATCATGTAATATTAACTACTTATTAGGATTCTACATTTCTACTTGTGTTGTTATGTTAACTAAGTTACCTAGTATGTTAATTACGACTGATATACCTAATTAAGTGGTAATTTAGTATTCTTTAGCACTACCTATTCCATATTTCAGAGGCTGGCAAACTGTATGCCAATTTACAGCTAAATTTTTTGCAGAACTTCTGATCCCAGCCAATTTGGCTCATATTTGATGATTTCAAGCCTAAATTAACATAGAATTCTTACAAATTTTCAAGTCAATTAGATCTATCTTAAGTTTTAACATTTGAAATGTAAGCTAATTTATTGACTTTAACTGACATACTCTAACATGGTCTAGGTTCAGCCAGTTCAATTTTAAATACATAAATTTTATCAGTTACAGATGAAACTTCGGGAAAAAAATTCTTCAGTCCTATCAATTTTGCTTTTAGAAATATTTTCATTCCCCATTAAAACTTTCGTCAGACAACTCTAAATTGGTTAAGATTGCATTACGATGCGAGGACAACCACCATTTTGATTGAAACGCCATCAAGCTCTTGTGTATATAGACGATTTTTAAATAGATTATTTATTATCAGGTCAGTTAAATAACACTATTATAGTAATTGAATAATTGCAAATCCATTGGTATAGTTTATTTCATCATTACACAATTATAAGTGGCTTAAAATAGTTTAATTATAAAAACGGATATAGACTAAGTTCGCCATTTGTTTTGATTTTTAGGACCACTGAACAGCTGTTATTTTCGGGAATCTGGCCTGATCAACTATAGACACCCTTGTGTTGACCCCTGGTCCACTTAACATGAAATGCTCCAAATATTGATAGCTGGTTATACCAAATTGATGACTAATGATTATTCAATGTACAGGTAGCTATTTGTTCAACCAGGGTTGTGGAGCTGGAGTCAAAGTCTTCTTTGGTGGAGTCGGAGTCCGGAGTCGAAAATTTGTACCGACTCCAATCTATAGATATGAGTCTATGAAGACCCATTTCATTTGTTGTTAATCATGTTAAATATCTTTTCAGAACTAATAACTGCTTGCAGCTATAAATCAAATCAATATTTATAGTTCAAACACTCAAATGACTCAATAGTACTTATAAAAAATACTGTAAAACTGCTTGTTGGAGTCGTGGAGTCTGAATTGTGTAGTCAGCAAAACTCTAATAAAGGAGTCGGAGTCAAATATTCTATGTACCGACTTCACAGCCCTGTGTTCAACTTAGTAGTTATCAAACTTCTTACCCACACTTTGTAGTTTACTGAGAGTACTATCAGAGGTTATTTAGACTCTTGAGTTGAAGGTTTTTTTCAAGCTTTTGAATAGGTAGAATCTTTCTATTCAAAAGCTTCGAACCCCCCAAAAAAACCTTCAACTCTGTGTTTAGATAGCCTCTGATAATATGGATTTCCTGTTAAGTATGAATCTTTTCAAACAGAGAGTACTGCTTCACAAGATTCAGAGAATGGAAACATGATTGATGGAACAGAATCCATGAGCATTGCCTTTGGTAAGTAGCTAGCTAATTTATCTGTGATTTCATTTTAATTTCCATTAGTTTTTTTCAAACTCTCAGAATGTTCGTATTTCTTAAAACTTATTTCATCTAGCTAGATATATTTACTAATAACTATTTGTCAAATATTTTTGTTCTTCATTTGAAGCTAATCAATTGTTGTTAAAATTTCATTGTGCAAATAGTTGTTCAAGTGATTTTTTAATACAACGATTTGTCTTGTTTGTTTGTATGGTCAGGAAAGAATATTCCTTCATCAATAGATGACAGAGAACCCTATGAGATCAGGATATTTGAGAATCTCAAGGATGTGATTGCATTCATGGATCACTATCAGCAGGAAACTATGACCCATTTCACCAGTTTCAGTCGGCAGGGATCTTTTGGAGATGAGAGTGAGTTTTTCTTTTGAATAATAATAATGACAAGATAATATTTAATGAGCCTAAATGGAATTTAAATCTATATTATTTTTATTATTAGAAATAATCTGGAGCTATTTGGTCTGATATCAAATTTTTGACTTGCAATAGCTATTAATAATTTTGATTAACTTACAACTCTGTTCCAAATTGATCAAGTTAATTTTTTGCAGAAAGTGTACCAGATGTTCATAAAGGTCGTATTTACTTTGAGTCACTTAAAGGCAAGTGTGGTATGCCCATTGCTTACGATGGTGTACCTTATGTACACATTGGTCGTTGGTCTTTTGGTTGTCATCAGGGTGTTGATAGAAACCTTAAACAAAAAGAGTTATATCATCGAAAAAGGAAGGAAAAATTTGCAAAGGTGAGAAACAAAACTCTAGAACTAGATTGACATTTGAAGAAATGCCTCTTGACATTTTCAAATATTGTTTGTTTTTTTCTTTGTAAAATTTACAATTAACTGAAGAATTTCTTCTTAGGAGGGCATCAAAATTGAAACCAGAAATAGAATGACCAAAAAGGTGAATTGTCCTGCTGAAATCTACATATCTCACATTGTCAAATTTCCAGAACATAGAGTAGCGGAAGATAATACATCTGCGAATCTATTGCCTTCAGGACAGGTTGGTGGTTCAAGTTTGTTTTTATTTCATATCTATTAGCTAGAGTGCCCTCTGAAAACGACTGCAGATCTCGTAAAAGCAGCTCAACTCAATTTTGGTAGTCAGGGAAACTGGTGCCACTAAATCCAAAAAGATTTTAGTTGGTTTGCTTATGCTAAATAATTGAACAAAAACCAAAACCATCCAACAATTACTACTAGGGTGTCTGTTCATTTGGGTCCCTGTTTACAAAACGTATAATAAACATGTATAGTTAATATAGCTTATGTATAATTGAATGCTTTCTCAGTAATTAGTTCATAGCATAGAAAAATTAATACCACATATTGTGGGCAATGTTTTTTTAAAAACAATAATTTATCTTCTGAGTTGTATCGTTTAACAATATTTCGAAGCTTTACCGTAGCGTCTCTGTACTTCTTTTTCCCATAAAATGGCTCACCGCATTCGATGTACCTTTTCTTTGTTGCAGCTAGACTTTCTTCCTTTTTTCAATGTATCTATGAATTTCCAATGTTTGGATGCAAGCAAGATGCGTTACATTAAGCTTCGATGTTATTGTTTGTTCTAGGTAAATTGTTCAACAATAATCCATGGATCCAAATTTGAGCAGGAAACAATGGCAATAAGTATTTTTTTAATATATATTAAAATTTCATTAAATATTAAAATATTTTATTAATTAGTTCCCCCTAAAACTGAGAAAGCATTCAATTATACAAAAGCTAAATTAAACAGAGCTGGGCGCGCGAACCTTTTTTAGGTCCCAAACCCAAATCTTCGTCGATTTTGGGTTCCGAACCTCCGTATAGCGAACCCAATTTTGAAAATATTGATCCGAACATTTGTTCTGAACCAAACATTTATTCCGAACATTTTTACGCTAACCTCGTTTTTTTAGGTATATATTTTATATCTAAAAAATAAAAAACGAAAGTGAATTACAGTCTACACATTTATATTCGGCCCTATTACTAGATTATGCTTCCAAGGCTTTTAGGGCAACCTATATAAAAAAAACAATTTTTTCAACATGATATTAATTATTTATTATTAAATATTATTATTAATATGATAAATTTATAATAATACTTATACTGTGACTTCACATGACTACATTATAGAGGAGTTGCACTGGTAGAACTCCTGTTTCATGAAATACAACTAATTTAGTGAATTTACTATATAGAAATAAGAGATTCATAGAAAACTTACAAATATTTGTGGTAGACTGAACTAAATATGTTCAATATAGAGGTAAGTTTGTTATACAGGAGTTTACTATGCAGCATGATTCACTATACAGGAGTTAACTATAAAGGAGTTCCACTGTACTTACTACTTAATAAGTTAATAATATTGAGCATGAGCATTAAGTATCTTTAAAGGTCCCCTCCAGTCTCAACTCCAATACGTAATTCAAGTTGTTATTCTGATAAAATACTTTGTGCTAGATTTCATTGATTGTTGAAGGTTTAGTAACAAGTCGTTCTGAGTGAATGCATATATTGTTTGATAATAGATAACGTCTGGAGCCGAGCTGTAAATGTACAAAAGAATACTATTTAGTTTCTACGTAAATCACCATTATAGAAACAATATCATATCTATTCATATGTTTGAAAACCCACCTATGATTTGCTACACTTTTGATATAGAGGTCACAATATTATCAAGTTATCACAATACTTTTACAACACATTTTAACTATTCCCAAATATTAACCTGAAATATACAAAAGACATTTTAGCATAAATTATATCGGTAGAAACAACAAGAAATATCTTGCTTTTCTACCAACTCATCACTGATAACCTACTAGTACCACAACCAATTCAAAACTAAGGTATCATTAGGAATCTTACTCTAGATCTCATCTATAGCACAAAGAAAGTGGGTATGTACTCATTCACCGTCGCAGACAGAATAACTAATTCTGTCCCATTACATTACTCCCCCCTCAAGATTTTATGTTAAAATATAACAATCAGCCTATTGCAAATCATACTCGGCTCCACACAAATACATTTTATCAATACTCGGTAACACTAATACATAGAAAATATATTTACATCATTTTATACTTTTTAATCAATCCTTTAAAATATCCAATAAAAATTTATTCTATTTTATTCATTAAAATAAATAATACTATTTGTAAGAACATATTTACAACAACTATTCATATATCAATTAGTTTAACACCTAAGTTTTAGTCTAATCTCCTTCTCTTGTAAGGTCGCCATTCAATAGGTCTGCCCATGACATGTGGTAAAACTTCTGCTGGTCCTCTTGATCGTGATGCTCTCACCGGCAAAACATTGGAATTGCTATCATCGATTCCGAACTCTGCCCTTTCTATCACAATAGAATTATTCCGCGAAGAGTTCACAGAGCTGTTATTTTTCTTAATCTCTCGGTACTCCCATATTTGTCGTCGAAAATCACTGCTCCTGCGCCTTCCTTCCATAAGATTCAACCGTGCTTCAGCGAGTATATATCTCATTTTCAGTCACTGTAGGCACTGATGAAGTCACTGAATTCTCGTTAATCACTGCCTTTCCATCATATTCTATATTTTCAATACTCACAGACTCATTGAAATAGTCTATTTTATCTGCATCATTACATTCTTCTATAACACTTGCATGTATATTTTCCTCGAATATATTATCTAAGTCTACAATGAACTCAGATACCCTACATATCATCTCTTCCTGATTGTCTAACGTTTCTTCTAACATTTGCCGTATCTTTTCATTTTGTTCGTGAATATACTGGCCAAATAAGATACCCCCATTAATTGGTGTAGACTGCACGTTACAATGAATATAATTGTCACTAACACTTTCGCTACATGGCAGGTCCTTTAAATCCTTTGATTTGTTAACCTTCATTCGTTTCTTGTTCTTTGTACGTTTTACTTTTGCTTCAAGTTCCTTGTTTTCCTTTTCCTTGTCTTCTTTTTCGCTGTCAGTTGAACTAGTTAATCCATAGCAAAAACCTCCAACTGCCAGCTGCTCATCTGATGATTCTGAAATACTTTGAACATTTTCAGTAACATGTAAATCATTTATGTATTTCCTCAAATAAAATGGGGGATCATGCCATAATTTTATTTGCTTATGATGAATTTTTATTAAATTTGCTTTATCTTCAAACCAATCTCTGACTTCATAGGTAACATTATTTGACTGCACTTTAACAATATCAAATGGACCCGTGAACTTTTCTTTCAATTTATACTTAACGCTATGTCCTATCTTCTGAATTTTACACGCTACTTTCTGATTAATCTTAAGAGGCGAATATAATGGATGCCCCTTTTTTCCAAGTACTGACTGTCGTGGCATCCATGAAAAAATCAGGTTTTACATCATGAGCCTTTTTTAGTAGAAATTGTACGGGTGTCTCATTCACTTCAACATGACGAGTATTGTTATATGCTATAACAACTCTTGGCAATTCTAAAGCCCAATTTTCACGTTTAGTTAAAAGTCCCTTCAAAAACTCAGTTATCGTACGATTACATCTTTCTACTGCCCCATTACCCTGAGCTCTGTACCTTGTAGAAAATACATGTTTAATGTTATATCTATCAATCATCTTTTCAAATAACTCTGATCTAAATTCCGGACCATTATCCGTTAATATTCTTGTCGGTATTCTTAATATTGAAGGCAAAATTCAATAACTTTAATAACTATTTCAGACTTTTTATCTTTAATTGGGATAGCATTCATTTGTTTAGAATAGTGATCTACAACTACCAAAGCAGCTACATTTCCACGGGATGATCTTTCAAATTGTATTAGATCCATTGCCATTAAATCATATGGGTATTGAGATTGAATTTTCACTATCGGAGGTGACAAATGCTGAGCACTAACCTTATTCAACTGACAATGAGTACACGATGCGAATACCTCTCGAGATACTTCATCCAGAGCTGGGTGCCAGAACATCTGCATCACTAGAGCCATTAATTTGTGCCGTCCAATGTGTGCCATTTGATTGTGAGTTTTGTAGACGATCTCCACCAACAAAGGAAAAGGCACTACAATCATTTCTTTATCTGCTGTTCTCCGCATTAGTAAATCTGAAACAAAACTCAGTTCCGATGAAAATCTTTTATATCTTTTCAAGGAAGGTTCACGCCATTTTTCAACTGGTATATTATTTATAACCTTTCTTTTTAATGTTTTAACTGCATGATCAGCATTCTGTAAATCAGCCACATTTTTAACACAATTAAATTTAATTTTATGGTATCTTATTTCATCATTTACATTTATTTGACCCAAGATATTTATGATGTTCAACTCATCTTTTATGTTTGGTATTTCGAATGAATAAAATACGTCATCATATAACCTCAGACCGCCAACATTATAGTCAATTACTAAACCATGCCTCACTAAGAAGTTAGCACCTAGTAAACAACAACAAGGCAAATACTGCTGCTCAACAACAGCCAATGGAACCAATTTTCCGAAATTAATGCCAGAAATAGACAAGTTACAACAAACAACACCCAACACAGTTGTAGTTGTTTGATCTATTCCATTTAATATGCTCCCATCAGCACTCTGCAGCGTGAGGCTGTCATCACTCATTTTCATGTAACTCTTCACTAATAAGAGACACTTGTGCACCTGTGTCAATTAATGCACAATAATATTTGTCATTCCAATAGTTTTAAATTGAGAATTACCAATCCCTTTCATGTAAAACTGTTTACTATCATCAGCTTCTAATTTATATCTTTTCAAAGCTTCAGCTCTTATCATACTGTTTGTAGCTCCCGTATCAATTAATACAGTGCACTTCACATTATTTATTTCTACTTCCACTATCATTAATTTTACTGGGTTCAATGCCATGTTAACGTTATAATCTATTTCCGTATCAAATCTATTATTTTGACTTCTCACCTTCACTTTTTGTTCTTCCTCTTTTTGTAGATTCTCAGGCAGCTCCTCCTATCTCAGCTCAACGTCCTCACACAGCTCCTCTCGTGATTGCTCCTCCCTTTCTATTAGTTTCTCCTCCCTTCGAAACTCCTCTCTCAGCTTAACTTTCTCACACAGCTCGTCACGCGGTTACTCCTCCCTTTCTATTAGTTCCTCCTCCTTTCGAAACTCCTCCTCTTCTTGCCTCTCCTCCAATAAAATATCTTCGTATATTTTCTTATGTTCCCTTACATTCTTTTTCATCTTACACTTATTTCCATTGTCGGTCCAATATTTACGGTTTTGTAATTTAATTACTTAATTATATTGGTTATATTCCTCTCGTTTGTTGTTTGTTGCTGAGGCATTATTACACTGATCCTCTAGTACTCCCTCAACTGAACTAGAGGTTGGTAGTTTAATTTCTCATTAAAATGAGTTTCATGTTCTCTCTTTCTATCTCCAAAATGCTGTTTATTCACACTGTTGTGTTTCACGGTTCCTCTGTAATTATTTACATTTTCCTTTCCATTCGGACAATTTCGTATCATATGGTCATCACCTCCACAACCAAAACATTGTTTCAATCTGCTCCTACAATCAGCCGCAATGTGCCCGATTCTATTACAATAATTGCAATGTACGTTACTTCTGTTCAAATTATTTCTTGGACGTGTGAAATATCTACGTTGGAAACCTTGCTCCTTATCCTGTGCATGGACACTTTTATTCTGTCTTGGTGATGTTGTTGCGGGATGGGAGAGAATCCCGAACAATCTCAAACATTATTTTCCCAGGCGCCCTCCTCACACCACAGGAGTGCACATAAGCAAGAAATCTGATGGTTGGCAGAAATAAAAAACGCAATGGAGAAATATTTATAATGAGCCAAATGAAACAATTATATATGGTTATGAAAAAAAAGGGGAATGGGTTAAGAATATGGGAAAAATAGTCAGTCAGTCCGTCTATAATAGCAGGTAATAAAGTGGAGGAACAATCTAGCTATCAGATAGACTACCACAAATAGCAGAGATAGTAAATTCTAGAGAAAATACAAATAAGGTACGTATGAGTTATTAAAAAAATAGAACAAATGGGGGGTATACCGTTAATATAATAAGCTGTGGATAGCCATTATATCAGGTTAAAGATGGGTAAAATATCATACTATAAAAAATGACAAGCTCGTAAATAATGAAAAAACGTCGCTCCAAGGTAGTCGCTTCAAGGTAGTTGCTCCAAAGATTGGAAGGTCTATGAAAATATAAAAAGAACCGTAAATAACCAACCTAAAATATTCTAGGAGGCTAAAATTCTCTGAATTATTGTAGAAAAGAAAGGACATTGCAATGAAAGATCAGTACAAATTTACCTTTTTTTAGCAGAAGACCAACTGCATAAATTGGTTCATTGTCGATCGGGACTAGAAAAAATCACAGATTGCATAGGGTACTCACTACAAACTATCAGTATCACATAACAATATTCTGCGTTTAGAAAATAACCAGCAGGAAAAAGTACTTGTAGCAAGAATTAACATCCCTCTGCAAAGATTAGACCCACATTAAATACACTATATGCACATTGCACACTCATGAGAAATTAAAACAGCCATTTAAATTTAACGTACCACGTAAAGATTTCAATTAAATAATGAATTCTCGGCATGAAAGAATATATCTAGCCCTGTCTATAACCGGCGTTCAACTATTGACAAATTGTATCACCTACTGAGGGAGGTGGGTTATATCTCTGAAAAATAAATAAAGTTAGTTTTCATCGGAGTTGGGAAAGTTATTCGACATTAAAGTATCTCCGCTTCACTGTGTTGTTGATAGTACTCATTTCTATTCACCTCAATCATTGTTGAAATTTTAGTTAAATGTATTACACACTCGTTATATATTTAATGTTAACTTCCTGTTAGACTAGCTCAGCTATATTAAATTACCTATTGTTTCAATAACTAAGTATTACTTTTAATGAGAAACGGACATAAGGTCTAAGGTCGATCACACTTCCGTCGAGGGTTAAATACCCTGTCTTGTAGTTTCTGAAATCAGTCTGTCTTGAACATTACTCAGTGAGAGATGAGTTCCACTCATCTCTCCATAGACTTCTAATTGTATAACATATTTACTCTTTAAATAAACTCTATGTCTTAACGTTGTTAACCCACTGTTATTTAACCTAATTCTAACAGGTTATGGGCCCAGTGAACGATAAGAGTTTATAAATCAAATTATGTTTAAACAAATTAGAAGTTTATAATAGTAATAAAAACGAAGTGCTGTGAAAAAAGTGTTAACCTATATGAAACATATCACTCAAAACGCTTGCGTAAGCATATCGTGTTCACGCGCTAATGAGGTCAATTATAATGATTGCTCTAGCGAAAAATGCACTTGTGTTATAATATAATGATTTAGTATTTTTGCGGAAGAGGTGTCAAGAGAGGTCACAAATTACCTTTAAATCTGTGACCTTATCCTTTGGTAAACAGTCTTTCAACAAAAGGTTCTTGCGAACTAAGACGTGTGTTACTGTTCCAATTAAATATTAATAATTATATTCAGTGAAGTTATTCTTATGAATTAGAATAATGTTAAAACATCAATTCAGTTAAACAGTAAATCAATTTAACTGCTTTGGTTGTTTATGTTTGTTAAAGTATTGAATGATAGTAAATACTTTCAACAAAAGGCTCTTGCAAACTAAGACTTCTGTTGTTGTTCCAAGTGAATATTAATAATTATATTCAGAGCAGTTATTCTTATGAATTAGAATAATGTTAAAACATCAATTCAGTTAAACAGTAAATCAATTTAACTGCTTTGGTTGTTTATGTTTGTTAAAGTATTGAATGATAGTAAATACTTTCAACAAAAGGCTCTTGCGAACTAAGACATCTGTTGTTGTTCCAATTGAATATTAATAATTATATTCAGTGCAGTTATTCTTATGAATTAGAATAATGTTAAAACATCAATTCAGTTAAACAGTAAATCAATTTAACTGCTTTGGTTGTTTATGTTTGTTAAAGTATTGAATGATAGTAAATACTTTCAACAAAAGGCTCTTGCGAACTAAGACATCTGTTGTTGTTCCAATTGAATATTAATAATTATATTCAGTGCAGTTATTCTTATGAATTAGAATAATGTTAAAACATCAATTCAGTTAAACAGTAAATCAATTTAACTGCTTTGGTTGTTTATGTTTGTTAAAGTATTGAATGATAGTAAATACTTTCAACAAAAGGTTCTTGCGAACTAATACGTGTGTTGCTGTTCCACTTGAATATTAGTAATTATATTCAGTGAAGTTATTCTTATGAATTAGAATAATTTTAAAACATCAATTCAGTCAAACAGTAAATCAATTTAACTGGTTTGGTTGTTTATGTTTGTTAAGTATTGAAAGATAATAAATACTTTGAAAACATGACTTCAAATAAGTTACCGGGGATTGTTCCCCTAGACGGAAACAGACATCAACAGGGCGATAACTCCAGCAGCAGTGGTTACGGTTCAGGGGGTTATGGGGGTAACAGCTACTCATCCCAGAGCTACCCCAAATCTGGATACACCCAGCAAGGAGGAGGATACGGCACTTGGAACAGTGGGGGGTACTATGGACAGCAGCAGAATTACTATGCACAGCAGCAACAGACACCGCCAACCCAAATCTCTTACGGCAACTGGGGACAACAGGCACCGGGCGGTTGGAGTGCCGCAACCACTGGACAAGCTGCCGGTACTTGGAGTGGCTATGGACAACAAACCGGACAAACGCCCCAGCAAAGCTGGAGCAACTCCACATACTTGTGGTGGCTATGGGAACTACAACTACAAGAAGTAAAATAAGTAAAGACTTGTTTGTTTGTAAATAGCTACACAAGAAAGTGGTAGTGTTAAGTTGCTAAAAAGACTTAGTTTAACTGACATTTAACTTACGCCATATTGTAGTTCTATTCACAGTAAATGAATAACCTGATGTTAGTCTAGTGGTAGGTTTAGTTAACTTTCGCCTCTACGGTTCTTGCACAGGTGTACAACTTGCTTCAGCATTTGTGAAGTGAATTCTCAAATTAATTGAAATTAGTCTTTTTGGATAGTAGTTAGATAGAATTTTTATTGCTTTTTAATGATCAGCAGATTAATCTTTGAATCGTAACAAAAACTACCGACACAGCATTTAATTATTATTTTAATTGATGACTCAGCATGTTTACTTAATAGAAGTACGCGGTCTATTAGGTGAGCATATGAATTGAATACAGATGAATTGATATTCATACTGTGAATATTTGTGAATATTTAGAAGTGAATATTTAGAAATAAATAATTTTTCATTTTGAAATACTAATTAGATTTTGATGATTAGAAAATTGTAGAGTCAAAATAAATTAGGAATTTGCAGGAATGAAATATTTTTAAATTAATATACATAAATGAAATGGTTATATTTATAACTAATTTGCAGTAAAATATTAAACGAACTTTCAATTTTTCTGAAGAAAGAATTTAATAGTAAATTTTATTCAATAAAATAATTAAAAAATAGAAATTCTATTTTTTAACGGAAGGATGTTAATTTTAATTGCATGATTATTAATCAATGTTAATTTTTACAAGTTAAATTGAAATAAAATAAGCAAGAATGTCACAATATGTTAAGTTCAGTTTTGATGTGTATTCATACTATTTTTTATGTTATATGTAAATTTGAAATAGTTTATACACATAGTATATTTTCTTTTTGGATTTCTGAAGACTCTATTTTATATCGACATTCAGAAATAAAAAGAGGGGAAGAAAGGAATTATTTGAAATAGAATTAAACCATTAATAAATGTTTAAAATTCTTGCAGTTATAGGTTTGATTTTTAATGTTATATGTAAGTTTGAAATATTTTACATACATAGTATATTTTCTTTTTGGATTTCTGAAGACTCTATTTTATATCGACATTCAGAAATAAAAAGAGGGGAAGAAAGGAATTATTTGAAATAGAATTAAACCATTAATAAATGTTTAAAATTCTTGCAGTTATGATTGTTCAATTTGAATTTCAGAATTTTTCAATTTGAGTTTTAATGTTTTGAATTTTAGGATTGATTAAAATGAGATTTATGTCTTTAAATTTAGAATAATTCATTTCCTATGTAAATTGTTGTTCATTGTTTTTTTTTTTTTTGGATCGTCTGACATATTCTCTAAATCGTTGCCTATTGATAGATTTACCAAATTTGTTAAATTAATAGGTATGAAAAATATATAATGTCGTGTGAGGAGGAGTGTTGAAATTTTAGTTAAATGTATTACACACTCGTTATATATTTAATGTTAACTTCCTGTTAGACTAGCTCAGCTATATTAAATTACCTATTGTTTCAATAACTAAGTATTACTTTTAATGAGAAACGGACATAAGGTCTAAAGTCGATCACACTTCCGTCGAGGGTTAAATACCCTGTCTTGTAGTTTCTGAAATCAGTCTGTCTTGAACATTACTCAGTGAGAGATGAGTTCCACTCATCTCTCCATAGACTTCTAATTGTATAACATATTTACTCTTTAAATAAACTCTATGTCTTAACGTTGTTAACCCACTGTTATTTAACCTAATTCTAACAATCATATCATCCGATCTCTCTCCATCTCTCTGTCCTAGCGTTATCACCACCTCTCTTCCAAACTTCTCTTCTTCGCTCATACTTGTGTCATCTTCTTTTTCTAAGTCAAAATATCTCGCCCATTTTTTTTAGCGTCTTCCATTTAATCTTTTTATCATTCAATTTGTAACTCATAATCTGCGCTTTCATTTGTCCTTTAATATTTTTTGGTAGAGAAGACATCATTTTTTTAATAATTATCTTACTATCATTGACATTGTTTTGTGGGTATGCGTTCTTGAATTGTTTCTCCAGTCTTGCCATGTAAAGATACAATGATTCATCTTTGATGTAATTCATTTTTTTGAATAAATCCTTCTGTTTTCTCTTTCGTGAATCTTTGTAGTTGTTGAACCACTCTAGCAATTTCTTCTTTGTATCTTCGTAAGATTCACTATCATCTCTCATAATCTGTAGTGCTTGCAAAACTCTTCCAGATAGAAATTTTTCTAACTCTACCAGCCACATATTTCTAGAGCATTTGAAATTATTTTCACAGTATTCCTCAAACTTCTTCAGATATCCTTTTAGATCACTGCCACTTGTTTCTTCAAACCTTTCTGGTGTTGGTACCATCCTATTGTCAAATTTTTGAACAATTTCTTCTTCTTGGTAGT
This sequence comes from Caprella mutica, assembly GCA_947561585.1. NCBI lineage: Eukaryota > Metazoa > Arthropoda > Malacostraca > Amphipoda > Caprellidae > Caprella > Caprella mutica. The sequence continues at coordinate 326,409 of CANNZV010000149.1, forward strand.
CTTCTTCTCTTGTTTACTTGCTGATCCTGACTCTTCATCCGCACTCTCGCTTTCATCCTCACTCTCCTCCGTCGATGTTAAATCTAAACTACTAGAAGTTTCTAACGTTTCTTTATTATCAGTAGCACTTTCTATATCCTTGTCAGTTTTCATGTTCTTCTTGGGGACAGCACCTTGTATATCATCTACTACTTTCTTTTCTTTCACTATAACTTCACCGGTTTTCGATTCCCCAAGAATTTCCACCCATTCTTCTTTCATCTTCTTCATCTTATCAATAATGTCATTATCCATGTTACTCGTGCCTCTTTCTTTCATGACTTCCATAAAGTCACTCATAACCTTCAAGTTATCTTCAATAATATTCTTCTCATCCGGATTTTCTTCACCCAGTTGCGGTGGTGTTTTCAACTCGTCCATTTTCTCTCGTGCTGGTCTTCTCTTACTAATTCCCTTTTAGTCACGGCACCATAGAAATACGTTGTCATGTAGTGGTATAAAATACTTTGTGCTAGATTTCATTGATTGTTGAAGGTTTAGTAACAAGTCGTTCTGAGTGAATGCATATATTGTTTGATAATAGATAACGTCTGGAGCCGAGCTGTAAATGTACAAAAGAATACTATTTAGTTTCTACGTAAATCACCATTATAGAAACAATATCATATCTATTCATATGTTTGAAAACCCACCTATGATTTGCTACACTTTTGATATAGAGGTCACAATATTATCAAGTTATCACAATACTTTTACAACACATTTTAACTATTCCCAAATATTAACCTGAAATATACAAAAGACATTTTAGCATAAATTATATCGGTAGAAACAACAAGAAATATCTTGCTTTTCTACCAACTCATCACTGATAACCTACTAGTACCACAACCAATTCAAAACTAAGGTATCATTAGGAATCTTACTCTAGATCTCATCTATAGCACAAAGAAAGTGGGTATGTACTCATTCACCGTCGCAGACAGAATAACTAATTCTGTCCCATTACAACTATACAGGAGTTAACTATAAAGTTGTTCCACTGTACTTACTACTTAATAAGTTAATAATATTGAGCATGAGCATTAAGTCTCTTTAAAGGTCCCCTCCAGTCTCCACTCCAATACGTAATTCAAGATGTTATTCTGATTTTTCTTCTGTCCTCCGAATTTCATGCAAAGAAAAATTAAGACCATCTCTGTTGTCATAAGAATGCAAGACAATGGATCCATATTAAAGTATCCAAGTATCTAATTAAATAATTCTTAAGTTTTTACCATTGGTTTTCACTTTTTCATTTATATTACAACATTTTTGAATCCGATCTAGAAAACTGATAATATAAAAACATTTTGCATTTTGTTTGAATATGAAAGTACTAGATACCGTATTATGGTATTCCTATACTCTATTTGCTTATTTTTTTTCTTCTATTCAATATATTAGAAAGGTCAGAAAGTGAAAATTACTGAGAATATTTCTCAATGTTATATAAAATATAATATCTATATATAAATTATAATCAATTCAATTTTAAAGCAAATAGCTGAATACTTGATTTTAAATTTTCTGTTCAGTCTACCTACTTAGCCGTCAAAAGTTTGCTCATTTGAGTCATTTCAATATTTTTTCTTTTTAAAACCTTCATTTGGTAGTTACACATTTATTAGTAAAACCAAAAGAAATTTTTTTCAATAAAAATAAAATTAACAAGCTATGACAAGAAACAAATGTTTATTAGATGTTATTGTATGTGGCTTGGTGTGCGCAATCATTCTCGCACATATTTGATCTCGCTAAGCCGCTATAAGAGTAACAATTAACTGATTATAGTGAGATATTCACCCTTATGTACTCAAACACACTCTTGCATCTAATGTCTGGAAAGAGCTCTGATATATTCCTAATATTATTATAGATTTGAATAAATGGTCTTACCATTTATCACCTTCGTTTCTGTCTAATCGTGTGTATTTATGCGAAAAATTAAAGGAATGAAAAGACAGCTTTAAAATCGGTCTTGAATTAAAGTTATTATTATTTTTCCATGAGGACTGGTTAGCCAACGGCTAAGTTACTAGGGTAGGGTGTTATGTAATGTATACGTTTATAATCTACCTATAGTTCTACATATTTCAAGCAATTTTAAATTGTGATTTGAGGGAACCTTAACAGATATTAAAGAATTAAGGTTATTAAAAAACTTATCGTTAGTCAAGAAAGGATGAATAACATAACGGACAAACTTGTTAAGCAGAAACCTAGGTATATAATAGTAGCCGAGAGGCGGTCAGTACATGTACTGTACATGTTCAGAACGTAAAATGATTAAATGAACAAGTCAGTTTTTCCCGAGTACGGAGGTTCGGACTTGCGAAAAAGACGTTCCGAACACGGAAGTCCGAACCGTTTTTGAAGAGGTTCTGAATCCGAATGTCCGAACCCATTTTCCAGTCCGAACCGGTTCACGAATAAAGGTTCGCGAATATTTGTGCGGAACGCCCACCTCTGAAATTAACTATGCATGTTTATTATACTTTTTATAAACACGGACCCAAATGATCGCGACCCAAATGACCACGACCCAAATGACCACGACCCAAATGACATAGACCCTACTACTAGTTAGTCATTCCTGAATTGGAAAAGCAGACTACTAGTTATTAGCTTTTTAATCATTAAACGTAGTTAGAAGTAAATACCATAGAATATAGCATGGTCAACACTGTCAGGCATAAGCATGACAAATCCAATTGTCCATAGTCTGGTATGCCATTATTGTAAAGGCCGGTTTGCACGATCATTCAGAATGTCATTCAGCATGAAACAGATGCATGATAGGCGTTCAGTCTTCCCTGGTTAAAAATAGATTTCGTCGTGTCTCGTCAAAACGTGATTGCAGTATCCTTAAGAATAATAATATACGAGAAAAATAATACACACCAAAAAAAAAATTAAATATATAGATATAAGAATGTAGTGAGTGAATCAGCCAAGAAACAAAATTTGCACTATTTTTTGTGTTGAAAAAGATTAAACTCATTTACAATTTCTATTATGTTTTGAGTAAATGTCAAAGGAGGACCTACAGAGGAAAGGAACAATTGGTGGTGGTGGCGGTAGACTTCGGAAAGGAGGGAGAAGGTGGTGGAGTTGCCGGAGGATATTATAGATTTGATAAAGAGAGTATGTTGGAGACAGGACAAGTGTGGAAGTGGGAGACAGAGATGTGATGATTGAGGTGAACAGCAGGATCAGACAGGGATGTACGGCATCACCGCTGATATTCAAAATCATTGAGGAGTTTAACAGGAGGATTTGTTGTTGTTGGAGCTCGTTGTGTGAGTGTGGTGTGTATGTGTTTGTGAAGAGATGTGTTGTCGGGGGTGGGAGGGAGAGTGGTGTAGATGTGTCTGTAGTGTGTGGAGGGAGTGGTGTTATTGGAAATTATGGGACGAAGTTATACTAGTTGCAGATTATTTTTGATATTATTTACTAATTAGATAATTCACATAATAGACTTGATTTGTAAAAACAATATAATTTTAATAGTTTTTATAAAGTTAAATAATTAGATTTAATAGTGATTTGTGAATGTAAAGGCTCGCAAATAGTCCCCGAATCCCACAGCTGCTCGCATTTGTGTGGAGCACGATTCGGGTCTTCTATCCCAATCTAATCTTCCACACTGTTAACAAAAAGGAATAACTTAGAATCCGTAAAATTTAAATTGTTAAAGTTATTTCAGTTATAAAAATAAGTTAAAACTGCATGGACCCAAATAAGTTTTCTAGATTTTAATATTTAAATACAGTGAGAAATATAACTTTATTATTGTCTTTGAATGTGGAATAAGAAGGAAATTTTAGATCACATAAAACTGTGCTAAGTTATAGTGGCGACATACCTTCAATTTTCCAATTCCACCGGCATCTTCTGATCAGATAGTCACAGGATGAAACAATTGAGGAGAGTACAAGCTAAGCCGAGATTAAGAATACTGCAGCTGCTTTCAGACACTCGAGACGACTGAACAATGCGTACATATTGTTGATAACAAGTTTCACAGACGTTGTACCAACATTGTAGTCTTCAACTAAACTCCTTCAGTAACGAATCTCAATCAAACTTCGAATTCCCATCATAATCATTTCACGGCTCTTCAACCCGGTGGGGCTCACTCTATAAATATTAGTACAGCTTCATAGCGAGATTTTGACTTCTCAACTAAAAAATGCCACGTTGTTGTTGTATGGCATGCTTCTCAATTTCGTACTACTTTCTCAACAGAATGCCACCTGCTTCACAGCTGATTTGAGAATTTGGTCTTTTTTAAGGTAGTTCACCTGGTCAGGGAATCTGAAATTCTCAGCAATATATTTAGAGAAATAATGGATGTCTCGGCACTAATTTCTTATAGGGTAGCTACTAGTAGAAACAGTGCGAGTGGGGATTTTTTATTTTATTGTCCGTCTTATCAACGTTCCTGCAAGCGAACAAATACACACGATAAATAATTACATTCATTTAAACAAAGAAAAATTAATAAACAAGGTAACAAGATTTCAAAATTTAACTTACAAGTTTATAGATTTGGTGGATGCAGCAAACTTTTAAATAGAGGTATTACAAACGCGTTATGTTTAAATATCAATGTATACCTATGAGCGACTGAAACAGAATTAGAAAATGTAACCTTGAAAATATATATTTAAATAACTGAACTTCCAAATGTCTAATAGAATCGCAACCGCAAGAAGAAGAGTAATAGAAGTGGAGACTAGCAGGAATAAAAATGAAAAATAGTTAGTTTTGGAAAAAAAATACACAGGACTTGAAGAAGTAGTCTGACATAGAAAAAGGACAGGTCGGGAAAATTGATTGATAAGCTAGCCACCTGAACGAAGATTGTTCAGTGCGAGCCTATTTATCCACCATTCTGCCTATTCGCGATTCAACCTATCCACCGCGAAAGAAGCCGTGGATAAAGAATCTAGCTACACACAAATTCTAATGCTGGGTACACTAGCCAGCTAGGTTACAAAATTGGAAGAAAATTTAAATATATACTAGCACGTATTTGAAAAAGAAATAATCAATATAGTGTGCTTAGTTAATAAATTGGACAGCATGAATAAGAATTTAAAGGACATTCACATCTATTTGCCAAACATATCACTTCATAGAGACCTAATAAATATTCAGCTGTTACACCTGTGAGCACTGATTAAAGAAAGAATGACGTTTCTTCGAGGCAACAATGTTATCCATGACTTTAAGAAGAAATAATCAATAAACTAAATATCAAAAACATAATATAAAAGAAAACCATTGAATACAAATAATGAAAATTACATATTAATTGCGTATTTGCGCTTTTATGGCCTTACTTAGATGATAGAAAGTACAAATATCACATGAAAGAAAATTGCCACTAGGGGATACTATTATTAAATTGTATTAGAAAATAAAATGGTAGACTGCGCTTGACTGCCGTCACACTCCCCCCGTCACAGCTTGTGACTTTAGGTAGGTGTTACACAGTCAAAGAGCGGGAACGAGTAGTACAATGTCGTGTATAGCTCTCTCAACAGAACGAGGAGTGCCTGCTTTACTTGACTTCAGCTGGATGTGAGCAGACCTCGTCAAACCATCTCTGCTTGACTTAACGTCCGTTACGAGACCCATTGGCCACGAGTTTCTTTGAGTGTTGCCCTTCAACAAAATGACATCGCCGGGTCTAACATTTGTCTTTGGAATTTTCCACTTCTTTCTTGATTGGAGAGTGGATAGATAGTCCCTCTTCCACCTAACCCAAAATTGGTCCGAAAGATATTGTACCCTTCGCCACCTGGACTTTCCGTATTCCATGAGGTCATCTTTAGTGAATACTTCAGATGGAGGCGGGTTTGGAGAATCCCTTAGAGTGAGAAGGTTGGCAGGTGAGAGAGGAAAGGGGTCGTTCGGGTCGCTTGATATTTCCCATAGAGGAGTATTGTTTACAATGCTAGCTGATTCCTGTAGAAGTGTGTGAAACTCATCTCTTAACAAGTCACGCGATCCAAGTTGTTGCAATGCACCACCTAGGACCCGCTTCATCGAACCTATCTTTCTCTCCCAAACGCCCGCAAAGTGACTTGCAGCTGGTGGAATTAATGTCCACTCGCATCCCACAGATGCAACTTCCTTCTTGATTTTTTCGAGATCGATTGAGCATTCCATCTGATTCTTGGCTCCAACAAAATTTGTGCCGTGGTCGGACCGAATCCTTTTGCAGGTTCCTCTCACGGCCATGAACCTTCTGAAGGCCAAGAGGAAGGTTGGGGTATCTAGTGACGAAAGTGATTCCAAGTGCACGGCGCGACTGCTCATACACGTGCACAACAAAACCCATATTTTCTTAGATCCCTTACTATTTCGACTTCTACGCCCGTCATGGACAGAGTATGGACCAAACACGTCGATCCCCTTGTTTGAAAACGGAGCACATTGTTCCAATCTATCCTCTGGCAAGTCAGCCATTTGCTGTGACTGGACTGGAACTTACCGCGAAGTTTCTTGCAAGTTACGCACTTATCAAGTACATCTGCCAAGACGCGCCGCTGTTTGTGGATGTGAAATCCTCCTTGACGAATTAGTCCGGCTGTAACGTGTCTCCTTTGGTGATGGGAAAGTTCATGAAAATGTCTTATGATAAGAACCGTTAGTTGATGTGTAGTTGGTAACCAAATTGGATGTTTTTCGGCATATGGTAGGTCAGCATGGCGTAATCGTCCTCCAACCCTAATGATTCCATCAAAATCGGTGAACGGGTAGAGGCCTGACACTGGATCATTACTTTCAAGATTCTCTTTGTTGAGAAGAGAAACCCGTTGTCTGTAAAACGCTTCCTTCTGCGTCTCTGTTATAAGAAATGTAAACGATTTCTTGATAATTTGATCTTCATTGTAATCTTTCGCTTTTGTTCGACAACGCGAACAAAACTCCACGATGACCTTCATGACCCTCAAAACTCTAGTCCAGTTTGAGATCCTCATCAACATCGTATTGAGGATATAGTTTGGATCAGTTCTATGGGAATTAAGATTTACATGATTTTGAATTTCCTCAGGGAGCTCAACGGCTGTTGAACCTGCTGAACCCTCTGCCGACAATTTCTCCCCCAGAGGAATTTGGGTCCAACAAACCAGCGGGATGAAGAAAGTTCGACGGGAGTATGTGGTCTGGTTCCGATGTCTGCTGTGCTGTCTGAAGTAGGTACGTACTTCCATTGCTGTGAAGTAGAACACTTCAGAATAGTTCTAACTCTGTTAGTCAGATACTTCGAGAAGCGACGTTCCTTGTTGTAAACATAGCCCAGGGTGACCATGCTATCGGAATAGAAAGTTACACTGGCTACCTGTGTGTCCAACTCACGTTCGATGTACATCAAAGATTGAGCTGCTGCTGTGGCAGCACACAGCTCTAGACGGGGTATGGAAACAGCAGCTCGAGGAGCTACTTATGAACTTGCAAATACAAATGAGACGTTGATACTACCGTCAACATCAATCTGACGTAAGTATATTACGTGGCATATGGCCACATCAGAAGCGTCAGCGAAAACGTGAAGGCTCTGGTGAACTAACCTTTTGAAGCCAATTGGATGGTAACATCTTGTCATTGAGATTATGTCGATCCTTAACAATGTGTCGATCCAGGAATTCCGCTCGTCTCTATGCTCATCGGGAAGTGGATCGTCCCACTTGTAGTCGTGGATGTCTGGATTTGAAGTTTTGGGAGGGATGAATTTTCTTTGAAGCAACCTTCCACTGATTGATACAGGAGCAGCCATGCCAAGTAGGTTTAAAAGAGAGCCGTTAACACTCATAACTCCCCTTTTAGTGAAATTTTTCTTAGGTATCTGGCATTTCAGCATGAACTTGTCTGATGATATTTTCCAAGATATACCAAGTGCAGCTTGTATGGGAGTTCTGTTCAGATCCACCGTATCGACGTTTGCAGCGATCTCAGATGGAGGGAAAGCTGTCAACACGGTTTCGTCACTAGCCACGATTTTGTGTAACCGTATTTTGAATTGGGAGAGGATATCGCGGACATCTTTGAGGAGATTTACAGCTTCATTCACGGATTCACCTGAGCCCATTGCGTCATCGACGTAGAAATTGTCTCTGATGAATTTAACTGCATAGGGCTTTTCTGTCGCCTTAGGATGCGTAGTAGTATAGCGAAGTCCATAGGTTGCGATGGCTGGGCTACATTTATTTCCAAATATGTGTACATTAGCCTTATACACTGATAGTTTATCGGAAGGCAAATTATCCGACCACCAAAAGAATCTCTGCGCATCTGTGTGGTTGGGAGCTGTATAGAATGAATGGTACATCATCTCGATATCAGCCGAAAACCCCACCACGCCTTGTCTAAATCTCAGCAGCACTCCAATGATTCTATTTGCCTCATCAGGTCCCTGAAGAACACAGTCATTTAAACTGACTCCCTTGTTTGTAGGTTGCCGAGCTGTCAAAAACTAGCCTGAGCTTGTCTTTCTTTTGATGCGAGACAGGGAACACAGGTATGTAGTTTGTCAGTTCATTTGACCTAGCTACACAGTCAGATTCGGAGGAGATTTCCTCCGGTGTCCGGAAAACTGCCAGGCGGAAAACTGCCAGGCGGAAAACTGCCAGGCGGAAAACTGCCAGGCGGAAAACTGCTAGGCGGAAAACTGCCGAAGCGGGAAAACTGCCAGTCACTTATTGGTAATATATGTATATTTATTGACTTTCTGAAATATTCTTTTGTTATAAACACATTTTAATTTATAAAAAACAGCGTTAGTCCTTCTTTAAGAGGTTAAGGGGACATCCATTTTTACAGTAATAATTACATAGATATTGGAATACTTAAATAATATTCAAAAAAAAATAATATTTCAACAAAGCTACTTCATTAAACACTTGAGTAAACCAAACTTCATTACACATAAGGATTTTATAATTACTATTTTTAACTAATTTTCAAAGTCACGTAAATTTTAAAAATATGTTCAGTTACGTTTTTAGTTTTATTTTTAATTTCTTATTGACGTCAGCAATATAGCCTTTGGTTCCGCAGCAAACATTTAAACCCTGTGTACTGATTTGTGAATACTAGATAATTAGATATTCTCACAATAATATAATTTTAAATTATACAATGAATTATGTAAATGTTAAATGAACTTATATGTATGTTAAATAATTATTACATTTACATTTTTATTCTCCATGTGTCATTAACACAACACATTAATTTTAACAATTTTCATTTATATGTAAAAAGTATCATTAATTGATATGCAATCCAATTCGATCGAGTGAAATTGTGAGAGAATTTAGTAGGTAATATCAGTTTAATAATCATAGATGATGGGTTGCAAATTCTAAATATTTCACGAACATCGATCAAAGTTATTTTATTGTGAGTACAAGCTTCCCTACAAACAATTCCATATGTATACTATGTGGCACTTACACATTTAAATCATGTGTATACTATGCATATTTTTGGAAATGGATACCATATTTATTACATGATGTTTTACGTAGTATTATGGTAAATTATATGTGGTTACCATATGTTATTAGTATGGTATTTAACATGTTGGTATGAATGTGGTGGTAAATAACACTTGGTAAACACCTGTTAAAAGTATGGTAATTTAATGTGGATATGATGTTGTGTATATAATCTCTATTTGATATGATTTTAAAATGGCATAACCACATGTTAATTATGTGTTTTTATTAGGGTTAGATTGGTTCAATGTGGATAACACACATTTATACTGTATTGTCACATTAAAACCATTAAACCACATGGTAAGCATGTGTATGCAATATGGAATTGTTTGCAGGGTTGAAGACTTGTTCAATTCTCAAATTATAAACGCAAAAAGAAATAATTAGTCACTAAACCCGTTATGAACTGATAATGTAAAGACGCGTTGTGTAAACAATGAAATTTACTCAGTCTAATACAATAATTCAATTGTTTCTTCTCTTATTATTTTCTAAGAAAGGTTATATTTTCAATTTCTATATTGTAATCGATTATTTATGTATTATTTATTTATTATGTATTTTATATATTTTTCTAATCAATTTGTTTACATATAACTATTATTTTTATTTTGTAAAAATGAATATCCCGTTAACTCCTTAACGAAAGGCGAACGACTTTTTTTATAAATTAAATGTTATTATTGACTAAACTCATTAAATTGCCAATAAGTGACTGGCAGTTTTCCGCTTCGGCAGTTTTCCGCCTGGCAGTTTTCCGTGTACCATTTCCTCCACATGCCCAGCGTCAATGTGAGTGCGCCTGGTCTCTACACACTTCTTGAAGTCCAACTTGAAGGAAAGAGGCATATCTAGAAATCCTCTTTGATTTATCCTTATGACAGCTGAAATTATTCTCAAGAACTCCTCGTCGTTCTGTGATAATCCTAGTGAATCATCATCTGTTTGCTCAAGGAAAGTTGGAAATATTTTGGGAATGAGATCTGTGGCACGGAATGATGGTTCTGATGAAAAGTGTTCACACTGATCATGAAGAGACGTTCTCATGATTCTTGACGATTTCCGCTGATTTCCCGAGTCATGGCAAATTGGACCCACCAGTGACCACCCGAGTACTGTGTGGTGCACGAATGGAAATTTTGACCCGAAGCAACGAGTAAACATTGCTTCGCCACAATCAGTTCCGACGAGTAACAGTACTTCCAATGAAGGATCAACGTCTGTGAAGTTCTTAGCGTACCGTCTGATATGCTCATGTGTTTGGACTACTTGAGGAGACGCAACTTCTTCTCTTGTGTCAGGGATTGACGGATGAGTCACTGTGGTTGGAAGCTTAATCCATTTCTTCTCATTTAAGCCTCTGACTTCAAGCCCCTCAATGGCAAAGCCCTTCAAAGTGTTTTTGTAACCAGTCATGGTAGATAAGGTGTAATGGCGAACAGGAGGTTGAATGTTGAACATTGCTGGAATGCGTGAGTCACAAAATGTAGAGTTGCTCTGTTCATCCACTATGCATAGGCATTTGATAGATTCCTTAGTATTAACCAAGCGAATTTGAGCTGGGAGAGTTTTGGAGCACACTTTACCCACCCCGCTGGTGCCACAAGCAGCCACGCAATTTGAACGTGTAGTGCCCCCTTTGTTGTCCCATCTTTTAGTGTTTGTACCTCCTTGACTTGTGGCTTCTCGATGCATGAGCACAGAGTGCTTTCCTCCACACTTAGAGCACTGAACATCTCGAGGGCAATCTCTAATTCTATGATCACAAAGGCAAGAAAAACATAGTTTAGAATCGATTGCAAATTGTCTTCGGTCGTGGAGTGAGAGCTTTTTAAATCCACCACAATCGAGGATTGAGTGACCTGGAACTTTGTGGTATGCGCACAATGTTACGTCTTCGGTCACTAGGGCTCTGTTTGATTTTTGAATCAAGACTGCTGGTTCGAAGAGGAAATTAGGGTTTGAATGTTCCTCAATGAAGTCCGACAAAGAATTCAGGAAATTCTTGAAAGTCTGATGAGTATCAGTTCTCTGTTGTGTATCTGTGAAAACCTTTCGCCAACTACCCAGAAAAACGTCCGGCATTTTTTCCCAGATTATTCTCATGCCCTAGGTGAACTCTAAACTGCGCAAATCTGGACACACGTGCATATTATTATGTATTATTCGACATAAATTCAATAAGTCTTCCATCAAGGTCACGTGTGTTGTAGACCTTATCTTCTGAAAATCCTTCAGTTTTTGTAATAAGTGAGATGACACCAAAACACTAGCACCGAAGCGTTTCTTCAAAGCGGACCACACATCAGCAAGGGTTTGTGATAGATTGGCACTACCAGCAGCAAGGTAATCGCCAATAAGTTTTTTAAGTCTCCCAACTGAATTTGCTTTAAATACGTAAAATGGAGTCGAGTCCACTGCATTCAGCTTCCAGTAACCTGTAACTCATTTGTTGCTGCCAAGCCCAGAAATGTTCCGGAGAACCATCGAATGGATCCCCCATACCGCGCAGTAAGTCCTGCTTAAGTTGACTACGCGATGATGGATCCAATCTCTCACCTCCGGTGTTGTCATGATAGGTTTCACATCGAAAACCACTGGGAGATATTATGTTTAATCTCTGTAATGGAATCTCCTGGCTAACATCACCTAAATATACATTTACGATGTCGGCACCATTGGCAGCTGTAGGTAAATCTGCGTCGAAAGGCATGGCATCGTGTTGATGTGATTCGGACTGCCTTTCATCGTGGGGGTAATAGAAAACTCCGTTATCAGTCCGGGGATTTCCATTAAAGGGATGTATATGAGAAGGATTCTCAACTGCGGCACATCTTGCACGGCCATGAACGCTGGGTGGATTATTAGCTGGAGGATCACGTGCATTGGGTGGCCCGAATACACTGAGTGGAACACATGCACTGGATGGACCGCGTGCACTGGGCGGACCGCGTGCACTGGGTGGACCGCCTGCACCGGGTGGACCGCCTGCACCGTGTGGACCGGGTGGACCGCCTGCACCGGGTGGACCGCCTGCACTGGGTGGACCACGTGCACTGGGAAGCTTATCAGCAGAGGGATCACGTGCGCAGGGGGGATTTTCAGAATGGGAATCACGTGCACTTCGGGGTTTTTCAGCATGGAGAAACTCCTTAATTTCTTCCGATGATTGTACGTTAGTTTTCCTTGAATCTCGATTGTCGATCAGAGAGGCAGTGCATTCCTCTGTGTTACTTGGTAAGCCTATGCTTGAAACTCCATCGACGCCGAGTGCACTCAACCTTCCATTAAGTCCGTGCACTACTTCAGCGCAGTCTTTGTACACTATCTGTAGTTTTGCATTTCGAACCTCTCTTGCTGAATCGAAGGATCCGTTTCTAGTGTACCATGAAGATAGAGCCTGACTAGCGTTGATGTAATTTTCTTTCATTTTCTTGGTGGAAGAAATGTTTTTCATTATTTGACTAGGATCGTCTTCTTTGCTTGTCTCATCCAAACTAGTAATGCCATACAGAAGCAATTCACGTGTTCTTTCTTCATTTGATTGGATTACCAGGAATGATGGAGCTTTAGGACGAGTGCTTGCCATATTCGAATGCATATCAGATCTTTTTCAAGGAAAGACAGTCTAGAGACGTGTCTTAGAACTTGAAGCTGCAGCTCACACCCTTTGGTAAACTTGAACTGTCTCGGCACTAATTTCTTATAGGGTAGCTACTAGTAGAAACAGTGCGAGTGGGGATTTTTTATTTTATTGCCCGTCTTATCAACGTTCCTGCAAGCGAACAAATACACACGATAAATAATTACATTCATTTAAACAAAGAAAAATGAATAAACTAGGTAACAAGATTTCAAAATTTAACTTACAAGTTTATAGATTTGGTGGATGCAGCAAACTTTTAAATAGAGGTATTACAAACGCGTTATGTTTAAATATCAATGTATACCTATGAGCGACTGAAACAAAATTAGAAAATGTAACCTTAAAAATAAATATTTAAATAACTGAACTTCCAAATGTCTAATAGAATCGCAACCGCAAGAAGAAGAGTAATAGAAGTGGAGACTAGCAGGAATAAAAATGAAAAATAGTTAGTTTTGGAAAAAATACACAGGACTTGAAGAAGTATTCTGACATAGAAAAAGGACAGGTCGGGAAAATTGATTGATAAGCTAGCCACCTGAGCGAAGATTGTTCAGTGCGAGCCTATTTATCCACCATTCTGCCTATTCGCGATTCAACCTATCCACCGCGAAAGAAGCCGTGGATATAGCATCTAGCTACACACAAATTCTAATGCTGGGTACACTAGCCAGTTAGGTTACAAAATTGGAAGAAAATTTGAATATATACTAGCACGTATTTGAAAAAGAAATAATCAATATAGTGTGCTTAGTTAATAAATTGGACAGCATGAATAAGAATTTAAAGGACATTCACATCTATTTGCCAAACATATCACTTCATAGAGACCTAATAAATATTCAGCTGTTACACCTGTGAGCACTGATTAAAGAATGACGTTTCTTCGAGGCAACAATGTTATCCATGACTTTAAGAAGAAATAATCATTAAACTAAATATCAAAAACATAATATAAAAGAAAACCATTGAATACAAATAATGAAAATTACATATTAATTGCGTATTTGCTTTTTTATGGCCTTACTTAGATGATAGAAAGTACAAATATCACATGAAAGAAAATTGCCACTAGGGGATACTATTATTAAATTGTATTAGAAAACAAAATGGTAGACTGCGCTTGACTGCCGTCACAATGGAGGTTACCGTCGCCAACAAACACAGCATTATGGATTATTTAATAAGACTGAACTACTAGAGTTAAACAAATTGTGGCCCATGCAAGCTATATATATTATTTCCAACAAGTGTGTAGTGTGCGTGGTGTCCTCCTCTCAGTTTGCATGTAGTGTAGGGGATGTGAGGGGTCTAGTGTAGAAGTGTAAAAGTGTGTGCCCCTCATGTCCATGTGTGAGGTGAGAGAGAGGACTCGTGTTTTGTGTAGGTTGTGTGTGGGTGTTGTTTATGTACATCCGGTGGCAATGCGGAGTCCAGTGTTTTGTGTTTTTTGGAGTGTCTGTAGGTGAGTGTTGCAGATGTCAGGTGACCAGGCTGTGTGGGCGTAAGTGAGGATGGGTCTGGTGAACTGTTTGTAGAGTGTTGTTATGTCTTCCTTGGAGTGTCCGTAAGTTGTGTGAGTGAGGGCGCGCAGGACGTTCAGTCTTTGTTTGGCTCTGTTGTTGATGTCAGTTATGTGGTGTTTGAACAATCAGCCGCGATCGAGTGTAATTCGAACGATTTTCGGCATGTTGTTACTGAGAATGGGAGTGTTGATGAGTGTAATGTTTGGATGGGTTCTGTATTCAAGGGTGTAGGGTGTAACTAAGGTGACAGAAGATTTGTTTGCGGAGACCTTTAATCTGTTTGTTTCTAGCCAGTCTTCTAGTGAATGAATGTATGTTTGTAAGTTGTTGGCGGCGGTCTCGTGTTTGGGATGTTGTGAGATGATGGTGACATCATCTTCGTATGAGAGAATGTTAACCGAGGTGTGTGTTGGCGTAGGGAGGTCGTGAAGGTATAGGTTGAAGATTGTAGGTGAGAGTACGGAGCCCTGTGGTACCCCGTCAGTGTAGTGAAGTGTTCTGGAGGACTGGCCGTTGTAGTGTTTTGCCCGAGCGGCCTGAGAGAGGCAAGCCATTTTTTATATGAGTCGTGGATATGTGTGTTGAGTATTTTGTTAATGAGTAAGTGTCTAGGTACCGTATCGAAGGCTTTACTAATGTCTATGGCAGCTATGATTGTCCTATCCGCAGTTTTGTTTGAGTTCAAGCCTTCGAGTGTTGTCTGTGAGAGGTGGGTAAGAAGAGTAGATGTGGAGTGTTGGAATCTGAAGCCGTGTTGTGGGGAGGTTAGTGGGATGTGTGGTGAAATGTTGTTTAGAACTAGCCTCTCGGTTATTTTGGATGGGGTGGAGAGGAGTGAGATAGGTCTGTATGAGGCTAGTTCTGTGGGGGGTTTGTAGGGCCTCAGGATCGGAATGACTTTGGCGAGTTTCCAGGTGTTGGGTATACTATTGTTCTGTAGTGAGAAATTGAAGATGTCTGTGAAGGCTCTGATGGCAAGTGGCCCTAAATGTTTTAGATGTTTCTTGATATGCCATCAGTACCTGTGGAGGAGGTGTTCTTGGAAACCCGGATGGCCTCGGTAGTCATAGCCGGGGTGGAGGGTGGTGTGAGGAGCTTCTGAGTGCAAGTTTTATGAAGGCGATGCAGTATAGTCCTATATACGGGGCGAGTGGGTAACCTACTTTTGGAAACATAGTACTTGTTGAGAACGTTCGCCTGTTATGTGTCAGTGAGTATAGTGTTGTTTTGTGTGAGGGACTCGTGTGTTTTTGGTTGTTCCATGTATTTGTTATTGAGTCCCTTGGCAAGTTTCCAAAGTTTGTTTGCGTCAGTGCGGAAATTAATAGTTTCTAATGTGTTTTGCCACTTGTGTTTTTGTTGGGCAGTAATCTCCGCACTTATGTAAGTGCCTAGTGTCTAAAAAGAAAACAATGTATTTTAGAAGAAAACAATATTACCAATAAAAAACACTTTTTGAAATTTTTTATTTAATAAAAAACATGTTTTAATCAAATAAAACTAATGTTTTTTTTAATAGTTGTATCACTAGGCGAGAGACTAAGAGGTGGCAGCAATCAGAGTACTATAAGCTACCAGGAAAAAGGTTTAAAACTGGAGTTGAGGAAGAGTTGTCATGAATGGAAAAGGTGAGCATGGGCAAAATAAATGGTATTATGAAGAGAGGACTTCGTAGGCAAAATATAGGAGAAGAGTTAGAGGAAGTGGTAAGTTGAAACAGCCGTGGATTAGTAATTTTCTTAGAGGAAAAATAAAGAAGAGAAGAAACTGAACAAGGAACACAGGAACTGGAGAAAAGTGGAGTGTAAAGAGGAAGCATGGAGGAGGTATGTTGAGCAAACAGTGCGAGTGGCTTAATTAATGTCTAGAGAAATGAGACTGTATGAGAAGGGGAAATTGCAGGAAATTTAATGTGGCAACATAGGAAAAATCTATGGGAAAGGATCAATAAGTTGAGAGAAATAGACAAGAAGAAAGAAGATCTGAAAATTTACAATGTGGAGGGGATAATATTGGAGGGAGATAGAGGAGTTAGTGAATTTTTTGGCAGGGAATATACAAATTTCATCCAAACAGAATGGGAGAAATGTGGACAGAAAAGATTAGGGGAGGGTATGAAGAGGAACTATTGCTAAGAAGAAGACAAGAGAGAGAAGAGCAAGGACAAGACAGATTGAAGCTACTGAAAATTATGTTAGATCCCTACAAAGTCGGAAATGTACAGAATAATGGGTAAGAGTGATTCGTTTCTTCGACGAGTGGAGAGCAGCTATAGGAGAGTGCTGGAGATGTGGGAGGTATCGGAAAGTTTGAAGAGACTGAGAATAGTGATGATACCGAAAAAGAATAAACCAACGGAGCTGACCCCAGACCAATTGCAATGACCGATACATCGTATAAAATTCTAATGGCTGCGTTAAGAGATCGGATTGAAAACCTAACAATTAGAAATTGAAAGAGAAAGGATGAACAAATAGAATTTATTTACTCCTGGGGAAATAATTGGGACAATTTTTTTTTCGGTAGGTGCGTGTCCATGAGACACATAGAAGTAGAGATGAAGAGTTGGTATTGGTAGCGGTTGATTTTAAGAAGGCATATGATTAGATCAAGAGAGAGGAGGTGTTGAAGGAGTACTGAGTGGAGGGAAGAGCGTTTGAGTTGTTCAAGAAGTTATATTGTGAGGTTACGACTACAGTAGAGCTGGGAGATGGGGATCCTATGGAGGTTGAGAGGGGGTGCACTGCATCGACAGTACAGTTCGAGATGATTAAAGCACTGGGGAGGATGTTAACAGGAGTAAAGATAGGGTGAGAAGTCCACAGGTGCCTTTGTGTAGAATTGAAAGAGAATCAGAAGAGAACATACAGGAGCTGAGGATAGTGGCAAGAAGGTATGGAATGAAGGTAAATACAGAAAAGAGTCCGTGCATGTTATTTGAAGTGAGAGGTGAAGTGATGTACAAGTTTCTTTATCTTGCTAGTATCCAAACATATGGAAATTCGTAGATACATTGAAAAAGGAAGAAAGTCTAGCTGCAACAAAGAAAATGCAGGTCGAATGCGGTGAGCCATTTCATGGGAAAAAGTACCGAGTCGCTACTGTAAAATTTCAAAATATATTGGTAAATGGTACAACTTGGGCGATAAATTATTGTTTTTCAAAAACATTGCCCACAATATGCGGTATTAATTTTTTCTGTTCTATGAACTAATTTATACCTTCGAGTTTAAAGCTTATTTTACAATGTTAGACGTAAGCAAACCTTTGTTGTAAAAAAATCTTATTTTTTAGAGTATGCTAAATTTTCATTGTTCATCACGTTATGGAAGCGCATTAAGTGTTTTTTTTTTTAATTCAAATTTCATTAAATATTAAATATTTTATTAATTAACCTTAAAACTGAGAAAGCATTCAATTATACATAAACTAAATTAACTATGCATGTTTATTATACTTTTTATAAACACGGACCCAAATGACCGGACACCTACCAACCCATCTGGAACACTAACCGTAAGCCCGAAGGAGTGGTGGTGAGCCAGTAGTTTACATTTTAACTCATCTTTGGGTGCAACCTATGGGTTCAGTTCATAGAGTAATAATATATACTAGAGAGAGCTAGTTGTGCAGCGACTGCAAGATGCTTTTAAGCCTTATTTTGTTTCAGTGCTCCGAGTGACGTAGGGCGAGTAGGTGTGCGGCACTGCTCGCTCTCTCTGGTGTATATAATATGAGAGGTTATTCTATCTCTCGGCCTCAATCTTTTATTTAAAAGTACATATACCAATATGATATATAATCATGGCCTGATCCAGTGAATGTTAACTAATTCATTTGGAAAAGTAAACATTTGAATCACAAGATGTTATGAAGATAAAAATACTTACGTGATATATAATATATTATTTATATGTAAGAGTTGCTAACTTTGAACAGCGACAAAATGATAAACAGTAAACTCAATTGATTGTAAAAATATTACCAACTTCCTTCTAAAATTATAATTACAACGCTATAGGGTAAGTTACGATTAATCGGTCAGTTTCACATATTCGGTCATATAAGAAAAACGATATAATGAATAATTCGCAATATACCCTATATCAATAATTCGTAATTTACCCTATACTTTAATTTTTGAAATCAAAACAATTATGGGAAATTAATTCGTCATCTAGAATAGACTTCAGAAATAGTAACGGGAGATAAATGTATGCTATTATCCCACAAATAAATGTTTTAATTCCACCATATTAGGTAATTCAAACATCAATATGAAAAAATGACATTATAATACTGTTAAACACTGTTTAATCAATGCTTGTTAAGGTCAAAAAAAAATTTATTGAAGCTTTAAAAATAAGAAATATAGATTTAAATGATTGTTCGGATTTAGATAATTAAGGCAAGGATATATTTCAAATATCGAGTATATATATATTATAATATATACTATTAACCTAAATAAATTATGAAATGCCTATATGAATATGCTTTAAAACGTATTATTTCAATTAATGTTATAATACTGCTCAAGAAATTAAGTTGCTAAAACAATCTGAAAAAATCATAAGAAAGTTAAATTGCGTGACGGCACATTTCATCACCTCCCGTCGCTACGTCACGAATCACACTGAGAGGAGAGGTGTATTATAATGAGCGGTCCCGCGACAAAACTTTTTTATGATGTGTTCATACAATTTTTGCAACCGAATATTTTGAGAAGTATTATAATTTTGCAATTAAAACAAATTTTAATGAATTTCATTATGCGTGTAACTGCAATTCAAAATGGACATTTTTCTCACAATGCATTTCAGGCATAAGTTTTATTAAAAAATAATTATTATTTGAAACTTATCCTTATCATAGTAGAAATGCAACATTTATGTATAACATTATAGCTTTAACTTAACTTAAGTATACTATAGGGAAAATTACGAATTATCGGTCAGTTTCATATCTTCGGTCATATAAGAAAAAACTATATTAAAATTGTTATTTAAAATTTATTGTAGATACCAACTAAAATAAAATTAAAAGAACAATTGTAATATCGTTTTTTTCCTATATGACCGAAGATATGAAACTGACCGATAATTCGTAATTTACCCTAGATGTAAAATTTGATTTCCCAATATTGTTTCGATCTCAAAAAACTTGAAAATAAAAAAACGTGTGTTATTGTTAGGAAAACAGTAGTGGGTAATATGGTTTCTCACATTGGCCACTTTTGCTTGTCCCGGGATTCCGGGATAAAAATCGTGTTCATCCCGGGATAAATTTTGTGCACTAATATAGTATAGTTATATACATAAGTTCTGATTTTGAAGATTAATGGCATGTAGGGAACAAGTGAGGTTCAGTACCTCAAATAAAGTTATAAGAACCACTGTTCTAACCTAATATTGTAGCAATTAATTACCAATTAGGTTAACGTCAAATAATCGTTTGAATTAACTTTTAATTTAATCTCTATTCTTCTAATCACCTAAATAAAATATTCAATTTGAAATTTCTTCAATAATATATGTTTTTGTTTGTCTGAACACCACTTAGGCTAAGTTCATTTTCGATCATATAACAAAATGTATGTTCTTATAATTAACATTTGAACTTATTACTTCGAAGCATGAATTTTAAATTTATAATTTACCAATATAAATATAACTATTTACAATCCAAGGAGAGAATTCCACCAATGAAAATCCACACTGGGAAAAATGCGCCAGAGAAAATTACTAGAACCCATATTATGTTAGAATTAGGTTAAATCAGTGGGTTAACAACGTTAAGACATAGAGTTTATTTAAAGAGTAAATATGTTATACAATTAGAAGTCTATGGAGAGATGAGTGGAACCCATCTCTCACTGAGTAATGTTCAAGACAGACTGGCTTCAGAACCAACAAGACAGGGTATTTAACCCTCGACGGAAGTGTGATCGACTTTAGACCTTATGTCCGTTTCTCATTAAAAGTAATACATAGTTATTGAAACAATAGGTAATTTAATATAGCTGAGCTAGTCTTACAGGAAGTTAACATTAAATATATAACGAGTGTGTAATACATTTAACTAAAATTTCAACACTCCTCCTCACACGACATTTTATATTTTTCATACCTATTAATTTAACAAATTTGGTAAATCTATCAATAGGCAACGATTTAGAGAATATGTCAGACGATCCATTAAAAAAAAATGAACAACAATTTACATAGGAAATGAATTATTCTAAATTTAAAGACATAAATCTCATTTTAATCAATCCTAAAATTCAAAACATTAAAACTCAAATTGAAAAATTCTGAAATTCAAATTGAACAATCATAACTGCAAGAATTTTAAACATTTATTAATGGTTTAATTCTATTTCAAATAATTCCTTTCTTCCCCTCTTTTTATTTCTGAATGTCGATATAAAATAGAGTCTTCAGAAATCCAAAAAGAAAATATACTATGTATATAAAATATTTCAAACTTACATGTAACATAAAAAATCAAACCTATAACTGCAAGAATTTTAAACATTTATTAATGGTTTAATTCTATTTCAAATAATTCCTTTCTTCCCCTCTTTTTATTTCTGAATGTCGATATAAATTAGAGTCTTCAGAAATCCAAAAAGAAAATATACTATGTATATAAAATATTTCAAACTTACATATAACATAAAAAATAGTATGAATACACATCAAAACTGAACTTAACATATTGTGACATTCTTGCTTATATTATTTCAATTTAATTTGTAAAAATTAACATTGCTTAATAATCATGCAATTAAAATTAACATCCTTCCGTTAAAAAATAGAATTTCTATTTTTTAATTATTTTATTGAATAAAATTTACTATTAAATTCTTTCTTCAGAAAAATTGAAAGATCGTTTAATATTTTACTGCAAATTAGTTATAAATATAACCATTTCATTTATGTATATTAATTTAAAAATATTTCATTCCTGCACATTCCTAATTTATTTTGACTTTAAAATTTTCTAATCATCAAAATCTAATTAGTATTTCAAAATGAAAAAATATTTATTTCTAAATATTCACTTCTAAATATTCACAAATATTCACAGTATGAATATCAATTCATCTGTATTCAATTCATATGCTCACCTAATAGACCGCGTACTTCTATTAAGTAAACATGCTGAGTCATCAATTAAAATAATAATTAAATGCTGTGTCGGTAGTTTTTGTTACGATTCAAAGATTAATCTGCTGATCATTAAAAAGCAATAAAAATTCTATCTAACTACTATCCAAAAGCCTAATTTCAATTAATTTGAGAATTCACTTCACAAATGCTGAAGCAAGTTGTACACCGGTGCAAGAACCGTAGAGGCGAAAGTTAACTAAACCTACCACTAGACTAACATCAGGTTATTTATTTACTGTGAATAGAACTACAATATAGCGTAAGTTAAATGTCAGTTAAACTAAGTCATTATAGCAACTTAACACTACCACTTTCTTGTGTAGCTATTTACAAACAAACAAGTCTTTACTTATTTTACTTCTTGTAGTTGTAGTTCCCATAGCCACCACAAGTATGTGGAGTTGCTCCAGCTTTGCTGGGGCGTTTGTCCGGTTTGTTGTCCATAGACACTCCAAGTACCGGCAGCTTGTCCAGTGGTTGCGGCATTCCAACCGCCCGGTGCCTGTTGTCCCCAGTTGCCGTAAGAGATTTGGGTTAGCGGTGTCTGTTGCTGCTGTGCATAGTAATTCTGCTGCTGTCCATAGTACCCCCCACTGTTTCAAGTGCCGTATCCTCCTCCTTGCTGGGTGTATCCAGATTGGGGTAGCTCTGGGATGAGTAGTTGTTAGTTTGAGAAGAATACTCAACTTTTCAGCTTCACTCCGGAGTGTGTCAGCTACGGTAATCCAGTTAGGGATGTCTGTCTGAGCTTCAAGTGCAGTGACAAGCACTTCAAACGGCCCTGGCAGTGATGACAGAAGACAAATCATTTTATCCTCTTCACTGATCACTTGATTTAACAAGGCAAGCTCTTGAAAAACTTCAGTTAGTTCCTTCAAATGAAAGTCGAGTAGATCAGGAGACTTCAATTTTAGATTGTAGAGCTTTTTCTTCAAACGAAATTTGTTAGCCCACGTGTTTTTTTTTGAAATGTTTCTTGAAACAACCAAACCAGTTAAACTTGATTTACTGTTTAACTGAATTGATGTTTTAACATTATTCTAATTCATAAGAATAACTGAATATAATTATTAATATTCAATTGAAACAAAAAACAGAATTCTTAGTTCGCAAGAGCCTTTTGTTGAAAGTATTTACTATCATTCAATACTTTAACAAACATAAACAACCAAAGCAGTTAAATTGATTTACTGTTTAACTGAATTGATGTTTTAACATTATTCTAATTCATAAGAATAACTGAATATAATTATTAATATTCAATTGAAACAAAAAACAGAATTCTTAGTTCGCAAGAGCCTTTTGTTGAAAGTATTTACTATCATTCAATACTTTAACAAACATAAACAACCAAAGCAGTTAAATTGATTTACTGTTTAACTGAATTGATGTTTTAACATTATTCTAATTCATAAGAATAACTGAATATAATTATTAATATTCAATTGAAACAAAAAACAGAATTCTTAGTTCGCAAGAGCCTTTTGTTGAAAGTATTTACTGTCATTCAATACTTTAACAAACATAAACAACCAAAGCAGTTAACTTGATTTACTGTTTAACTGAATTGATGTTTTAACATTATTCTAATTCATAAGAATAACTGCACTGAATATAAGTATTTACTATCATTCAATACTTTAACAAACATAAACAACCAAAGCAGTTAACTTGATTTACTGTTTAACTGAATTGATGTTTTAACATTATTCTAATTCATAAGAATAACTGCACTGAATATAAGTATTTACTATCATTCAATACTTTAACAAACATAAACGACCAAAGCAGTTAACTTGATTTACTGTTTAACTGAATTGATGTTTTAACATTATTCTAATTCATAAGAATAACTGCACTGAATATAAGTATTTACTATCATTCAATACTTTAACAAAAATAAACAACCAAAGCAGTTAACTTGATTTACTGTTTAACTGAATTGATGTTTTAACATTATTCTAATTCATAAGAATAACTGAACTGAATATAAGTATTTACTATCATTCAATACTTTAACAAAAATAAACAACCAAAGCAGTTAACTTGATTTACTGTTTAACTGAATTGATGTTTTAACATTATTCTAATTCATAAGAATAACTGCACTTAATATAATTATTAATATTTAATTGGAACAGTAACACAGCCTTAGTTCGCAAGAACCTTTTGTTGAAAGACTGTTTACCAAAGGATAAGGTCACAGATTTAAAGGTAATTTGTGACCTCTCTTGACACCTCTTCCGCAAAAATACTAAATCATTATATTATAACACAAGTGCATTTTTCGCTAGAGCAATCATTATAATTGACCTCATTAGCGCGTGAGCACGATTTGCTTACGCAAGCGTTTTAAGTGATATGTTTCATATAGGTTAACACTTTTTTCACAGCACTTCGTTTTTATTACTATTATAAACTTCTAATTTGTTTAAACATAATTTGATTTATAAACTCTTATCGTTCACTGGGCCCATAACCTGTTAGAATTAGGTTAAATCAGTGGGTTAACAACGTTAAGACATAGAGTTTATTTAAAGAGTAAATATGTTATACAATTAGAAGTCTATGGAGAGATGAGTGGAACCCATCTCTCACTGAGTAATGTTCAAGACAGACTGGCTTCAGAACCAACAAGACAGGGTATTTAACCCTCGACGGAAGTGTGATCGACTTTAGACCTTATGTCCGTTTCTCATTAAAAGTAATACATAGTTATTGAAACAATAGGTAATTTAATATAGCTGAGCTAGTCTAACAGGAAGTTAACATTAAATATATAACGAGTGTGTAATACATTTAACTAAAATTTCAACATATTATCATGGTAAAAACTGCAGATATAATTTTGATATGTATTCGAAATATTATAGAAAGTTATAGTAACATTTTGATTCAAAAGAGTTGTTATGGTTATTCTATTCATTAACCCATACTATTTGCTTAACTTCATTTTTCGGAAATAACCTAATGTATATGAAAGATAATAGATAACTAATTAATATCTTTTTGTTACTGATGTGAAGAGAAAAGTTTTCCGATTACCAGATTGATAAAAATTAGTTATAATTAAAAATATTGCAATTCATATCATTCTTGTTTATTTATACCTTCAATTTACTAAATAATGTTAATAACTTATCAGGAAGTAATACGAAGTAGCTATATAATATCTATGTATCTCGTGTATTTTGAAACAAAATAGTGCAAAATAATTATATATTCATCCCGGGATGGATCGATTTATCCCGGGATGAAAAAATAGGTAACATTATTATAATCAACATATATCATTATCTACAGAGTTTAATATACATCAATTTGCCGATGTTCAAGTTACCGCTACCTGTGTTTAAATAATATAGCTAGCGGGCAGGATAGTCACTCATAACATCTTGTGATTGAAGTGTTTATTATTACAACTTAAATTAATTAGATAACATTCATTGGACCAGGCCATGACAATATTTCATATGGGTATAGTTGTTAATAAAGATAGATGTAAAGAGAGAGCAGTAAACCCCTCGTAATTCATATAAACATGACGGAGCGAGCTTTGTCACTCGCCTCCCCCCATTGCGTCACTCTTGGAACTGATCAAGTGGTGAGTCAGTGACTAAAATCAGAGCCGATTCGGCGGGACCATGATATAACTACTCTATAAGGTACGCTCGCAAAAGAGACGAAATTGAGTTTCTTCTGCGCAGACCCCCCCCCCCCCTCGTGACGTCATAGAGAATGGTATTGTGTATTAAATTTTTGCCACTCGTACAGCAAATTCATATTGAAAGTATCAATTCTCATAGTTTCTTTTTATTTATTTAGGTAATATTAAGCAATCAGATAAATGGTAAATAAGATTTAATAAACATGAATATTAATAAATAAACATTAATTAATTAAATTATTTTTCCTTTGGTTCAAAAATAGTGTTTTATATAATAAATAGTCTCAGGGAATTTTTTAAGTTATTAGACATGATTTGGTACAATTATGAACATATGGGGATTAATGAAACGAAGAAATAACTGCTCTCAAATGTATTTCAACTTGACGAAATCAGTGTGCGTGACAAACTAACTAACAAAAGAACGCAATACCATAATAGAAAACTTCCTTGAAGAAAACTTATCAGGGGAGACGACTCAAGAAAATATAAAACATGAATTTAAGTTGATTTTAATAGAATTAATAACACCGTGAATTAATATATTTTACATGTCATAAATTTTTATAGGTAGATCACATAAATATAACTTTAGTGGTCATTTTCCTTGAAATAGCATGGTTACCATACCATATGCTAGGGTCACGCAGGTACATTGCGGCCCTCTACAGAGAGTCTCTAAAACATTCTGAATCGAAATACAATAAATGTTGCATAACTATCAAAAGAAGTACAGTGCATACTATAACTTATCAATTTAAGTTTTAAACGAGTGTTTCGAAGCTATGATATTCTGTTGTTAGAGGCCGAAGTTAGTAAGTGTGCCGAAATTTACCTGCTTGACATTATATTGCCATACCAAATACATGTAAATATACGAAATGAAAATAATTGTAAGTATAGGTAAATAATTATTTTGAGACAAAATAAGATGTCATATTCGTAATTCTCGTAAAATTCTTTATGTGAATGTCATGAAAATGGTATGTAGTAAGCTGCATTTATCTATCATTAAATATAAACAAAATAGCATGGTAAAGCCTCACTTCTATGACAAAATACTCCCTCACGGTTGTAGGGGTTTGGGGAGAAACTGCGCGCGAGCATACCTGTTTAAAGTTATTATATCATGGGCGGGACGCTATAGATGGGAGTTTATAAACCTTATTTTCCTCCTCAGTGTGATTCGTGACGTATCAGTAGCGAGGGGAGTTGTTGATGAAATGTGCGGACACGCCATTTATATTTCTTATGTTGTTTTCAGAGTGTTTTAGCAACTTAATTGAAATAATAAGCTTCAAAGCATATTCATATAGGTATTTCATAATTTATTTAGGTTAATAGTATATATTATATTATATATATACTCGATATTTGAAATATATCCTTGCCTTAATTATCTAAATCCGAACAATCATTTAAATTCATATTACTTATTTTTAAAGCTTCAAGAATTTTTTTTTACCTTAACAAGCATTGATGTTTAACAGTATTATAACAGTGTTTAACAGTATTATAATGTCCTTTTTTCATATTGATGTTTGAATTACCTAATATGGTGGAATTAAAACATTTATTATCCCGTTACTATTTCTGAAGTCTATTCTAGATGACAAATTAATTTCCCATAATTGTTTTGATTTCAAAAAATTAAAATATAGGGTAAATTACGAATTATTGACCGGTTCCACATCTTCGATCATATTAGAAAAAAACTATAGGATAATTATTATTTAAGTTTCATTCTATTTATTATATCATTTTTCATATATGACCGAATATGTGAAACTGACCGAGTATTCGTAACTTACTCTATAGCGTTGTAATTATAATTTTAGAAGGAAGTTGGTAATATTTTTACAATCAATGGAGTTTACTGTATATCATTTTGTCGCTGTTCAAAGTTAGCAACTCTTATATTTAAATAATATAAACGTAGGTATTTTTATCTTCATAACATCTTATGATTCAAGTGTTTACTTTTCCAAATGAATTAGTTAACATTCACTGGATCAGGCCATGATTATATTTCATATTGGTATGTGAACTTTTAAATAAAAGATTGAGGCCAAGAGATAGTAATAACCTCTCATATTATATACACTAGAGGGAGCGAGGAGTGTCGCACACCTACTCGCTCTACGTCACTCGGAGCACTGAAACAAAATAAGGTTTAAAAGCGTCCTGCAGTCGCTACACAACTAGGTCTCTCTCTAGTATATATTATATAAATAGCCCTTTTCATATGGGACTGATAGTTAATTATCACCTATTTTCTAGGTAGGTGAGGCTTGTTAATAAACTTATCCCATAGAGCAAAATAAATCTCCGGTTCGTTAACAATTATTTGTATTATCCTTGAAGAGACTTGGAGGTAATTGATTGAATTCTATTAAACTGACGAATGATGTATAAAGATTTCAGGGAAGTAAATTAAACACAAGGAAGTTTTAATTGAGTGTACTTAAATTAAAGTTCGAATAGTACAGAGTTCGAAGACTTACGCACAAGTCTTTAAATATACACAACACAAGTTTTAAATAAACTAGCGGTTGAGTAAACTAATGGTTTAAATAAACAAGGGTTTTGAGTAGCCAACTCACGGAACCCGTTGATGGACAAGTCCGACCGGACTTGGTCCGACCAACCAGTCTTCAAGAGACTATCGCGAACTATGAACACTTTAGTTAGGTGCCAATGGTATTTAAAGGGTGAACTGGAGGGTCCAACCTTCCAGTGAGTGAATAAACTTCTGTTAAGAACTGATAGTACTTTTCAAAGATGTTTTTTCTACTCACAGCAGATAGAAATAACACACAATGCATTATTCAAATTTAACACGCTAGTGCTAATGGCTTTCTATACGAATAACATATAGATCGAACAGGTTTACTAATAATTCATTTTAGTAAAACCTGATTTGCTAATAAACATCCAAATTTAAGCATACTATTTCAGAGTCCTGTTTAACCCAATACTTGATCAGAAATGTTACAAGTTCCTAACTATTAATTAAGTATTTCAATTAGAATAATTGAAATACTTACTTAATTCCTTCAAATTAATTAAGTATTAATTTCAATTCTATCTATAAAAAAAGAACTCAATATTTCTAAGTTGTATAACTGATTTACAAAGTTCATTAAGTTATATAACTTAGTACAAATTATAAAGTTATATTCTGAGTTACAAGTTATAGCTCTGGGTTACAAGTTATAAAGTTATGTTCTGAAGTTACAAGTTATATTAGCGGTTTACTTCAAAGCTATTCGTTTATAATTATATTCGAGCTCCTAGCGAGAATAACATGACCATAAATTTAAATAGCATTTCCTTCTAATGAACAGTGTACAAGATTATAAAGATTATGTCTGATTAAATGATTATCAAATTATAGAAATTGAAAGATTAAGTAAAAATACAATTTAAGCGTATTAACAATAGAAAGATTGTTATTACTCTATGGAACTGAAGAAATTGGGAACATTAAGCGGCGTTTACACGGGCACGCCTCTGGTGTGTGCCCAAATCGCTTCTTGAACGCAGTGTGTGACACTGTTTATCAGTGATCTGTTCACACGTATACTTGTGCCCGCACTGCTGAGTGTCACTCACTTGCCTGCGTTTCAGTTTCGGTACGTGTTAGTGACTAATATCCAATCGTAGATGTTATAAATATTGTTCAAATATTTGCTTTTATAATATATTACTTAGGTAATACAGTAAAACTCCTGAGTTATGAAGAACTCGATTATAAATGAAGGACCTGAATTATGAAATACACTTCAGTTTTGAAGTATTTTCTATGTACTGAGAATAATACCCGACAAGTTATCCCTCAATAACCATGGTTTTCTTAAGATTTTAATCATAGAAAACTGTCTATAGTGCACCAAAAATATGAAGTGGCTCTGAGTTATGAAGAAACAAATACTTCAACTCAGTAGTTTCACTGTATTCGACTCTGTAATATTATCAATGAATTCAATATTTTTACTAATTATATAAAATTTATATTGTAATTATGTTTTGTTTAGTAAATGTTAGTATATCTACTTTTCTGAAAGATTAATTTCTAATTTCCAAATCTTCACTGTTGTTTTACAGGCTTTAACTTGCCACTAACTTACCCAAATTTATTAACTATCTCTTGAATATATCCTTTTACCCTGTTGGTAAAAACTTTATTTAACCTACCGATCCTAATACTAATCAAAAATACTAAACTATTTTAGCTATAACTCAATTATTCGCTATATATATATTGCTCCGGCACACAGCAGTGGCACACATTCATTCGCTCCCGGAGCGATTGCTCTTTTTGTGTGCCAAACCTGTGTGTCACACTCAAAAGGTGTATCGAGAGCTCTGAACACACAGCAGTGGCACACATGAGTGCCCGTGAAAACGCCCCTTTAAGACCGTCCCTGTATCACTGAACAGCTCGCTCTCTCTAGTTATATGAATATCTACTCTTAGGGAGACCCTATTAATAGGGGGGGGGGAGGATTTCAGCAAAGAACTGGAGTTAAATTGGTGCGAGGAAAACAGACTAGAATATATAAATAGCTTCTGTAACCAGAAGAAAAGAGATACGTGGGTCATGACACGAACTAGATGGATTCGTCATGAAAGTTGGTCAGCGGCACGAGAAAGTAATATGGGTAATCACAGAGCAAGTTGACACCTACTCGGACCATAGACCAGAGAAGATGACATTGAGAGCATTTCATTATTACCTTCGCAAATTTGCGAAAGGTTATAATTTACCTGGCATTCATCATCAAAAAGTGTTTACAGGAACAAGTTTATTAAATTTTAGGAGCGAACGTGTCAAAGGTTGAGGTCAAGGTTATTTATAAGTATTATTGGTTGGCCAAGGTCTTTTATAAGCAGCGGCGATGGTTGCACTTAACCGAGTGCACGTAATCTAGGTATATCGTGCATTACTCTTGATGCTACACTTCTTCCTGCACAGAATTGCAACTAGGTTCAAGGGATTTTAAACAGTAAATGTGTATTATAAAAATGAAATCACATCTGTATCCGAACCTCGTTTTCAGATTCGTCGTGGTATCAAGAAGAAACTAAGTGATCAGTACAAGTCTAACAGGGAGAGTCTGGTGTGCCGACACCTCTACTATGTTCGCATTCCTCAGCCATGGGCACACAAGGGACATCCTGTAATTTCACTGGTGAGAACCGAGATAGGTGTACCTAGTCAGTTACCACAAATATGTACTTTTACAAATGACTAACATTTCAACTTATACGATTGCGAAAGAAAAATACCGTAGTATTTAATGTGATCATTATACTATTATAGCCTTATTTAATTTTAATCTCTTCAATTTTACAATACTTATATTCGTAACTGTCACAGAACAGTGACTTTAGTTGCGTACCTTCTGGCACCAAAGTTACCCTGAATACTGAGGCAGTCACCAGAATGTACAACAAGAGAAAAAACACGATGGAGGTGAGTCAGTTGGTCATAGCCTCCAACGTATAAATACAAAATATACTCTTTTCTGATATTAATATCTACAGTCTAGTACATAGTTGTAGCTAATCTTAAAATGTTATTTTGGGTTTATCTAAATTGATTCTCAGTCATTTGATCCCTAGTCAATTGCTTCCTGGTAATTTGACTTCAGTCATATTTTTCTGCTTATACACCCTGTATAATTTTTTTAATTACATAGCATGTAAAAGAAATATGCACCTTACAGTTGATTTAAGATTTAAAAATAACTAAACTATAAGTGTAAAAGCAGCTACCAAGAAATTAATATTTTTATGTTCAAATAATTAAAAAAAAATTCTGTCAAATTTACGTTCGGAAAACAAAATATATTCAATGGCCAAATCAATTGTACAGGCATATCCCTCTTTTATTACAACTCGGATGTAGCTATTACAAGTCAAATAAGTGTGGGACCTCGGTCGCAAATATTCCTTCTGGTATAGAAAATAATTGAGTACCAATATTATATATTTTATTATGGAAAAATACTGTGATGATTTTATGTAGTAATGATGGTCAATTTTTTTCAACTAGTTAACTATTTTTCTACCTTTCTACCTGCCCCCATCTATTTTTTTTAACCATTCTTACTATTCCTGTTTTTATACTTTTATTCCTCAATTTTTTAACTTATACGGGATTGCTTATTTTTACACCATTTGACATTATCTGTAATTTGCTTTGTTGAGTTTAATAAATAAGAAATAATAAAATGTACTTAGTATTGATGGATCAATATTTTTTCTTAAAGAAATGTTTCATAAAATACCATTGGTATATTTGACAAATCATTCGGTAGAGAGATGGTTAGACGGTTTTCGCCGTAACTTTTACAAACATTATGATCTTGCATAAATTAAGACAAACTGCTTAACTCAAAAGTATCTAGTCAAACATTTATTATATACAGAGCTATTACAATATATAAAATTACAATCAACACTTTAATGTATTGTTTCAGATTATTTTATGTATTTTGATCTAGTTACCCTTGCCCTATAAATTTTCTTTGATTAGCTATAGTAGCTCTATAGAAAATAAAATGAGATGTAACTATTCTATATGACTATATCATAGAATAGATAAAGTTATACCTACCTAATTATTTTGGACATTTATATAAGTAAGTT
The DNA here is from genome assembly GCA_947561585.1 of Caprella mutica. NCBI lineage: Eukaryota > Metazoa > Arthropoda > Malacostraca > Amphipoda > Caprellidae > Caprella > Caprella mutica. The sequence continues at coordinate 358,640 of CANNZV010000149.1, forward strand.
ATTTAAATATTATAAAATTTTCATTTAAATTTTCCTTTAATAATAATCTGAGATTGTTACAAAGTTTAAATCCCCAACTAATTTAAATAATGTATCGTTACAATAGTAAATACCAATTTGTTTCCGTAACAAATTCTTAGTGTGCTAAGTGTATTTGAAAAAGAAAATATGACCATGGAGCAATTGACTGGGAATCAAATGACCGGCCTCCATTATTTTGTTTCATTTAGTTGTAAGATAGCCAGAAATTGTGGTACTTCTAGTAAATTCCATCTGATTAAGCATATATCGTGATATATTGTACTCTCACTCAGAAAGTAACATTTTCAGGGCATAGAGATGCGCACCAAGGAACCTGTGGATCCTCGTATCTTGGAGAAGATTAGATCATGCTATAAGGAGGGAATCATGCAGGAGAGAGAGATACGACAAATCATTACCAACTTTGTGAAAGAAGAGTTATTTCCTGGCAGAACTCCCCCATCATCCATATATAGACGGTACAACCCCGCATATAAAGACATAACCAATGAGATATCCAAGGTCAGTTCAGAACATCCAATAGCTATTGATATTTTTTTCTTTGAAATTAAAGTACAGTCAATTATTATTTACTTCCTGCAGTTAAAGATAGAAATGAAGAGCAATCAACTCCAGGAACAGAAGCAGTACTGTAACCAACTTATGACAGAGATATCACATATGCTTCCTAGTGTCGAGGATGAGAGCGTAATGGAGCAGCTTAATGGACAGCTTAGTCAGCTCTACGAGATTACTAGAATGTGCTTGCCCGAAGCACACCTTAGGTAAAATAGCTTGCAATAATACAATCTTTGAATATATATCTACTCAGCGAAAAACTATTTAAATATATCCAAATATTATTTTTTCCGGGGATTCCTCATAATTTTATCCAAGAGTATATTTATAGAAAATCTAAGAAATATTTAATTTGTTATATTTAGAAAAAATTATTTTCTAGTGTGGAGGAAGCAATGCTGGAGGATAAAGAAGTCTCCTCCATTCTCACTACAGACCATGAGCAAATAGTTACAACTGTAGATTCTAACATGGAGAATGCCTCTAGCAGCAGTATCTTACTCTCTTCTGAGCATCAGGTGAGAAACAAATTTGTTCAGACAGCTGCTATTACCAAATTAATGCATCAAATGTTGTAGCTATGATGTGAGAATAATATTATTATAGTAGAACTCCTCTACGAAATTCTGACTAATTCTTAACAGAGGGTTGTTCGTATCTGAGGATGGTATGCACACAATATATAGTTACCTTTGAAAATTTTATCTTGTAATTATTCATAAGAAATTGTAACAGTTGGATGAACTAAAGTATCTCGTTATAAGGTAATGAAACAAACTGTAGATACATTCCATTGTTAATATTAGTTCAGCAACTAATAATTATATTTTAGAAACAGAAAACCGTCAAGTAGAAACTTTTAAATTACTTTGAAGTCCAGGACTTGTATCTTAATAGTTCATTACAGTATGAGTTCGTAATTCAAAAGTTCACATATCAAAATTTGTAGTGTAAAAATTTTATTGTCATTCAAATTGTATAGTTATTATTTTAGGTATATTAGTCCAACATAGTTTTTTTACACCTTCCGTACTTGGTGTAATTCTAATAGGAATATTAATTATGTACTAGCTACATATAATAAAATATATGCCTTCAACAAGTCGAAATCTTTGTTACTCTAATCATTTCAGTAAGAGTAAAACCTCTGCCAGATCACTATTGCTTCAGTCTGCGGAATTCTTGATGTAAACTAGCTACTTCAATGTTAGTGTCCGATGTTTATTCAAACATCGGACACTAGCGTTAGCTGGAGATGATTTTTTGCGACTTCTTTAACTCCCGCTATTACCTAATGTTATCACCACTTCACTGCGTTAAGACGCTGCTGACACATCAGTACATCTCAGAAAAATAACCCCTTACACTTCTTTTCCCTTTGCAGCATTTGTTCAGATTGTAACAACTTCATTTGCGTACTCTTTATTTATCTCATTGACTCAGTGTTGTTGTTTATAAAACCGTCTTTGGCTCGACACGGGCCAGAGAATCAGATTCATCCAGCTTCCACCCAAGCTGTGTAGTGTGTACCCCAGTCAGACAACGGCCCGGCCACTCCCACTGGGTTATGTTTAAGATTTACCGGGGTTAAGTCCATCCGGACTTGTGTGTAGCCATGTGAAAAGGTGTCATGTGGTGTTGGATGTGTGGCTAGAGATACATTGTATAATATGGGTGATTTGTTGGTGTGTAGTTGGGCTAGAACTGTGCGTGTATGTTAAGAGTGTTTGTTCGGTGGGGTCTCATGCTGAGTGGTGTGATATTTATGTGTTTGGTTTCTTTTTAAGGAGTCTGTGTTTTGTTTTCTGATGTCGTGTCGATGTCAATGGTTTAGTTTCTTTCGTGTGTCTTGTAATTAAGTGCCGTAGTTTTATGTGGTGTAGTAGATGATCAGAATGTAGGGTTAGTGTCTGTAGATTTTGGTTCCGTTTTAAGGGGAGTGCATATGTCTCGTTATGTAGGTGGTTAGAGTTCGTCTCTCGTGTGATTCTTGTAGCTATGCGTCGGGCTATATTCAGTAACTATCATCTGTAACTTGATTAAGGTTGTTGATCATATGGTGTTTGCGTTTTCCAGTATTGGGCGTGTGATGGTTTTCTAAATATTAAGGAGTGTTACTTTTGTTCTCCCCAAGTTTTTTAATGTATTTAGTTAGTGTGTTTTTAACTTTGTATGTTATGTTTGGCGTAGATATGTGAGTTTGGTGTTTAAAGCGAGACAAAATATTTTTGGGTTACGCCCTGTTGGTAGTGTAATGTTATCTGTTTGTTGTTAAGTTTGGTGTTATACTCTGCAGGGTCTGGCTTGTAGTGGTGGTTTATGCAACATTTTGTATTAGAGAATTCTGGAGTGTCAATGTGTGTATCTGTTGTGTATATGGTCGTATTCTTGTTTTGTGGTGATATGATTTGTATTGATGAAAATATTGTGATGTCGTGTACTTATGTCAGGTGGGGATGTTCAACCATGACCGGGAGAACATTGACAATTACTCAAAAAATTAAATGAATCGGAAGTTTTTGCTACTATTTGCACCAGGTTGTTTCTTTCCCGGTTTCAGTCACACTCAATAGCTACTCCGCTTCCAGTACCGACAAGCGGCTTCTTTTGAAGCCTCTCTGACTCTGTCTTTGATGGCATCACCTTTCCAAATTTCTCCAACCTTCTCTAGCGGCTGGTATTATTTTTTTTCTTTTAACTTTGCAATATTACTATGTCCCTAGATTATTTAAGCAAATGATGACCTTCCAAAGTTATACGTAATATTTAAGAGGAATATCTATCATTTGTGCAGATCCGATATCAATGTCAGGATAAATTCTGAAACACTAAAATAAATTTTTATATATTTATCATCCTGCATTTCTGTTTACTGTCGCAGAACACTTTGCTATAGTCTCCCACGTGTTAAACACCTCAGTCTGACTGAGACCTACAACGAATAGATAAAAACATGCTTTGGGTTCTTTAATCCGACCACATAGCTATGTTTTGTCTCACATTTGTACCTCAAGGGCTTCAGCACCAAGTAGTTAGCTAGGTACAATTTTTTTTTAATTTCGTTAGCTATATGTTACTATTTTTATTTTTTACTTTCTTGTAATTGCCCAGTATTTTCTGGTGGCTGGTTCTAAAGAACCAGCACAATCTAGGCATCATAACCTCTTCTATTTATTCATTTGAACCACAGGGTGCCACCATAGTTATACCACAAGGGATCGCCGTGCATCACCACCAGGCTCCTCACATAACTCACCACACCTTGAGTGGTGCACCACACAGCGCTACACTTGTGCAGCAGCCCATCTATCAAAACTACACAGTCGAGAACATCACGCCCATTACTGGTAAAGAATTGTTTCTAATTTATTATTTCTAATAGTTACATTGTATTGGTAATTGACGGTTGGTTATATTGATAGTCTTTACTTAAAGAAGTAATTACTTGAAGTAATGAAGTTATCTAGATAATGATAGAGTTAATTATTTAGTAGCATATTACCCATTTATGTAATCCTCTTAGGAATCAACATGTCTACTCTTAATGCGGCTCCCCTGACTCACCAAAGCGTATCGTCTCAACCTGCTGCTACTTACGAGATCAGTACGATAGCCCAGCAGCCGCAGCACGGAGTCACTGCCGTGCAGCCTCACCAGTACGCCACTACCATCTATAGAAGCAAAAAAATCACCAACCTTAGTGGTTCCACTTGGTATGGATAGGTGTGAATAGACTGCATGGCGCTCTCTGTAACTAGCTACATTTATTACATAGTTCTTTATAAATTAAAATTATGTTTGTAATCATTACACTTTGTATCTATAATTGAAAGGAAGTAATTGAGGCTATTCCATAATTATTTAACTAGTTATATGTAGCTATTATTTAAAAAGGCACTGACTGGTGATACGCTGTCATGGAGCTATTTTCTTTTCTGACTGCTTCTTCGAGTCCCTTGTATTTTATTTCCTATTGACGTCAGTGATATTGCCCCTAGTTCTGAAGCAGACGTTACACCTCAAGCTAATTAGATATAATATAAAATGGTTCTAGGATGATTCATGGTTTATAATATGAATAAGATACTATTCTAGCAGTGAATACTATTTTTATGGTAGATCTTCACTTCTGACTCTCTTGTGCTAAAACTAATTGCATCAATTTCTATTCTGTACAATGCAAATTGTTGCTACCTAGGTATAGTATTTATCGAGGTGAGTGAAATTTTGTGAAAGGTTCTTCATATTCTCACTTTGAAATTTGGGACGATATGAATATTATTGGTAGCTACTTCTTCCAATCAGCCCCGTGATATTTTCCTTTTCTTTTTAGCTACTTCTTATGTTAGAGTTTTCTACATTAACATCTCATTTGTGCTTTGTTTGTAATTATTTATCCTATCGTAGAATCGAATGAAGCTAATTGTGAGCCTTACTGGTCACCCTGGTCACTTACTGATCATAGTACTAAGTATAAATGTAAACTAGCTCTAAGATTTACGCTTTTGGTACCAAATTTGCATCATAGAATTAAGCCAATCCAAATGGTCTGTCAAATATAATTTAAACCTTCTACATTTCTTTGCTATCTCCTTGACGAAAGAATGCACATTAGAGTGGTTCAAAAAAATTGAAATGACTTTGTCCTTAGTGCGTAAATGATGAGAAAATACTCTGCCAAATCTTAGCTCAGTCCATTGGCATCTTCAGGTTCCACATGACTCATTAAGCTCAATAGTAATGAATAGGGTTGTGACAATATGCATTTCCAAATATGCTGTATATGCACTGGGAAATATACTGCATATGCAACAGGTTTTATGCTTTTTGAGAATACGAATATGCATTTGAGAATACGAATATGCATTTGAGAAAACGAATATGCATTTGATAAAACGAATATGCATTTGAGAATACGAATAGGTATGCATTTGAGAAAACGTATATGTTTTGCAGATAAAACATATGCACTTAAAGATTATGCATATAAATAGTGATGTAACATTGTGCATATTGCATATATGAAGTCCTCTGCATATATTTCGAGAGCATATAGTATGCACGTGTGCATATATGCACTTCTTGGTAAATTTTTAACATGTAAATGTCTAACCTATGCCGTTTTATTCTGGGACCCCTGCAAAGAAATCGATTTTAACTGTGGACCAAAGTATATTTTATCAAACTAATTATTAAAATTTAAAAAATTTGTAGGTCAAATATTGAAACTACAAATGTATTAATACATTTGATGTCTAGTAAACATTAGTAGTAATTGATATATAAATTAATACAATTATTTTAGAGTTGTACTACTCGAAAAATATGAAAAACTAATAGCACGTATATAAATAATTTATTTAAGTAATTAAACAAAACGGTTTAAATATATCAATTAATGACTTAGTGTCGCTGCTTATAGCTGGGGATCCTTTAAAGGGAACCGCTGGTATAACAAGATGGTTAATAATTTTCGAGTCATGACAAAAGTAGTGATCGGAATGTGATATTTGAATGTAGGAGACTGAATTTGGGTGAAGGAAACATTTGCTCCTCTTGTTTCTTGTGATGTAGAGCGGGTGTTTTCCCAGAACAAAACTACATTTGCATACAATATAAGAAGATTCTTTTTTGAAAACCTGAAAAAAACCCTTAATAATAAAGTGCAATTCCACTGTGTGAAATTGACTTACTATTAAAAATTTAAAACAGCTTTGTTATATTTTATTTTCAAACGTTAAACATTTCACAGTAAAAATATAAATTTGAGATTACACCTTCGTTTTATTGTAAGTTCCATTTAAACCTCCAAACTACAATTGCATTCAAAATATAATTATATACAGATTAACCTTATTTTAAATTCCGCAATTAACTTTGAGAATATATGCAAAAAAGTGCACACTATATTGAATAATTTCTGGCATATAATATGCATACTTCCAATATATGCATTTTGGTTCAGCATATATGCCCATCGACTTAATGCAGAAATAGGCATATAATATGTGCTGCATATCGCGCAATCGCGTCAAAAATTAAGCATATTTTATGCTGCATATTGTCACATCCCTACATATAAGAAAAGGCATTTGAAAGGAAGGCAATATCTGCACTTCCAGCTGTATATATCTGGTGGGAGGTTGAACAAACACCCTAATTTATTTATTATAGATCTTTAGGTGTTCTATCGTTTACTTTTCATGATGAATATGACTTTAAATTTTTGTTCGAAAATTAGAGAATATGATTAGCTATAGGTATAGCGCCATGAAGCTAAAAGTAACACCTACAGTAATATAAATAAAGAGTAGGATAATAATAGTAATAGCCCCAATAGTCCGACAGTTCCATCTTTCTGTGTTATTTTATTTTTTGATTAAAATAAAAATATGATTAAATAGGTATACTCGATTAACAACTAGAGTTGTGACAATATTCTCTTTGAAATATGCTTTATATTCTCACGAAATATATTCTCATATGCTCTAAATATATTCTTTTATGCTCTGAAATATGCTTTATATTCCTTAAAAATATGCTTTTTATTATTATTATGCTTTTTATTCTCAATTATGCTTTTTATGCTCAATTCATTAAAAGTGTTGCAATTAGATATATAAATATGATGAGGGATATTAGCAAGTTCCTTAAATCACATTTGGATGCTACTCTTGTTTCGGTGCAATAATCTTTGAAGAGTTTAAATAAGTTTTATTAATTTGAATCATATGGCTAATGGATTCAGTCTGTATATCGTCTGACCAAGTTCAGTCACAGTAATATCGGGTTTATAAAACGGGTAAATTTTAAATTTAAACTAAGAAACGTTGTTAGGATAAAATATTAGAAATGCAATTTCTAATATTGATTTATGAAACTTTTCAATATCGAACCCTGAACAGGTTTTTTCATGTATTAACCTCAATTCGGTTGCATGTTCCAAAAAATTGGCATGTATTGATCGGCAACGGTCTTCTAAAATACCTATATACTTACTTCCTATTGTTTTTTTTTTGTAAATATATATTCTTTAGTTATATAGCATATCTCTGAACTGAGAAATGTATTAGCTTCATGATTTTTTTATATATTGTTGAAAGAATATGTTTTATTACTTTTTAACATTTCAAATTTGGAGCATTACTATTAAATGCATAATAAAGCATAATATATGCAAATGCATATTGAAGCATTACTATTAAATGCATAATAATGCATGATATATGCAAATGCATATTGGAGCATTACTATTAAATGCATAATATATGCAAATGCATATTGGAGCATTACTATTAAATATAAATACTTAACATTTCAAATTTGGAGCATTACTATTAAATGCATAATAATTCATAATATATGCAAATACATAGTAGGGCCATATCGCTGACGTCGAAATGAAATTAAATAAAAGGGACTAGAAGAAGCAGTCAGAAAGGAAAGTGGCTCTATAAGAAAGTCACTTACCACCGTCGGTGACAATGCTTATGGATGGAGAAAAGCTACTCGGTGAATCCAGTCACTTACCAAGGAATGTGCCGAAAAGGGACACAAGCACCGGTGGCTGCACTCACGGATGGAAGAGGAAAATGAATAGGTGATAGTAAATGAAGCCTACCTAACACAAAAATCTAAGACCTAATAGTTGAAGAGCATAACCCTAATGCAATCCTCTAAAACTGCAAGCAATTATATATAAGCAATAGTAAATTAAATTTGTCTTAAATATCAGAAACATTCTAAAATGAATATTCTCATTTTTATGAATGATTTCCAGTTAGCTATTCATTCTTAAATGAATATTACCATTGTTTTCAGAGAGTTTATTAATTAGGGAGATTTAAAAACCATAACTAAAACACACAGTTACACATTTTATTTCAAAAAGCTGAACAATCCAAATTTTTTAAATATTTCTTATATTTTGGTTGATCCACCAACATTTTTCCATGTTAGCAACTGAAAATGAATGGTAACATAGGAATAAATAGATAAAAGTCCACTAACTCTGCAAAATATTTGTTGAAGGTGTAAAAAGATTCCACTGACAAATACAGACTGAAATAAAGTTTCTAGGTAGCTATTGGGACAGGGGCTCCAGATCAAAAATTAGTTCCTTATGCCACTGAAGATCTACTCCTGGACTAAGCTGTAAGAATAAAAAAAACTAGCTATTTACTCTAGCTCTAGTAAGAGATAATCAGATTGAGAGCCCATTCAACATTAGCAACATAATCTCTGCAGGAATTCAAGCAAACACTAAATTTTAACACATTTTCTCCTTCTAATTTAAAAAAAAAACAAGAAATGGAAAGTCAATCACTCGTTTAATAATTTATATTGATAGAGGCGCTTTTGCATCTATTATCCTACATCATAACATAAGTGAAATCTACTACACACAATTTATAAAAATAAATCTGACCAGGAGCTATTTTTGAAAATATTGTAACTAACAATACCTAAGTGAAGTAGCGTCAGGGCGGGCATTGTTGCGCACTTGCTGGCAAATAAAAATGGTGTCAATACTATAGTGGGTAGCTACTGAGGAGAGTCATATGTCAAAAGTAAGCCTATTGGACATAGTTTATGCACAGAAAAAAGTTTTTACTCTGTTAGTTTACCTGTTATTAGCATTTTATTGGTTTTTGTCATTCCTCCAAAAACATGTAATTGTTGCGCAGGTGTGCGGGCGTTGTTGCGTACTGTGCAGATATGATAATGGGCATTATTGCGCACTGTGCAGATGTGATAAGGGGCATTATTGTGCACTGCGACCTATGAAGTGTGCCATAAGTTACGACAAGTCTTGTATTTGAATTTTTTTAATTGAATGATACCAGTAACCTAAATCCCTTTTTTTTAAATGTTTTTTCACCCGCGCAACAATGTGAGGCGGGTGTTCATCTTTTTGTGAGGGCATTTTTTCGCAGTAGAAAATATCCACACTACTTCTGAAGGATCACAGCTATCAGCTTGTCGCGAATTCTGAACTCGCACTAGGTAGATGTTTGAGGAGCAGGAAAAATCGAAGTAGTTTCGTTAAAGATTTAATCCATTCCTTATCTACCAGTACATTTACTGACCTGCAAGATAAAAACAGGTCTAAACAAAAGGACTAAACACAATTTACTAACTAAGAAAATGAAACCTAATGCGTAGCAAGAATTTGCGTAGCCAAAATAAATCTAGGTTCTCATGAAAAACCAAATAGGAATCAAAAAAGTTAACAAAACATGAAATATAAATAGCTATCACTATTCATAATCTGAGTGACATCAAAATAATTATATAATAACCGTTCCTATCAAAAAGTAATAAATACTGCATGCAGGGGCGTATCTAGGATTCGGTCAAGGGGGGGGCACTTTTCAAATTTTTTAATGTTTCTGAAAAAAAATCTACGGATAATTCCTCAGACTGGTCAGTTATTTGATTATTTTAATCGCTTTGAACATGCTTACACTGTGTTCCGTCAGAAGCGTCATTATTTAAATTGCGAAATGGTAGGAACTAGGAAGTCATTATGTTCATAAAGTATAAAGAATGGATTTTATTCTATTAATATTAGCATTTTTCTTAAACCTTAAAAATGTTTTTGAATTTGAGAAGAAATGCATCGTCCTGTACTCTGTAGTTTGCCAAAACACCTTCTTCTTCAACAGTATGTCGAAAATTCATGCTTCACTCCATGACAAGTGGAAGGGCGGCTAAATCTTACCACCTGAAAAAGTTCACTAGAGTTCGTGGTCTATTCAATGAATCTGGTTCCATTCACAAGAAAAGCAAATGATAACAAAACCAAAAAGAACAGAAACAGTGATTCAGGACGTGAAGAGTTTCTATGAAAATCCCCCAGAACCCCCAGTTTCTTAGCAGATTTCACCAACCATAACTCCGTTGTGAAGGATCGTCATGTACACTAATGAAAATCCCTGAAATATCAACGGAATAAATGATTGGTATGATGCTATGGTAATATCTTTGTTGCCATTATTAATTGTATGGATATTATCTTTCATGCATTCCTTGATGATGATGGCAACTTGTCATCGGTTGATGGTGTTTCATATCTCAGATTGCTACAGGACATTATTTGGTGCTAGTTTGCTATGCGATCTGATCATCATTTACTGGTTTGGCATGAGATCTATTTAGAATTTATTAGCAAATATAAAAGATACAAACAGGTATACGAGATACCAAATATATATAGTATTTTATTTCATTAAATAATTATATACCATTTACATATGCAAAGCCTTAGTATGGAAATACTTCAAGAAAATATCGTTATATAAACTACCTCCTACCAAACTTAATTGAATAAAAAGTAAAAATAAGCAATTAATATATGTTTTATTTTTATTTTTAATGCATTGTGACAATATTATCTCGTCTATATTGTTTGTTTTTGTATCACAGTTACTTAAAAAGAAAAATTATCATAATTATTAAAATAGAAATACTAATGCATAATCAGATCACATTAACCTCATAGATCGCATACCAAACTAGCACTCCTTTTTTGGCCCATACTGCACCATTCTGCATCTCGTTCTTCACTTTGGCGGATGCAAGACGGCGCTCCACCACATTGAACAAATGCAGTTGTAGAATTTCTCATTGAAAAGGTTAGAGGTCGATTCATTAGCAGAAGAACGGAAAATTCCTGGCCAGCACACAATCAATTTCTCAACCCTTTGGATTTTCACTTCTTGGTTGCTGTACAAACTCGAGTTTATATATGAAAAAGAATATTCCATTGTGTCTCTTATACAAAGTGTTTTAAGATTCGCTGAAAGGTATAACCCGGAGACCACTAAGAAATTTGGAAGAATGTTTCGAAGTTTGCTTCGTTCTGTCTTCAGGCTGGAGGAGGTCATTTTCAACAACTTCTGCAGGGCCACAGGAGATGTGGTTTATATGATATTAGCCATATATATATGACAATAAATGTTTAATAATAATAATTTCTTTTCCATCAAAGTGGTGTATCTATGATGACAGTTGATGCATTAGAAGTGCTTCTAATTCGCAATTTAAAAGTGTCGTTTCTGATGGAACACAGTGTGTCGGTGGATGTATTGTATAGTCCATAAGCCATCAAATCCATACTGCTACACTGTGTTTCATCAGATAACGTAATATTTTAATTGCGAATTAGAAAAACTTAAAAATAAGTCAAATACCATTATAGATGCATCACTTTGAAGGAAAAGAAAGGATTTTTATTATTATTAAACATTTATTGTCTTATATCATATGAGGCACATCTCCTGAGGTCCTACAAAAGTTGTTGAAAATGACCCCCTCCGATGTGAAGACAGAACGATACACGCTTCAGAACATTCTTGCATACTTTCTTGAGAGTCTTATTGTTATATTTTGAGCGGAAATTTGAACACATTGTATAAGAGACTCATTGGGATCTGTTTTTTTTTATATATAAACTTACAAACTCGAGTTTGTGCAGCAGCCCATATGCGAAGGTCCAAAGAGTTGAGATCTGGACTGTGTGCTGACCAGGAAATTTATTTCCGTAATTCTGCTAATCATTCGAACTCGAAACTTTTTCTTAAATTCTAGAGCTGCATTTGTGCAATGTGGTCTTGCATCCACCAAAGTGAAGAAGTTGCAGGCTGGGCCAAATAATATGCTGGTTTTGAAACCAATAACTGGTAACAAGTTGACATATTCGTTAAGGAATGCTTGAACAATTGGAATCATTCCATTAATTATTGCAACGAAGATCATTACCTTAGCATCATACCTATCATTTGTTTTCCAGATATTTCGAATATTTTCATTCGTATTTTTTTGATGTTTTTTTGATGGAGGCAAATTAACTTCTCGTCTGTCCAAGCGATTCAATTGGCAATGTTGGATGGTTGCTGCATAATCCACTTACAAAACCGCTATTTATGTGGTTTTCGTTAATGGTCGAACTGAAGTTCAATGATAAAAACGGAAACTAAATGAATGTATGACGATCCTCCACCACGTGGTTTTGGTGTGGATGAAATCTGCTGAAAAGCTTTTCTGTGAAAAAAACTAGTGATTTCTTCAAAGAAACTATTCACCTCCTGAATCGCAGTTTGTGCTTTACTGGTATTGTTTTTTTTTTCTTTTTTCTTGTGAATAGAACCACTTTCATTGAATAGACCACGACATTTTTGAACTTTTTCAAGTGGTAAGATTTAGCCACCCTTCCATTTATCTTGGGAGAGCATGAATTTTCTGCGTACTGTTGAAAAAGAAGGCGTTTTGGCAAACTACAGCGTACAGGACGATGCACTTCTTCTCAAATTCAAAAATATTTTTTATTTGAATAACAAAGCTAATATTAATAGGGTGATAGAAATCCACTCTCTATAGACAAAATGGCTTTTACATAACACGACTTGAAGCAATTTAATTTCTCGCATTTCGCAATTTAAAAATGACGATTTTGATAGAATACAGTGTTCAAGCGTGTCAAAAGCAATTAAAAATAATCAAATAATTGACATTTCTTCAATTTAGCGGATTAATCCATATATTTTAATTAATCCGTAGATTTATTTTTAAAAAGTTCAGACCTCAAGGGGGGGGCATCTGCCCCAAATGCCCCCCCCTTGTATACGCGCCTGACTGCATGATTTATAAAGAGAATTTCTTTAATCTATGGCATATTGAAAAGGCAAAATGACGGGATACCTAAGTATTCAAGTAACGAAAATCAGAGTTAATTAGGGATATGATTACGTTGTGATGTCTATATATATGTTATTACTTTATTAGTCATTTTAATTAGTCTCTACTTACAGTTTTTGGGGAATTTGAAGGAAATAAAAGGAGGTGTCGATAGTTTTTTGTGTGAGACACGTTTGTGCGTGCTGTCGTCAAGAATCTCAAGAATACAGTGAGGGAGAGAGAAAATTCATAGTGGTGGCAAAATAGAAAACGAAAAGAGAAAACGGGAAGAAATAATAGCGAGGACTAAACTCTCGCTACACTCCCCACCCCGAACTAAAAACTTGTTCGGAATAAAATCCTGTTTAAAATTTATTAAACGACAGGAACGAGAAGAGAGAGTTCAGAGATAGGACGGGTGAAAAGTCTTGTTCCATTACAATTTCTAGAAGATGCGATGACGTCCGCTGATCTCACAAGACCATCCCTGCTCTTCTTCACAGAAAGCACTTTAGCTATTGGCCATTGATATCGTTTTGATGAGTCTTTAAGAAGCACTATATCGCCAACTCTAAGAGATCGTTTCTCACTATGCCATTTATTTCTACGTTGGAGAGATTGAAGATAGTCAACTTTCCAGCGAGACCAAAACTGGTCGGTCAGGAACTGGATGCGTCGCCATCTTTTTGAACCATAAGCCAATAAGTCTCTTTCAGTGTAAACCTCGTCTGAAGGTGGAGCATCACTTCTAAGAGTAAGTAACATGGCGGGTGTCAGAGGCCTAGGGTCGTTCGGATCGGTCGAATACTCCCAGAGTGGAGTATTATTCAAAATGCATGCACATTCTTGAAGGAAAGTAATTAAGTCATATCTGGTCAGAATTCTGGATCCCATTTGTAAGAAGCAAGTATTCAAGATACTTTTAATTGTTTTAATCTGCCGTTCCTAAATCCCACCGAAATGGCTGGCTTTGGGTGGATTCATCTCCCATTCACAACCGTGAGATGTAATTTCGTTCATGACTGATGCTGAAACGGACGCATCTTGATTTTTTGCAGCAACAAAGTTTGTTCCTTGGTCGCTTCTCAGTTTCTTACAAGGGCCTCGTATGCAGAAAAATCGTCGTAAAGCATTTATCATGCTGCATCCATCTAAGTAAGGCAGACTTTCTATGTGGGTTGCTCGCGAATTCATGCAGGTGAAGAGCACGGCCCAGCACTTCTTTGTTGATGCAGATTTTCTAGTGTGAACACCATCCGTCACAAAATACGGTCCGAAGACATCCATCCCTGTATTAAGAAAGGGCGGTGCAGCAACCTCTAGTCTGTCTTGGGGTAGGTCACTCATCTTTTGCTCGTTGAGTGACAAGCGTAGTCTTCGGCAGGTGACGCATTTATTCACGAATTTCTTGATAGCAGATGAACCGTGCAAGATAAAATATCCTGCTTCGCGAATAGCACTCATAGTTATAACACGGCCTTGGTGTTTGACTTTTTCGTGGAAATGAGCGATGAGGAGTTTCGAGAAATGATGATTTCCGGAGATTAGAATAGGGAATTTGTTAGAATACTTCAAGTTTGAAAACCTTAGCCTTCCACCTACCCTCATCAAACCATCAGTATCTTTGAAAGGTGATAAACAAGCCAATTTGTTCGACACTTTATCAATATTTTGCTGAAAGAGTTCTGGAAAAGACTCTTTCTGCACAATGGAAATCAGCAAATTCCTACACTCGATAGAAGAAGCAGGTCCTCTAGGAGCGAGAGATGTTCCAAGTCTTTGTCTAGTTTTATCAACAAGACTCAAGTTTTCTAACAGAATTCACGATAAATGAGAACACCTTGATCGATTTGGTGTATGAGCTTGAGTTCGTAACAAAGTTTGAAGATGAAGAAGCAGAAACAAGTAGGACCTTTGCTGGAGGTACAGTTTCAGGAAGGTCTGCTTGTTCGCCTCGATACGATGGAACGAATGAATCATTCCACAGGAAGGATGGACCAGTAATCCAATTAGAAGCAGTTAGAGAGTGAATCGTTTGTTTACGAGTGGCAAGATCTGCTGGGTTCTCATCAGTAGAAACATGGTACCATTGGGAAGCAGGGAAAGACTTTAGTGTTAAGTCCACTCTTCTAGAGACATATCTAGTGAACTTCTTAGTTTGGTTGTTGAGATAACCAAGAGTTATCATACTGTCGCTGTACAAATACACTTGGTCTTTTGGAATGCACAATTTGTCGCTCATTTCATGTGTAGCTAAGGAGACATCGAGAGCACTGCACAGTTCCAGTCGAGGAACGGATAAGATTGATTTAGGTGCGATTCTGGAGTTTCCAATAATGAATGAAACGTGATGTTCGCCAAACTCATTCTGAGAACGTAAGTAGATGACGTACCCTGTGCTTTCGATTGAGGCATCACAGAAAGCATGAATTTCCTTCCGAATCACGAGACCAAACTCATGAGGATGATAAGCTCTAGCTATGGAAAGACCAGATAGGTCACTCAGCGAATTCTTCCAAATGTTCCATTGTTCTTCATATTCAATAGGAAGTTCTTTGTCCCAATCCTTATTTGAAGAGTCACCTGTCGTGAGGAACTTTCTTTGCATGATTTTCCCTTCAAGTACAATTGGAGAACTTATTCCAAGGGGATCAAAATCCGAGTTTATAGTCGCGAGGACTCCACGAAGAGTGAAAGGTCGGTTAGGAACATTGGATTGAATTATGATCGAATCTGATGAGGTGTTCCAAGCGAGTCCAAGTGCGGAGTGAATAGAATTTTCTTCTTCTATGTCAACAATTGGCACGCTAGTTGCAATTTCTGATGATGAAAATGCATCTAAGACAGCTTTCGAAGACGAGCAGAACTTATGGAGCCGAATGTTATACCTGCCTAGAACAGCTGCAGTATCCTTGAGTGTTCTAATGGCATCTTCAACAGTATTTGCGCTGGATAAGCCGTCGTCCACATAGAACTGCTCATCGATGAACTGTTGCACATAATTCATATCTGGAGGAAGGTCAGCTGCAGCAAATCTGATAGCAAGATTAGCTAAAGCAGGACTTGAAGTATTGCCAAATATGTGAACTTTAGCACGATACTGGCAAATATCCTGTGTTTCATCATTGTTTCTGAACCAATAAAATCGTGCGAAATCCTTTTCATCCTGTTTCAAGTAAAAGTTATGGAACATGGATTCGACGTCTGCCGAAAATCCAATAGTTCCATTCCTGAATCCAACAAGAACGTCTTTTAGTTTATTGTTGACGTCAGGTCCAGGAATAAGCTGATCGTTCAGACTCGTCTTGAAGAACGTAGCTGAGCTGTCGAAGACAAGTCTAACTTTTCCTTTCTTAGGATGAGTAACTGGAAAGATTGGAAGCCAGTATACCTTTCCTTTCTTCTTTGGTTCAATTTCATCGTCTGGGACAACTTCGACTTGTCCAGCGTCAAGATACTTCTGCATCACGGTGAGACACTGTCCTAGCTTTTCAGAATCCTTCGTTAAACGAGTAAGTGTGTTTTTGGTACGGTAGAACACCTGGTGCCTATTATCAGGAAGACACGGGTTAGAATCTTTGAACGGAAGTGGAAGCACAATGTTACCGTTTTCGTTTGCGTGAATCTCTGATGTTACCAATTGAAGGAACCTCTTATCATTCTTCGAGAGATCCTGCAGCTCATCATCTCTACGTTCTTCAAAGATATCTAGATTAGGAAGAGACCATTGTTCCTCAGCTTTCTGGGAAAAAGTCTGAGAACATGAGAAGTGTTCGTTCAAGTGAGTCTTGAAAACACTTATCTTGTCTTTCCTGTTTTCCGTTTGAATGCACGAGCTCCCCACCAAAGCCCAACCAAGAGCGGTGTGGTGAGCGAATGGTGGTTTGTTGCCGTAGCATTTGGTTTTCATACATTCTCCAGCATCACGGCCAATCAGGAGCATAACTTCTGCAGATTCATCTACTTCGATGAATCTTTTGGCAAGATGACGAATCTGAGGATGAGCTCTAACGATATTTGGAGTGGCAATGGCATATTTGCTGCAAGAAACAAGCTCATTAGAATAAAGAGGAGGTAAGGTAATCCTCTTCTGTTCGTTGATACCTCTAATTCTGAAACCCTTTAAGAGTTTTCCTCGGTTGAACGATTCTGACTCAGAAAGTGTTTTCAGGGAATAATCAACAGTGGTACCTGTGACATTAAAGTATTCGGCTACTTTAGGATGCGCGAAGGAAGATGTAGATTGCTCATCGAGAATTGCATAGCAATTAAGAACCTTGTCACATCCGTCTAAAGTTAACTCTACGAGTAATATCTTTGTGCAACATTGAGATATTTGAGAGTCTCCACAAACTACAGAGACTTGTAGTCGGTTTATGCTCAGATTTCTTAACTTTAGGTTCAAATGGTTTTTGCTTTTCATAGTGCATAATTGTCACATGACTATCGTGGCATTTGTCGCAAGAAGCTTGTCGGGAGCATTCAGACATGAGATGTTTTCCAAGGCAGAGAAAACACAAACCGTTTTTCTTTAGAATATCAATTTTCTCTTTATGCGTTGAAAATTGAAACTTCCTGCACAGGATAAGAGAGTGAAACCTATTTGGATGAATAACACACTTATCATCGGAATCCTTAGACTTAGAAAAACTTTCGCTTTTAGGAGCAAAACGATTTTCCCTCAATGGAGCATTAGTGCGACTCTCATGGGTGACGAAAGTTGTTTTAAGGCCATGATCCTTCTTTTTATCGAAAGCAGTTTGAGTCCGTTGATAGAGAGGGTTAGAATACTCTCGAGTTTTCTTACAGACAAACTGTACAAAAACCGAAAACGGTGGGTTTCTGTCGTACCTTGAAATGTGGTCTTCACTGATAGACAGCCACTGATTCTGCATAGGCTCAGGTAATTTGAGCCAAACCTTTCCAATATCTTCCACAGTGTTGAATACTGTGAGCTCCTCCGTGTTTTTCATGTTAATTTCTATATATTTACATAGCCGTACCAGAACGATTCTGACTCAGAAAGTGTTTTCAGGGAATAATCAACAGTGGTACCTGTGACATTAAAGTATTCGGCTACTTTAGGATGCGCGAAGGAAGATGTAGATTGCTCATCGAGAATTGCATAGCAATTAAGAACCTTGTCACATCCGTCTAAAGTTAACTCTACGAGTAATATCTTTGTGCAACATTGAGATATTTGAGAGTCTCCACAAACTACAGAGACTTGTAGTCGGTTTATGCTCAGATTTCTTAACTTTAGGTTCAAATGGTTTTTGCTTTTCATAGTGCATAATTGTCACATGACTATCGTGGCATTTGTCGCAAGAAGCTTGTCGGGAGCATTCAGACATGAGATGTTTTCCAAGGCAGAGAAAACACAAACCGTTTTTCTTTAGAATATCAATTTTCTCTTTATGCGTTGAAAATTGAAACTTCCTGCACAGGATAAGAGAGTGAAACCTATTTGGATGAATAACACACTTATCATCGGAATCCTTAGACTTAGAAAAACTTTCGCTTTTAGGAGCAAAACGATTTTCCCTCAATGGAGCATTAGTGCGACTCTCATGGGTGACGAAAGTTGTTTTAAGGCCATGATCCTTCTTTTTATCGAAAGCAGTTTGAGTCCGTTGATAGAGAGGGTTAGAATACTCTCGAGTTTTCTTACAGACAAACTGTACAAAAACCGAAAACGGTGGGTTTCTGTCGTACCTTGAAATGTGGTCTTCACTGATAGACAGCCACTGATTCTGCATAGGCTCAGGTAATTTGAGCCAAACCTTTCCAATATCTTCCACAGTGTTGAATACTGTGAGCTCCTCCGTGTTTTTCATGTTAATTTCTATATATTTACATAGCCGTACCAGTTCCTTCAAACGATCAGTCTGATGTGTAGACTTAACTGGCATGAAAGAGTTGATTTGGTGATTCAGCGAGTTGGCAATCAGTACGGAGGATCCAAATTCTTTTTTCAGTTCATGAAGAAGTTGTGGAAGGGCTTCAGATGGGTTCATTCCAGAAGTTATGTAATCTTCAATCAGTCGTTGAGGTTCTTTGATGGTGTTAGCTTTCAGAATGAGAAGCTTGTCTAGATTTGATAGGTTCAGTCCATCTGTTTTGTTATTCAAACCACTGAGCCAAGCGTTATACCGTTTAGGATCTCCATCAAAGGGATCCGGAGCTGGTTGAAATAATTGTTGTTTGATAAGATGGAAACTTGCAGAATCATTGTGGACAGAAGTAGCTGGAAAATTGGGAACAGGAAAGTTTGCTTGGGAAAAAAAAGCAGCGCTCGTCAGTGGTGAAGAAACATTAACGAAGTTTGGTTGACCAAATGAACTTGCTCCACTGCTAGAGTAAGGCATAGAAGAGGTAGCTGGAAAGTTCACATGGGAAACAGGAAAATTAGAAGCCATGCTTGTTATTTGAGAAGAAACATTATCAATGTTTGGATGAGCAAATGAACTTACTCCGACGTTAGGGTAAGGAAAAGAAGCTGCATTAGGATTTGGAAAAGGAACGGAGCTATTAAGAACATTGAAAGAGTTCGATGGAGCGGCTTCAGGATTTGAAAAGGGAACGGAGCTATTAAGAACATTGAAAGAGTTCGATGGAGCGGCGTTAGGATTTGTAAAGGGAATGGAGCTATTAAGAACATTGAAAGAGTTCGATGGAGCGGCGTTAGGATTTGGAAAGGGAATGGAGCTATTAGTAACAGTGAAAGAAGTCAAAGGAGCGGCAATGGTACTATTAAGTGGAACAGAAATACATGTTGCACTAGGAGCAGGTGAAGTAGTAATGGCAACCTTAGATGAAGTAGAAGTAGTTGTAACAATAGTCAGAGGGATGGATTCAACAGCAGAAACACTAGAAGATTGATTAACATTCACTTGTGGAGCAGCCTCAGAAATAGGATCAATCGTTGTATCGGAATGCAAATGTTGAGAAATGTTAGATTGAGGGATAGCCTGAGTAGTAATAGGGTCTGAACAAGTTTCTAAGTTAAGGTCGAGATTACTAAATGAATGTCGTAGTCTACTAGTTTCATAATTAGAACTTGTCTCAGAATTAATCAGAGAAATGTCATCAGAAAGTCTTAGGTCCCTAATCAATGAATTAATATACATTAAAGTCTCATTTATTTCCTTAATCTTCTGTCTCTTTTTAACCCTTAAAGGTCCTCTCCAGGCTCCGGGAAAAAAATGAGTTTATAACATAATATAATAGAACTAAGGTTTACGATCATTATTCTGCAAACCGCATACAATTCGGTTCAGTATATATTTTATAATTTGTTTTTAAAGTTTTTTAATACTATGTGAGCAACAATTGAGCGAATCACTAATCTGATGCTCAAGAAGAAGATTGTACACTCTTTGTTTTGATTATAAATTTTAATTTAATAAACAAAACATTCGTTTTCGATCCTCATTTAAATTATTTTAGAAATTAATTGTTTCCTAAAGTATATAAACGTTTCTATTATAAGTTTATTCAATTTTATACCTTTACACGAATATTATATGGATTTATTAAGCCTAATACTTAGTTCACAATCAAAACAAATGGTGTACATTCTTTTTCTTCAGGCTGAAAATGTCTTAAATTAGTAAGTCGGAAGTAAAATAGGTTTTGTAGACTTTTGATTAAAAAAATCTTTAAAAGCATATAAAATTAAAAATATGCGACCAAATTCGATGCGGTTTGCAACAAAATGATAAGAAACATTAGCCTCGTTGAATAAAGCAATAAAAATATTTGCTTGGAGGGGACCTTTAAGTCATTAGCCTCACTATTTGAACCTTTCTTGAACAAAGAAACTATAGCGTCATGACAAATATCGCTATAGTGATTGTGTGCAGATTTTAATTTATTATTGAGTTCTATTAATTCGTTTACTCTATCACTAATTGCATCAATATCAAATTTCAAAAGATTGTCAATGCTTTTCTCTGAGTCATCAACCATTTTGATCAATTTATCTAACCTAATAAAAATAGGTCTTTTTGAATTACTAGGTAACATACTGATAAATAATTAAACACTAAAATATCAATAAGACACAGTTAATTGCTCCTAAGAGATTATACACTAGTTAGTCCACAAACGGTGTAAATTTTCTAAATGCGTTCATAGAAAACGTTTTGCATGAGAGACTGAGCTAAATAAATCATGAACTAAATATTATGTATAAATATTTCATAATAAATCAATGACATAGACAATTAAATATAGATATAATATTCATCAATGAAGAAATATTATATTAGGGTGAAATCTCTGTGAAAGTACAAATTTTATATGAAAACAATAACTGCGCAGTAACTAGGTAGACTAAGGTAGTAGGTATGGCTGGCGAGTTACTGAGTTACAGTTTGTAAACAGAGATGAAAAATAGGTTGCCTATTGTACCTAGATTCAATCAGTTTCAAGAAGATAACGATAATGCTTAAATGCTATGAAGATTTTCACATGAAATTATTATACGTTTTTTTTTTCATAAGCAAGTAGTTTACTTGCCAATTGTAGTTACATTCATAGTAAATAGATAGACAAGTATACTAAGTACAATATTGGAACATCCGAAAATACTACATAGACGTGAGTCACGTGACCGAATGACGTCACATCATGGTGTTTCCGTTATTTTTAAATAAGAACTTTGCTGTTATCCAGTTAAATGTGCGTTTTCATGGAAATTAACTTTAATAAAATTGTGTTTTTATGACGTTTTACACTCTATTGACTAATAATATTCTACTTAGTAGCCTTCAAATCCTTCAGTAGAGCAAAGGTGACTGAAGGATTTAAGACAATTTTGCATTTATCTGATTAAATAAGAATTTTTATGGAAAATTTCATTCTTCTAAATGTGCTTAAAATAACCTTTTACAATAGACTCTAAGTTTTCTTACACTTTTCAACTATAAGTTTGCCAATGAGCCATCTTATAAGACTTATACCTAAGTACCAATCAGCCAATCTGGTACCTAGATATTTCAAAAAATAGATTTTAACAAATTACATTTAAACTAGGTACCTTTGAAGTTTGAAGAGAAAAATGTAGGTACCTAGTTAAAATTTTTGGACATATCCTAGCTAGCTTTAAAGAGTGAAATAATTTTCTTTGTTTTTTATACTATAATACTAATATATTAGGTAGGCCTACCAGGTAGGTACCTATGTAAATTTTTCCTAGATAACATTTTTGATAACAATTCTTGAGATATAAGTCCAACAACTTTAGACTGTTATACTACTTGCCTACTTCATTAGGTGACAATGCCCAAAATAAATAATAATTCTTGTGCTGTATTTGGAAATTGGATGCAAAGAAATTGATGAAGAGAATGTTGAGTTACTTGAGTAACTATTGTTCATTTCCAAAAAATAAAAAGCTTTCAAGAATTTAGACTGTAAAGTGTAATAGAAAAGATAAAATTAATACACAATATGCTAAGATATGTAGTAGACACTTCAGTAATTTATTTGCAACTGAAAAGAATGTTGAAGTTTGAATTGCTTAATATTAAGCCTCCAAAAAACTTCAGGAAAATCACTGATGATGCAGTTCCTGATCAAAATTTGAAGCTTTTTCTTAGTGATGCTGCTCCCACTGGCCACTGTGAACCCATACTCTAAGTTCTTTGCTTCAGAGTCTAGTCAAGGTTCAATATCCTCAGGTTAGTTTGTTAATTAAACATATTTTGATACATATGTAAAAGCTGAGCGGCTCAACACAGTACGGCGCATCACTGTACGTTCTATCAAATAGGTAATTTGAATGAAGATTTATGATATAGCTATGGAGTGGATTTGATGATTATCGTATCAAATTAATGACTGGACTGCACCTGAATTCAATGTTTATAATACCCAGTTTAATTCTTTGAGATGTTTAATTTGGAATAGAAAATCAAAATTATCATAGAAAACTGTAATAGTTTTTTATGAGGTAAAAATTATAAACTTTTGGTCTGAGGTGAAAGTAAAAACTTATGAGTTGGAAGTATCGGGGGGCGTCACGGGCGTGCCGGCCCCAAAATCCCCTACTAGATCATCAAACAATCATGAACTGTGCAGTACAACAAACTAGATAACAGCCATTTATGTTGAGACCATTTGATAGAACGTACTGTGGCGATCCATACATTAGTACGCCGCTCAGCTTTTAGATAATGTTGGATATTTCCAAAAACTCTTTTTGAATGATGTTTAACATAACTAAATGGCAAATATCACTGTATCAATAAATTAACTGTTTGAAATATTTTTGAGTACTATCTAGGCTATATTTGTTTATAAAAGCTGGTCTCTCAAAAATAAATATTTTTAGTTCAATATCCTATATTATCTACAATAAATAATTATCATCATTTATCACTTTACGTGAAGTTTTTTCAACAAACTGTTAGGAGAAATAATAATGTATTTTTCACACTTGCTCACCATTCACAGGGTCTCGTCATTCAAGAGAAGGAAGAGCTGTACGGCATAACATTAGGTATGAACAACAATACAATTGTATGTAAGTAGATATCACAATTAAAAATGAAGCCATTCTTATATTTATAAATCATTATAGAAATATACCAACTTTCTTGAGTATTTATAGCTATGTAGATAATTTTTTTTCATTTGTCAATTTTATGATCATTTGGAAGCTAAGCTGTTATTGATTTATTCCACATACTTAACCATTTAATTTTTAGGTCCTAATAAGATGAAAAGCCCTGGTGATACAATAGGTGATGTTGATAGAAACATTCAATATTTGGAATCACAGGCACCACTCCCAGGCTCATCGTTTGGACCCATTTATTGTGAGCCAATGCAAGATATTGGTAATGTCAATGGTAAGATTTTGAACAGAGTGTGTATTTGTGTGAAATTTTGAGGTCTTCATTAAATAATTAGCTACTTCTAATCTTATAAATAATTAGCTACATACCTTGGTTATATCAACATAGGTGAATTTGGTGATTGAACTAGCATGAAGAACTATGAAGGATGCAAAATGAACACAATGAAAGATTAATATGAAGCAAGTTTGGTGATTGCAGAAGATATCTTCCGAAAACATCACAACTTAGAGCTGATCGAAGAAAATAATGCTGTTGCGAATCTTTATCGTGAATGTGCTATGAAGATTTCAAATATTCCTCGAGAGGTTTTAGAATATTATATCCGATGCAGAATATATTTTCGCATTCAAATCTTAAATAGTAATGCTAAAGAGGAAAACCGGAAGAATAAATTTAATATGAAAAAAATTTGAAAATAAATCATTCAGTTTCAAAATTGTGACATTATTTCTACCACCCATTCAATCATGAGTAGCTATTAACTATAATAAAAAGTTAGAAAACAGCTAAATCATTAATTAATAAATATATATTCGTTGAACTTATGTTTGGTGACTGAATAATATAGCTAGTTAATGTTGACTGAGAAGCATGGGGTTGAGTCAACACACAATTTTTCTTTTACAGTTTGGCCACAAAAATGTTTTTGCTTTTTCAAATATTTATAAATCGTTATATACCCAATAGACGAAAAAACTGTATCTTGATCTCAATTTCCCCGCCTCTTATTGTACTATTAACAGGTAAAAACAATTTTGAACTGATGGACATAGTTTAAGAAAAGGTGAGCAAAGAGTGTGGGTGACTTTTTTGTCATTGTGCGAATGTTATTCTTCTTGATTTTACTTACTAAAAGGCAGTGAATAAAATGAAAAGAAAATTATAATGGTAGACATTATAATACAGGGTGCTTACACTTCTTCCTTGTAAACTATTTGGAAATAGAACAACTTCAGTAACACTTCTTCGTTTGTTAATTGCAAGATTACGGCATGCTTCACACTTGCATTTTGAACAGTGCGGAGAAAAAGCTTCACGCATGAGTTTTTTATCACTGAAGTAAAAATTTTATGTGTTTTTTCTATCAGCGATAAAAAAACGCAAGTGTAAACACATGAAAAGAAGAGCTTTTTTCCGCGGTGTTAAAAATGCAAGTGTGAAGCGGGCCTTAACCATGCAGTGAACAAGCGAAGAATGAATATTCAGAGTGAAAAGGTATAATTATCACTGAAATTTGTGGTTATTTTTCATGTACATATTTGATTAGGACATTATAAGGTATTTTAAACTGAAAGAATTTATGTAAATAAATATTAAAAAATGTATCCACAGCCATTGAATATAAGTACTACAAATAATTCATCAATTAATCTACGTATCTATGGTATCAATACATTATGCATGTCATCGTAGAACGATAACATGCATAATCAAGTCAGTGGATATATTTTTTGTTGACACACAATATATATTTAAAGTAGGCTAGTAGTATTATTTTAATTGGTATAGATTTTCCCTCTTCAGTGGTTGTAAAATAGTTAATGAATTATTTGATGTTTTTCAGCATCTTTGAATTAACACTCACTTTAGGATGGTTATAAACAATATATTTTAACTATAATTTATTTGCATTGTAGCATACTTTTATTTGACAAACAAATCCACAGGGATGAGAAAATGTAATTATAGGGAACATTCAATTCTATATATTCACTGATGATGTGTTTTTGAGATTCACTGAATCTCAAAATAAAATAATCACAATTATTCCACTACTTCCCCAGTGTTTTTATTTATGAGAATAAGATATACAACAAGTGATTCTATTAGGAATATAAAATTATTAATATAAATAAATAGTTATTCAATAAGAAAATTAAGCTTCTTTCTATACAATTGAAGTATATTTTGTCAACGCCTAGAGTATTATTTCCTTCACCACCATTCTAAATGGTGCAATACTCTGTGCTCCAATTTCCAATAGCATGTAAAGTCTAGTCCCAAGAGTATGCTGCAGCTGAAAAATATTAAAAACTAAATTAATAAGATCATATGAACTTATTCAAGATTGAAATTTTGATTGGATACAATCAAATGCAAAAATCAATCCAAATTTAAAAACTAAAAATGCACTTGACACAAAAATATTATCATAAAGTAATACATATTACATATTATATTCAAATATTGTAGAAAGTAAATTAATAAATAAAACCATATTAGGAATAAAAAAAATTATAACTTTCTGATTCATTGAAAATCTGTGTCATCAACTATTCTACTATTAACAGACATTTTTTTAATTACCTTGAAAAATGAATATACCCTGGACCCATGCGAATATTGATCACCTTGTAGCTATGAGATTGTAATCAGGATTATTTTATTGTGATAAAACAGTGGAAATTCTGTACCACCAAATATTTTAAGTTTTGAGTTTTCAAAAATGAAAATCAATCTGAAAACATGATTAGAAAAAATAATGAACCTTAACATACAAACTAATTTAGAAATCAACAAATTAACTAACAATTGATATATAATTTTAAGAACAAATCATCGCCAATGATTGCGGTCATTGCTGGAAATTTGAAAAACTACTAATATATTGTGATAGTCAATGTGGAAATTTGTAGCTAATCAAAACTTAAAAAGACCTCTCCAAGGAAAAAATTGAGTTTATTAAATAATTTTTACTATTCTATACCATTATACAAATATTTAGTAGTGGATTGATCATTGAATATACCTAACTTGCTGACATTCAGACTGGTTCTCTGACTCTCAGTACAGAGTCAATAGCAGATTCAGAATCTCCCGCAGCTGAATTAATGGTTACACAGGAATTAACTCTAAATCTACCGCAGCTAAATTAATGGTAACATAGGAATTAATTCAAGATTTTCTGCCGTCTGCAGAGATCTACAATTTCTAAAATTGGGCTCACATTTGTGGCAGAGTCTTGGAAAAATGTTCCATATTCTGCAGTCTGGGTGTTAGAAGAAGACTGCAGAATAAGAATATGGAACATTTATCCAAAACTCTGTAGAATATGGGACATTTTTAACATTTTCTGTGTGAACAATCCTTAATTTCCTCCTATATTTACTACAAGTATTTTACTGAGCAACAAATATGAGCCCAATTTTAGAAATTGTAGATCTCTGCAGACTGCAGGAAATCTTGAATTAATTCCTATGTACCTAACCATTAATTTAGCTGCATCATGCATGAGTGCTGTGGCAGCACACAGGAGTCAGGGGACACATTATGCAGAGTGGGACATGAAGTTAAGGCTAGACTATTGGCTATCTATGAAGACTATGCTAGTACTTATCATCCTATTCCTATGCAGCTATGCTCTACTGAGTCTACTCTGGATTCTGGAAATAAAGTGGTCTTTTCTGATGGATTAATCACTGACTCTGTTGGAGTTTAGCAAACATTAAAATACAGTAATAAATTAATGCGAACTGTATAATCAGCTGCATTTAGCCTCTAAAATTCATCTGTTAGCCTTAGTCTCCTAAGGTATTTTCCAGAGTCACAAGTGACCTATGCTCATACTGTGACAGTGTGACTTACTGTCATACATTGCATAGCTAATTGTAATTTGAGAAAGTCTAATGTACTCAGCCTGACAGCCCCCAATAATAATAATAATGTAGAATATGTAGCCAATTAGCCATAGGTAAAGTAAAAACCGTAAAGTAGCCAGCCACTAAGCCTGGTTAGTGGTTATTGTTGGTAGGTTGCAATTGCATAGGCAAGTTTTCAAGCGAATTATTCAATATATATGAAGAAATATCCATAAAAACTCTATAGAATACATTCAATACAGTATTATGTTGAGATAACCCTAAATTAATACTACTTTATATCTTCGTTTCTATAATGTCCTTGAATGACCTCTATCTTTTCTTTGTCTATGTGACGCGCTTCTCAAATTTATTTTGTCATGCAATCAGTCCTTCAAATACATTCATACTAAGAGGTTGTGCTCGTCTCATTGTTCCCTGTTGCCATATTTAATTAATCAGTTTTTATCATCAAAATGAATACTGCGCCAACAGGTTATGGGCCCAGGAAGCCACAATTATATTTTGATGGAAATTCAGAAAAGTTTGAGTTATTTGAAGTTAAATTTAAAGCTCATCTTCGTTTATTAAAACTACTCGATGCTCTCGCGGAAGGGAACTCAACCGCTGAAGAATCGGCTGAGCGCACCGCTGAACGTACCGCTGAAAGAAGAGAGAAGAATGCCATTGTATTTGCAGAGTTAGTGCAATGCATTGATGACAAAAGTATTTCCTTGATAATTAGAGATGCACAGGATGATGGCAAGAAGGCACTTCGTATTTTACGTGAGCACTACATAGGCAGCACAAGACCTCGTATTATTTCATTGTATAGTGAATTAACCTCTTTGAAGAAAAGTGAGACTGAGAGTGTAACTGATTACGTAATTCGTGCAGAGAAGGCTGCTACCCAATTGAAAAGTGTTAACGAAACTATTAGTGACAGTTTACTCATAGCCATGTTGTTAAAAGGTCTACCCGATTCATTTAAAGCATTTAATACTGTTATTACGCAGAAAGATGACATTAATTTTGAACAATTTAAAAGTTCTCTGCGTGCATATGAAGAAAATGAGAAGGCACGTGTTGACCATTGTGAAAGAAATGATGACAATGTACTTAATGTAATTAATAAGAAAGTATTAAAGTGTTATTCGTGTGGTAAGAAAGGCCATTTTAAATCTCAATGCAAGTCTAACAACGGATTCGGACACAGCAACAAGGAGCGGAGCGGAGACTCTCACCCGAACACTAGAGGGCGCTGGTGCACAATTTGTAACAACAAATCTCACGATACTCAGTACTGCCGTAAGAAAAATTCAGCAAAGGTAGTAAGTGATGCAGATAACAATGTGAGTAACCATTTTGTGTTTCAATTTTCAAATGAGCAAAATGAAGAATTAGAAGAAAATGAAATTAATAGCATATTAGTTGACAGTGGTGCTACATCCCACATTATTTGTGATAGAGATAAATTCATTAGAGAAGATGAAAACTTTAATTCAGAAAAACATTTCATTGAACTTGCTAATGGCAGACGTCAAAATAAAATGGTGTTAACTAAAGGTGATGCTGAAATATCAATTAAAAATAGTGATGACATAGTTAGAAAAGTGATTCTCAAGAATGCTCTCTGCATTCCTTCATTCAAACAGGATATATTATCAGTGAAAGCAGTTACCAAGAGTGGTGGTGAAGTAAATTTCAAACCTGATTACGCGGAGCTTAAAGCTCAGAACGGTGAAATTTTCAACATCAAATGTCGAAATAAACTATATTATTTAAATGCTCTTAATTCTGGAAAATGTCTTTCTCTTCAAGAATGGCATAAAGTGATGGGTCATTGTAACTGTAGAGACATAATTAAATTAGAAAAATGTGTTGATGGAATGAAATTGAAAGACAAGAACAATTTCAATTGTTCAGTGTGTGTTAAAGGGAAAATGTCCCAATATTTCAATCAGAAGCTTACTCAAAAATCAACAAAACCCTTGCAACTTGTACACAGCGACTTAGCAGGACCTATAACTCCAGAGTCAAAAGACGGATCTAAATACGCCATGTCATTCGTAGATGATTATTCTGGACTAACCTTTGTTTATTTCCTCAGGAGCAAAGATGACGCAGTCAAGGCTACAGAAAAATTTCTTGCAGAGTGTAACCCCTACGGACGACTAGAACGCTTATAAAAGCGATAATGGCAAGGAATATAATAACAAGGAGTTTAAATCCCTCATGCTGAAGAACAAGATAAGGCACGAGTTCTCCGCGCCTTATTCCCCGCATCAAAACGGAACCGCTGAGAGAGGATGGAGGTCATTGTTCGAGATGGCCAGATGTCTCCTAATCGAAGCAGGATTGCCCAAGTTCCTATGGTCCTATGCTGTTAGGGCATCGTCTTACATCCGAAACAGATGTTTTTCAGACCGGATTGGTAAGACCCCATTCGAGGCATTTACTGGTGAGCGACCTAATTTAAGTCACGAACAGGTATTTGGCTCTCAATGTTTTGCTTATGTTCAAAAGAAACAGAAGCTTGATGACAGATCGGAAGAAGGTGTGTATCTTGGACACGACCCTCTTAGTCCAGCCTTACTAGTCTACTTCAAGCATAATGAAGAAGTACGTCGTGTAAGATGTGTAAAGTTTCACAACCATGTAGAACACAGCCCTGATCAAGATTATGATGAGATTGACAGACGCCAACCATATGAAAGCAAAATAACAGAAGAACCCAAGAAGAAATCAGAAGAACCAGCAAAAGAAGATACCATGCAAGAGTTTGGTGAACAGCAAAATCCTCCTCAAATAAATGAAGATCGCAGATATCCTGAGAGATCAAGGAAGAAGCCAAAGTATTTAGATGAATTTGTTAATCCTGATGACGAACCAGACATTGTAGGATATACATATGATTGTATATACAGTGTGTTCGGAATTCCTACAACCTATGAAGAAGCTATTTCTTCAGATGACTCCAATGAATGGCAGGATGCAATGAGAGAAGAAATTACCTCTTTTGAAGAAAATGAAACTTATGAGCTAACTGAGCGACCACATGATAAATCTGTCATAGGAGGTAAATGGGTTTACAACATCAAAGAAGGATCAAATGGCAAAAAGAGATATAAAGCACGCTATGTAGCCAAGGGCTATTCTCAGGTTCAGAATGTGGACTATCAAGAAACGTTTTCTCCGACAGCACGTATGACTTCCGTTAGAATGTTGATGAACATCGCTGTAGAAGAAGATCTGTTAGTTCATCAAATGGATGTCAAGACGGCGAATCTGAATGCTGAAATAGACTGCGAGCTTTATGTTGAGCCACCTCCTGGATTTCAGATGAAGAATAGTGAAGCAGACTTAGTATTTAGATTGAAAAGATCTCTTTATGGTCTAAAGCAGTCCGGTAGAAACTGGAATAACTTGCTGCACAGTTACTTGATTAAACTGAATTTCACTCAATCCCTTTGTGATAATTGTGTATATGTTAGGGATAATGATCAAGGTAAAGTGATTCTAATTGTATATGTTGATGATCTTATCGTAGCAGCTTCTAATGATAAACTCTTAAGTGAAGTCAAACTAGCTCTGTCTAACAGATTCAGAATGAAAGATTTAGGTGTTATTTCATATTTCTTAGGTATAGAGTTCAAAGTAGGTAGTAATTCCATTGAAATGAATCAGTCTAAATTCACTGAAAAGATCTTATCAAAGTTCAAAATGAGTAATTGTAATGCTAAAGAAATCCCTTGTGATATGAACATTAACAAATGTTGTAATAATGTTGACTCTAAAGATATGGAAGATCCAAGGTTGTACAGGGAAATTGTAGGAAATTTATTGTATTTAATGACCTGTACACGACCTGATATTTGCTTTGCAGTAACTAAGTTATCACAATTTCTTTCAAGGCCAACTTTCGAACACCTGAGTTTGAGCAAATCAGTGCTTAAATACCTTAAAGGAACAGTCAATCATGGATTGAAATTCGTAAAATCAACCGAGCCAATGAAACTCCTCGGCTACTGTGACTCAGACTGGGGCAGTTCGACTGTTGATCGAAAGAGTGTTACTGGCTATTGTTATAAATTGTCTAATGAAAGTTCATATATTTCTTGGAGATCTAAGAAACAGCAAACAGTCGCCTTGTCCACTTGTGAGGCAGAATATATGTCTCTTACTTATGCTATTCAGGAAGGAAAGTTTCTGAGACATGTTCTTTCTGACTTAATGAAATCTAACTTGTTATCAATCAATCTATTTTGTGATAACAAAGGTGCTATCGACTTGGCTCATAATCCTATCAACCACCAAAGATCCAAACATATCGACATAAGATATCATTATATAAGATCAGAGATATCTGCAGGTACTGTCTTGCTGCATTATGTTCCTTCAGAACAAAATGTTGCTGATATTTTCACAAAGCCTGTTTCTAAGAACTCTTTTGCAAAATTCAAAGTTTGTCAATGAATAAGTTTATTCTCACTTCAATAGTGAATATAATATCTTATTAGTGGAATACTTATTGTTATTATTATTTTTCTTTATGAATTGAATATTCTAATATTTGAATAAATGATATTTGAATTATGTTTATGATATATTATATCTTGTTCATTTCATGAAAATGAAAGGAAATAAAAAAAAGTATTGCTTTATATGTTATTATTTTTTTGTTGAACAGCATTAATGCTGCATATTGATAGCTACTGATTTTCTAAGATATAACTCATGTTTGATTTATTATATTTTTTTGTGAATTTAGGATTACGAAGGGGTGTTGAGATAACCCTAAATTAATACTACTTTATATCTTCGTTTCTATAATGTCCTTGAATGACCTCTATCTTTTCTTTGTCTATGTGACGCGCTTCTCAAATTTATTTTGTCATGCAATCAGTCCTTCAAATACATTCATACTAAGAGGTTGTGCTCGTCTCATTGTTCCCTGTTGCCATATTTAATTAATCAGTTTTTATCATTTAAATGAATACTGCGCCAACATATTATATTAAACATTACTATGGAAATTACTGCATTATACCATCCATAACCAGACACAGATGGAATATCTAAAGAAAATATTATATAGCACGCAAGTATTCCATGTACATTATAGTGTTAATGTTGATTATAACTCAACTGTTTTAACATGGATGTACTTTGTGCAACGTACTTAAATATATAAAAGTTATCTAGGTACTGGAAGCTAACCAAACATATTGTTTATTGACATATTCTATCGATTATTTTGCTGCACCTATACAATTCTCATTTTTTCAATTCCATATGTGACGTCATTTGTTTATTTACATCGTTTCTGAAGACTGGAACAACTTGAAAACTTGAATTCGAAACTTAGTATACTTTTAACTATTTATTTACTATGGTTACATCAACCAAATATTCCGTCTTCAGTAATATTCCAAACTGTCAGTGTTGCGAATTCTGAACTCGCACTAGGTAGATGTTTGAGGAGCAGGAAAAATCGAAGTAGTTTCGTTAAAGATTTAATCCATTCCTTATCTACCAGTACATTTACTGACCTGCAAGATAAAAACAGGTCTAAACAAAAGGACTAAACACAATTTACTAACTAAGAAAATGAAACATAATGCGTAGCAAGAATTTGCGTAGCCAAAATAAATCTAGGTTCTCATGAAAAACCAAATAGGAATCAAAAAAGTTAACAAAACATGAAATATAAATAGCTATCACTATTCATAATCTGAGTGACATCAAAATAATTATATAATAACCGTTCCTATCAAAAAGTAATAAATACTGCATGATTTATAAAGAGAATTTCTTTAATCTATGGCATATTGAAAAGGCAAAATGACGGGATACCTAAGTATTCAAGTAACGAAAATCAGAGTTAATTAGGGATATGATTACGTTGTGATGTCTATATATATGTTATTACTTTATTAGTCTCTACTTACAGTTTTTGGGGAATTTGAAGGAAATAAAAGGAGGTGTCGATAGTTTTTTGTGCGAGACACGTTTGTGCGTGCTGTCGTCAAGAATCTCAAGAATACAGTGAGGGAGAGAGAAAATTCATAGTGGTGGCAAAATAGAAAACGAAAAGAGAAAACGGGAAGAAATAATAGCGAGGACTAAACTCTCGCTACACAGCTAGTGTACATAATGTGTTAATTAACACTAGCTACATCCCCTACATTGTGTGAAAATGTCAGCT
Organism: Caprella mutica; assembly: GCA_947561585.1. Lineage (NCBI taxonomy): Eukaryota > Metazoa > Arthropoda > Malacostraca > Amphipoda > Caprellidae > Caprella > Caprella mutica. Next base: position 392,572 of record CANNZV010000149.1, read on the forward strand.
ATGTTCATTCACAAGTTTCTGTTTGAGAACAAAGTGAAAATTAGCATGAATTACTCAAAATAAGTAGTTGACTGACCATAAACGATATTTTTGTGTTCTTATGTTTCTAAAACGTTGAACTTTCGAGATATAAGGGGTGCGCAACAATGCCATCTGCCAGGAGGTGTGCAACAATGCCTGCCCTGAAGCTACCTAATAACCAAGGTAGCAAATAGTAGCTACTAGCAATTAGGTATAGATATTTTACATTGTCAAACAACACCACTCTAGATTGGCTGATCATTTGATAGACAGGATCCAATTGGTAGTGAAGCGGATATATTTTAATGTCGAATAACTTTCCCAATTCCGATAAAAACTAACTTTATTTATTCTTCAGAGATATAACCCACCTCCCTCAGTAGGTGATACAATTTGTCACTAGTTGAACGCCGGTTATAGACAGGGCTAGATATATTCTTTCATGCCGAGAATTCATTATTTAATTGAAATCTTTACGTGGTGCGTTAAGTTTAAATGGCTGTTTTAATTTCTCATGAGTGTGCAATGTGCATATTGTGTATTTAATGTGGGTCTAATCTTTGCAGAGGGATGTTAATTCTTGCTACAAGTACTTTTTCCTGCTGGTTATTTTCTAAACGCAGAATATTGTTATGTGATACTGATAGTTTGTAGTGAGTACCCTATGCAATCTGTGATTTGTTCTAGTCCCGATCGACAATGAACCAATTTATGCAGTTGGTCTTCTGCTAAAAAAAGGTAAATTTGTACTGATCTTTCATCGCAATGTCCTTTCTTTTCTACACTAATTCAGAGAATTTTAGCCTCCTAGAATATTTTAGGTTGGTTATTTACGGTTCTTTTTTTATTTTCATAGACCTTCCAATCTTTGGAGCGACTACCTTGAAGCGACGTTTTTTTCATTATTTACGAGCTTGTCATTTTTTATAGTATGATATTTTACTCATCTTTAACCTGATATAATGGCTATCCACAGCTTATTATATTACCGGTATAGCCCCCATTTGTTCTATTTTTTTGATAACCCATGCGTAGGTACCTATTTGTATTTTCTCTAGGATTTACTATCTCTGCTATTTGTGGTAATCTATCTGATAGCTAGATTGTTCCTCAAATTTATTACCTGCTATTATAGGGACTGACTGATTGACTGACTATTTTTCCCATATTCTTAACCCATTCCCCTTTTTTTTCATAACCATATATAATTGTTTCATTTGGCTCATTATAAATATTTCTCCATTGCGTTCTTCTTTTGCTGCCAACCATCAGATTTCTTGCTTATGTGCACTCCTGTGGTGTGAGGAGAGCGCCTGGGAAAATAATGTTTGAGATCGTTCGGGATTCTCTCTCATTCCGAAACAGTAGTTTACCACTTACTAATTAGAGTGCACACACATCAAAAGACTTGAAGCAAGAGAGAAATAAAAAAGATTTAAAGAGAACTATTACCCACACCAAAATATGTAAATAGTATGATATCTCTTGCCTGATTGGTCAAGATAGTGGCAACCAGGGCTGCGGAGTCGGAGTCGTAGAGTAGAAAATTTCTTCCGACTCCGGGTACAATTTTTTTTATATAGGTAGCTAACTTTTATTTATTTTTTATATAGGCTATATAGCTAACTGAAACTTTCAAATAATCTGAGAACCCGTCAGAAAAAAAAATAACTACCTACATTGAGTGTTCATAATTTTAAAAAAAAATTTAAATAGCATCACTGATATTATTTGATAAAACTTGAAACTAATTCATTAACTCATATACTGACTCTAATAGTATAGCTATTACTTATAAATAACTAGCTAGTTAGCATCCCCAATTATCAATGATATTTGTAAGTTAATTATGCTGCGTACTTGAATGTCAAAACTTGAATAACTTTAATATTTTATTCATATTTTGAATCTAGCACAATTATTCATATTTAATTCATTACAAAAAACTAAACACATCTATCATATAAGTTTATCTTTATGTATTAATATAGTTTCTGCACTCAAATGAATGAATACAATAATTGTATATATAATATAAAGCTATAAGCTATAAATAATATATATAACTACGTGGAGTCGGAGTCGAGGAGTCGGTAACATTTAAAATAGAGGAGTCTGAGTTGGAGTCGTTCATTTAATGTACTGACTCCGCAGCCCTGGTGGCAACACTCTCGACACTTTGTGAAAAAATACATTGAATGCGCTACTATCTTAAACTCTTTCAGTCTCTCTCTCTCTCTCAACCCCCCCCCCCCCTCTCTCTATCTCTCTCTCTCTCTCTTTTGCATTCTCATTGCAATTGTGAGCACTCCCTTATATTAGAATTGGATGAATCTTTTTTATATTTGTTATTTATTAGGTACCCTGGGATATTTGTTAATTCACTTAATTGTAAACATTTAGTCATTTAGCAATTGCCACTTTGTTCTACCCACAATATACAGTATATGGTGATCAGGCATTGCTAAAGCTGACCAGATCGCCATTAACCTTGTTTTAGCTGATTCACCATCATTTTACCAATTTTTAATGGTAACATAGGAATTAATACCTACATAGCTAAAAATCCACCAACTTTGTTGGAATATTCTTCGCAATGGTTAAAAATTCCACAGACATGTCAGTGAAATTTTCCTAAATATACAACATTAATTGTACATTAATTTGTGTGTGAAAAGAAGGTAAAAATAAGGATTTCTTTGAGAACCCTTTACCAGTTCCAGATCCTGCAGTCTGGTAAGAGGTCACGTCATAGTAATCAGAATTGCTGTGGGTCACGTGGAATAGAGAATTAAGAATGCGGCCAACGCTACCGATCTGACTAATGATCTAATTATCTTGAATAAATCGTCTTCTTCAAGACTAAAAATTTGTTACTAATTTGGGTGTAAAAAGACCAGTAGCAATTTCATCAAGTCATTTTTTAATTTTCGTCCGTATGACTATAAAGATTGGATAATAGCATGCGGTAATGTGGAATTAAAAAAAATATCACCGAAAACGTTATTTAACAAAAGTTGGGTGTGTTGCAGCCATCTTTTGCAGCCATCACTTCCCTAGTAATAAAAAAATAACACTTCTTTATTGTGTCTTCTATCCATTTTTTCTGGGCTGGTACAGCGTAACTGCTAGCTGGTACAGCGTAACTGCTAGCTGGTACAGCGTAACTGCTAGCTGGTACAGCGTAACTGCTAGCTGGTACAGCGTAACTGCTAGCTGGTACAGCGTAACTGATAGCTGGTACAGCGTAACTGCTAGCTGTTACAGCGTAACTGCTAGCTGTTACAGCGTAACTGCTAGCTGTTACAGCGTAACTGATAGCTGGTACAGCGTAACTGATATCTGGTACAGCGTAACTGATAGCTGGTACAGCGTAACTGATATCTGGTACAGCGTAACTGATAGCTGGTACAGCGTAACTGATAGCTGGTACAGCGTAACTGATAGCTGGTACAGCGTAACTGATAGCTGGTACAGCGTAACTGATAGCTGGTACAGCGTAACTGATAGCTGGTACAGCGTAACTGATAGCTGGTACAGCGTAACTGATAGCTGGTACAGCGTAACTGATAGCTGGTACAGCGTAACTGATAGCTGGTACAGCGTAACTGCTAGCTGGTACAGCGTAACTGCTAGCTGGTACAGCGTAACTGCTAGCTGGTACAGCGTAACTGCTAGCTGGTACAGCGTAACTGCTAGCTGGTACAGCGTAACTGCTAGCTGGTACAGCGTAACTGCTAGCTGGTACAGCGTAACTGCTAGCTGGTACAGCGTAACTGCTAGCTGGTACAGCGTAACTGCTAGCTGGTACAGCGTAACTGCTAGCTGGTACAGCGTAACTGCTAGCTGGTACAGCGTAACTGCTAGCTGGTACAGCGTAACTGCTAGCTGGTACAGTGTAACTGCTAGCTGGTACAGTGTAACTGCTAGCTGGTACAGTGTAACTGCTAGCTGGTACAGTGTAACTGCTAGCTGGTACAGTGTAACTGCTAGCTGGTACAGTGTAACTGCTAGCTGGTACAGTGTAACTGCTAGCTGGTACAGTGTAACTGCTAGCTGGTACAGTGTAACTGCTAGCTGGTACAGTGTAACTGCTAGCTGGTACAGTGTAACTGCTAGCTGGTACAGTGTAACTGCTAGCTGGTACAGTGTAACTGCTAGCTGGTACAGTGTAACTGCTAGCTGGTACAGTGTAAATGCTAGCTGGTACAGTGTAAATGCTAGCTGGTACAGTGTAAATGCTAGCTGGTACAGTGTAAATGCTAGCTGGTACAGTGTAAATGCTAGCTGGTACAGTGTAAATGCTACCTGGTACAGTGTAAATGCTACCTGGTACAGTGTAAATGCTACCTGGTACAGTGTAAATGCTACCTGGTACAGTGTAAATGCTACCTGGTACAGTGTAAATGCTACCTGGTACAGTGTAAATGCTACCTGGTATCACTGAAAATAGGACTGATAAGAATACTCTTATTTCTATATTTGTCTACGATTCGCTCCGTTTCGGTGTTCTTACGAATAAGAACACCCACCGAAACGGACAGAATCGGAGACAAAACGGGCTGAATCGGAGCTTATCGGAAATTATCTATTTCTTTTATTGCAAGATCTGTTCTCTATTTAACCATTTAAGTTCACTGGATGAATATTCACATGGTATTTGCCTATGAGATCATTTAATATGAAGCCGTAATGATGGTAATCTAGCTACCTATTTAGTTTGTTTTACTGCACTCTTTATTATTGTTTTAATAACCTGAAAGGGGGGTGGGGGTGTTGCTCGCCCCCCATATACACATCAGTAGCAATATTTCAAAAATAATCTCCCACTAGCTCCGTTTCGGTCCGTTTCGGTGTTCTTACGTACCCTCACAGATGTCAGATTAGCCTGATTAGGTTCCTACCTACCTAGCCTAACCTAGGTAGGTACTATTAGGCTACCTACCTAGTAGGGACCTAGATAAGTACAAATAGGCAGAATAGCAGCCTAACTTATTTAAACTAACTAACTCACCAAGTCGGGCGGGCAAGTCCATGGGCGTCTTTATGGTCCAAACATTTGATTCTATTTTACCAACGCCTATTGTTGGATATGATTTACCAACAACCGAGAGTCCTCTTTCTTGAGAAAATACTGGAGATTATGAAAATTCTCAGATCGAAAGTGAAGAGAACATAAGAGCTTATAATCATAATTAAGAATTCTGACTTCACTGTCACTGCATTGTTTCTCTAGAAAGTAATCCATTTATTCTTAATCACTTCATCTTTAGATATTTTATGTAAACAAAATGAAAAATTCCCATGGTCCAGATTATTTGATGGGCAGCTTGAAATGCAACATTTACGTTTTCTTGTAGAACTCATTGTACCTATTTGTAGCGATACTTCAGAACGAATGTAAAACTAAGTAGGTACGATCGTATGCTGTCGTGCGTACCTAAATATTCTTGTCAATAACTTGTTTACAAACAGCGTGCAATTACTGGAGAATTCGGCAGATGGCGCTACAGTCGGTCTTAAATAAAATTAATTGTTTAAATATAATTTTTTTAAATATTTTAACAGTACTATAACCCATTATTAATCTCCCTTTATCGATTTATCAACATTAGAGAAATAGTTCGTCCAAGAGTTTACAATCCCTTTAATAGGGGTAAGAATGCCAATTTGTAATTGCTGCTATTTTATTAGGTATCATATAGGTACAACAATGTTTTCCTATATCTGAGGGCATAAAATAGAGGAATTAGTCATTGACATGGAAATAATCATGGTATATTAACTTACAAGGTTTGCGGCAAGTGCCCCTATGGGGCTACATTGCATAGCTACAATATTAGACACAGGCTTACAGCGACTTAATTAGTCATTTGTATATAAGACTGTTTGTCCTGGTTCTTTGTGCTGTGTACGGACGCAATGAAAAACGTGTTATTGATCTTATTAAATTATTTAGGTTTCCTAAAGATGTAGTAATTAGGAAAATATGGACATTGGATAGGATCGACAGCTCTTATATAAACGTACTTTGAAGAAAAACAACACGTTTTTCCCTATTAAACCTTACTAAAAAATACATGAAAAGTGTTCACAATGCTAAATACAGCCAGTTTAGTCAAAAAAATGAATAACAAACCTTGTTTCTATGTAAAAAAAATTATCATGGGTCACACCAGCCAGCGTCTTTCACGACAAAATTGCAATCATCTTGATATGAACCTGAACAGTACTCTATACCTTGTAAGTTAAGAGGATCGTCACACCAAGATTTACTGAAAATTATAAACATTAATTTTTTTAGCTGCAATACCTAGTTTTATATATCAGGTACGTGATGTGAAAGTTTCAAGTGCATACGTTTGTGGTTACTGCGCGCTGGCCCCAATAAAAACTCAAACATTGTAACTTGTAACGCACAATGCTATTGTGTTTTTTTTTTTGGCTCTCCTGAAAAATACTATTTTTTGGGAGTCAAACTGTATGTATCTTCTCCGTCAATTTTTAACGTAGATTGAAAATATATTATCGATGGAAGTGCATAGACTAGGATAACAAAAGCATGTTCGTATTTTTTTCGGAATTTATCTTGTTTCGAATGTATGACGTCACAACTAAAAAAAAAATCAGAAAAAAAATAAAAACAGTTTTTTTATTAATCTCAGTAGGATTTTTTTATTCGAACTTTTGTTGCCCAAGTATTTCCGCTTTCATTGATACCAATTTTATTACTGTGTGTTTTCTTTCATATTTCATTTTCTTTGAAGAAATGTGATTTTTCCAACAACAAAAAAGATTCCAAATATGATTTTATATTTGTGAATCAAATTTTAATGTTCTACGATTCATAATAAAGAAAAGGTGTTGTAAGTGGGACAACCCCCTCAATTAATATACCATGTAAATTTGGAGAAAAATACAAATGATGACTCAGTAAAACGATAAATAAGGATTTAAAGGAATATATTGTTCAACATGAAGACATTCGCTGTTGCAGATTAAATACGACACCATCAAGTCTATCCCAAGGGCTGAACAACCAGGTCGAATTTCTGAACGCCAAATCATCAAATCCCCATTCAACCTTAATTAAGCAGAAGGTTCGGATTAGTATTTTTAGCGATGCAAAATTAGAAATAGATAATATATATGCGGATGAAATTTATTTAGGTTCGATACAAGTAGCGTTAGTAGAAGTTAAGTTTTTAAGATTCTGGTTTTAAAGTTACAGAACCTATATTATAGCAGTTATATTAAGTTAGTTATTTTACGTTATAGTAATTTAGTAATAGTAAGTAATAGTAATTTAGTAATAGTAAGTAATAGTAATTTAGTAATAGTAAGTAAAAGTAATTTAGTTATAGTAAGTAATAGTAATTTAGTAATAGTAAGTAATTTAGTAATAGTAATTTAGTAGTAGTAAGTAATAGTAATTTAGTAATAGTAAGTAAAAGTAATTTAGTTATAGTAAGTAATAGTAATTTAGTAATAGTAAGTAATTTAGTAATAGTAATTTAGTAATAGTAAGTTTTTAAGTAGGTCTGCTTTTTTATGATTATTTAATAGTTAATATTTTCATGTATATATATAAGTATAGTAAAGAAGAAACAGATGGAAAATACACGACCTTATTATCGTTTAAGATGTGACTCACCTCTCCACAAATCTCCTCCAGTTTAGCTCAGGCATCCATTATTTCCCGAATTAGCAGTTCATCCTTCCAGTCAACAGAGTTGAAGTCTCGTTTCTCAAATTGCAGTTCATCTGTTTAATAGTCTGAATTTGCCTCCATAGGTTCAACGTCAAAAGTTTAATATTTGGCGATGTTAAGGTCTTATATAGAAATGCAATTTGTTTCGGTAGTGTAGAAGTTCCTGTATTTCAATCTCATAGTCAATAGCTGAAGACTAATGAGTGTAGTATTTTGACATTTTTGGTATTCATTTGTAGTCCGTATAGTCGGAATATTAGGGTAGATATGACATCTGCTGGACGTCGATATGGTAGTAATGCCCATGTAGAACTCTGCCTTCATATTAGAAAATACACCTGAAATTTTGACTTGGGAGATTTTTATTCGTGACTGATGTGACTGACAGGTGAATTTATAAAGTAAGTGAAGTCACATCTTTTTATAGCTATTTAAGGTCGTGAGAAAATGAAAAAATATACAGTTGGAATATAAACTAAAGGTAAAATATATATATATTTTCCATAGTAAATAATAATGTAATAAATAGGGTTGTGACAATATGCTTTATGCTTTTTTAATGTAGAAGAATGTTTTTCAAATAAAGCATATTCTCAACTAGATTATGTGCACTCGGTAGAGCGCATACCTTCGTCTCCGCTTTGACACGTTCTCTCTCAAAATGTGATAAACTGCTAACTGGATAATAACCAATCGTCCCATCAATTTTCATGCAATATGGTGCAATACTTTTTGAGTTATTGAGTTACAAATGGCCTTGACCTTTATCTTTGACCTTTGACCTGATTGCTCCAAAAATATAACAAAATGGTTCCTGCATATTGACCAATCGTCCACCCAAGTTTCATGCAATATGGTTCAATACTTTTTGAGTTATAAATGACCATCACATTGACCTTTGACCAGGTCGCTCCTAAAATTCTACCAGCAGCTCACTGGACATGGACCAATCGTTTCATCAAATTTCAGGCAGTTTGGTAGAACATTTTTTCACATAAGCGAATAACAAGATGATAAATAAATAAATGCCGATGAAAATATGACCTTCCCGCATTCTGTGAAGGTAATAAGGAAAATATGCTTTTCTCTATTGGTATATCCCAAGTGATTGCAAATGACACAAATGAAATTTTTATGGTTTGAATGATTAAAGAATATATAGCATTAACTTCAAAAATGAGGTCTAATTTTCATAGTTTTTTTGGCATAATATAATAGATTGGTATTAATTAGTTTATTATATGAAATACTTCGTCTGAAATCACTGTATTTTCCGAGAAAATAGTTTTTTTATTATATAGTACGCATAAGTTTAAGCGATAGATGACGCTGGTTAATTAATACATTATTCCAGACTGATGAATTGAATCTTCATAAAGTAGGTATATACGCTTACAAAATGTGTACAACAATAGATACTAATAGTTAATCGAATTTAAGATACTACATTATATAGTAACTAACGAATAGGGTTGTGACAATATTCTTTTTGAATTATGCTTTATATTCTCTGGAAAAAATATTCTCCATATTCTCTAAATATTTTCTTTTATGCTCTGAAATATGCTTTAGGGGAGAACCGGTAGCATTCGGACAGTTTTTGTTAAAAACTGAATAATTCGTAAACTAATTCGAATTTTACTATTTAAAGATTTCTGTGTGTAGATAAATCATGTTACTTCAATTTGTATTGTGAATGTTTTACAGTTTAAACCTTCATTCGAAAGTTATAAGACAAAATGTAAGGGAGGTTCAAGTTTCCGAATGCTCCTTCCAAGAGGGAGACTTCGGACAAGCTGTGAGGATGATTCGGACACTATAAAAAGGATTAAAACATTGGAAATTTGGGTAATTAAACGATAGGATTGAAGTCGGATCTACTAATTTAATTGAAGTAAACCATAATGACTTGTTATTCACAGTAATAATTCATCGTATTTGAAATTTTATCATAATAATATTATTGTAATGATTGAACATTTTCTCCAACAAAATATAGATAGCCCATGAGTAATTACTTTTTCTTGGAAATCACCAAAATTAGATAAATTATCCTTATATTTAATAGCTATATATCATAAGCAAATTGTATAACTATTTCCTTTTTCTTGGATTTCACCAAAATTAGTAAATTTCATCTTAAATATTTCATCGAATGTTTAAAGTATAGTCCATAAGTGTAGATCTTGCTACACCTCCGATTTCAGCAGCTTTTCTGATAGATAAACCTTTTTGGAATTCATCAAATGTTTTTTGAATACCTTCTTTATTACAGCCTCTATCAGTTTTCCTTTTATAATGAAAAGGCTTGAATACGATCGTCAAACTGTCAAATAAAGACACTAATATTAAAAGTTGCAATTAATCTTATAAACGAATGCTATGTCAATTAAAATAAATAACTTCAAGTTCAGAACGTCCTTTTTAATAAGAATTACTTCAATGAATTGTACTGGTGGACTGAATCAGATGCAGAGGGAAGTGTCCGATTCATCTCAAATGACACTTCAAAATTAAAAACATCACCATTTTTCTCAATTATGATTTTTATGCCTAATTCATAACAGCGCTGTAATTCGATTAATAAACATGATAAGGGATATAAGTAAGCTCCTTAAATCATATTTGGAATATGATATGTCTTTAGAGAGTTTAAATAAATATTTGAAGAGTTTAAATAAATCGTTTAAACTAATATCAAAACATATAGATTCAATGTGTACACTGTACATCGTCTGAAAAGTTCAGTTACAGTAATATTGGGTTAATAAAACAGGTAAGTTTTGAATATCAACTATGTAAAGTTGAACAGTTGTTACGATTAAATGTAAATACAATTTGTAATATTAATTTATGAAACTTTTCAAAAAAATATTTTCCATATTCTCTATATATATTCTTTTATGCTCTGAAATATGCTTTAAGGGAGCTGTCTTGAGTTGGGTATGTTCCAATAATGTTGGCATGTATTGTTGGGCACCAGTGTTTTAAAATACCTACATACCTGCTTTCTATTGTTTTTTGTCGATATATATTTTTAGTTGTATTTAAGTAATTTTTTCTTATATGGCGTATGTCGGAACACAACAAAATTTAATAGTTTCATGACAAATTATTATTATTTCATGAAAAGAATATATTTTAGATAAAGAGAATATATAGCTTATAAAGAGAATATAGTTTTATTTGAAGGAATATAATTTTTTTCAAATATGCTCAAGAATATATTTTTATTCTAAAAGCATATTGTCACAACCCTACTAATGAACTATTTCTTGGTCTAGGCTGATTTTCCAAAAACGAATTGGCCGAAAACTAATTCGCCGAAACGAATTCTCCGAATACGTGTTTTCCGGATACCAAATTTGCCGAGAACAGATTTTCCGAAATACGGATTTGCCGAGAACAGATATTCCGAAATACGGATTTGCCGATGGACATATTTACCGAAAGACGAATTTGTCGAAAATCAAATTTATTGTATTCAAAGAGAACATTCTGTGGGACTTTGTAGTTCTCATCATTATATCTTATGCATAAAAAAAATCACATTTCTTATGTATTTGACATTACTATTGCTATATAAATTTGTATTTCGGTAATTCCGTATCATTTTGCCAAATTCATATATATATAACTGTATATTTTAATTATTAATATGTAGGCCTATATGGCATACTAATAAAGGGTTGGTAGAAAACAATATTTTAACTGGAACAAATTTATTTCTTGTAAGTGACTCTATCGTTTCTATAGGTATATTCCTCTCCGGTATATTCTACCCTAGGTATATTCCTCTCCGGTATATTCTACCCTAGGTATATTCCTCTCGGGTATATTCTACCCTAGGTATATTCCTCTCGGGTATATTCTACCCTAGGTATATTCTACCCTAGGTATATTCCTCTCGGGTATATTCTACACTAGGTATATTCCACCTCTATGAAAATGCTCATTTTGGTGAAAATAGAAAGTCAAAGATTATATTTTTAGATGGCTACTTGTTAAATACTAAGTAGTTATGAGAAATAGGGGAGGATGGTCATCAATGGGACAAAAATCACAGAAAGATTGATATTTCATTTACTATGGACAAAATATGAAAAATAAAAAATCCATGTGTAATATAGATATTCCTTTATAAAATGAAACTAACTCGAATGCTATCACATATTCTGTTGACTAGAAAAAAATTAAATAAAAAAGAAAAAAGTTGTCCCATTGTTTAACAGCACTGGTGAACAATGGAACATACCCTGGTGAACGATGGGACAGTTTATCAAACTTGTATATTATTTAGGTTATGGTCAAATTTCAAGTTCGAATTATCTCTTCATGTTGTCCCACACTCAGTTGGATCAAATAATATCAGTTTAATGTCCTCTAGCCTCACCGATGCCATGTCAGGAACATTTGTAAAATTAAGCTCATTGCACTCGAATCTTCACCTAATATATTTATTTCGTATTTATCTTTTTCATGCTTATGGCCAACAGAATACGTTTTACAAAACTAATCAAATTCTACTAGTTCATAAACCTTCATTTCCAACATTTTCGGTAGAGATTTAAGTTCTTCAGATGAATGGATCAGTTAAATTGAGAGTTCTATACCAGACCAAGAACAATAGTTCACAGGTCATCTACGGCGGACACTTCATGAAGTGATTTCGAAGGCCTTATCCTTAGTGGCACCAGCAGAAAGCTCTTCTTTCTCTGGTGTATCCGTTGCAATCATGCTGCATCTTTTTCTTTTATTAGTGAAATTTGTTTTCTATGCAGTGCTTTGTGATGACCTCAGATTGCTAAAGCCCTTGAACATGGTCGAATGTCCCACTTCAGCTGGAAGCTCTGTTTCTACAAGAAGCCCTGAAGCTATAGTTCACGTTATTGTATCAAAAATAGATATTTATTGAATCATATGGAGTAACTAGACAGTTTGGTTGACAATAGGGCACTGTCCCATTGTTAACCAAATTTTCTGTCCCAATGATCACTATGACGCCATTTTGAAAACAAATGGGTATAGCGCTCAACTACAAAAGTAAAATGGCAATCTTTTCACATGATCATATTTTACATATTACTTAATATTATGTAAAAAATGCCGTAATCAGAACTTGTCATCAGTTAATGGTGTTTCATATCTCAGATTGCTACAGGACACTATTTGGTGCTAGTTTGCTATGCGATCTGATCATCATTTACTGGTTTGGCATGCGATCTATTTAGAATTTATTAGCAAATATAAAAGATACAAACTGGTATGCGAGATACCAAATATATATAGTATTTTATTTCCATAAATAATTTTATACAGGGTGTCCGACACTTTTGTTGCCAAACTTTAACATAAGGTAGCTATAGTCGAAATAAACACTTTTTATTCTATGAAGGTATGGTCTAAAATGCTTAGTTAAAGAGTTACAAGGTTAGGAAAGTAGTATCTGTACCATTTATTATTATTAGTTAACATTTAAAAAAACAATGTTAACTAATAATAATTCTTGTTTTTAATGGAAAAATATTGTCTTTTAAAAAAAAAAAAAAAAAAAAAAAACTAATAATAATAAATGGTACAGATACTACTTTCCTAACCTTGTAACTCTTTAACTAAGCATTTTTGACCATACCTTCATGGAATATAAAGTATTTATTTCGACGATCGCTACCTTATGTTAAAGTTTGGCAACAAAAGTGTCGGACACCCTGGATACCATTTACATATACAAAGCCTTATTATGGAAATGCTTCAAGAAAATATCATTATATAAACTACATCCTACCAAACTTATTAGGATATAAAGTAAAAATAAGCAATTAATATATGTTTTTATTTTACTTTTAATGCACTGTGACAATATCATCTCGTCTATATTGTTTGTTTTGTATCATAGTTACTTAAAAAGAAAAAAAATCATAATTATTAAAATAAAAATACTAATGCATTATCAGATCACATTAACCTCACAGATCGCATACCAAACTAGCACCCCTTATTTGGCCCATACTGCACCATTCTGCATCTCGTTCTTCACTTTGGTGGATGCAAGACGGCGCTCCACCACATTGAACAAATGCAGTTCTAGAATTTCTCATTGAAAAGGTTAGAGGTTGATTCATAAGCAGAAGAACGGAAAATTCCTGGCCAGTAAACAATCAATATCTCAACCCTTTGGATTTTCACTTCTTGGCTGCTGCACAAACTCGAGTTTATATATGAAAAAGAATATTCCATTGTGTCTCTTATACAAAGTGTTTAAAGTTTCGCTGAAAGGTATAACCCGGAGACCCCTGAGAAATTTGAAAGAATTTTTCGAAGTTTGCTTCGTTCTGTCTTCAGGCTGGAGAAGGTCATTTTCAACAACTTTTGTAGGGCCGCAAGAGATGTGGTTCATATGATATAGCCATATATATAGGACTTTAAATGTTTAATGATAATACTTCCTTTTTCATCATCGTCGTGTATCTTCTATGATGACAATTGATGCATTAGAAGTGCTTCTAATTCGCAATTTAAAAAGGTCGTTTCTGATAGAACACAGTGAGTCAGTGGATGTATTGTATAGTCCATAAGCTGTATATCAAGTCTAATAGACTGATAGTTATTAATATTATTAATAATAATATTCAATCATTGGCTGCAGCAAAAATAATCAAAATTATACTGATACACTGTGTTTCATCAGATAACGTAATTTTTAATTGCGAATTAGAAGCACTTAAAAATAAGTCAAATACCATTACAGATGCATCACTTTGGAGGAAAAGAAATGATTTTTATTATTATTAAACATTTATTGTCTTATATCATATGAGGCACATCTCCTGAGGTCCTACAAAAGTTGTTGAAAATGACCCCCTCCGATGTGAAGACAGAAAAATGCACACTTCAGAACATTCTTGCATACTTTCTTGAGAGTCTTATTGTTATATTTTTGAGCGGAGATTTGAGCACATTGTATAAGAGACTCATTGGGATCTGTTTTTTTTACATATAATCTTATAAACTCGAGTTTGTGCAGCAGCTCATATGCGAAAGTCCAAAGAGTTGAGATCTGGACAGTGTTCTGACCAGGAATTTTATTTCCGTACTTCTGCTAATCACTCGACCTCGAAACGTTTCCTTAAATTCTAGAGCTACATTTGTACAATGTGGTCTTGCATCCACCAAAGTGAAGAAGTTGCAGGCTGGGCCAAATAATGTGTTGGAGTAATCAGAGTTTTGAAAACCATTAACTGGTAACAAGTTGTCATATTCGTTAAGGAATGCATGAACAATTGAAACCATTCCATTAATAATTTGCAACGAAGATCATTTACCTTAGCATGATACCTATCATTTGTTTTCCAGATATTTTGAGGATTTTTATTCGTATTTTTTCGATGTGTTTTTGATGGAGACAAATTAACTTCTCGTCTGTCCAAACGATTCAATTGGCAATGTTGGATGGTTGCTGCATAATCCACTCACAAAACCGCTATTTATGAGGTTTTCGTTAATGGTTGAACTGAAGTTTAATGGTAGAAACGTAAACTAAATGAATGTATGACGATCCTCCACCACGTGGTTTTGGTGTGAATGAAATCTGCTGAAAAGCTTTTCTGAGAGAAAAACTAGTGGTTTCTTCAAAGAAACTCTTCACCTCCTGAATCGCAGTTTGTGTTTTTTTGGTTTGGTTTTCAATAGACCAGTTTCATTGAATAGACCACGAACTCTTGTGAACTTTTTCAATTGGTAAGATTTAGCCACCCTTCCTTTTATCTTGGGAAAGCATGGATTTTCGGCGTGCAGTTGAAGAAGAAAGTGTTTTGGCAAATTATAGAGTACAGGACGATGCATTTCTTCTCAAATTCAAAAACATTTTTAAATTGAAGAACAATGCTAATATTAATAGGGTGATAGAAATCCACTCTCTATGGGCAAAATGGCTTATACATAATACGACTTGAAGCAATTTAAGTCTCCCATTTCGCAATTCAAAAATGACGATTTTGATAGAATATATAGTGTTCAAGCATGTCAAAAGCAATTAAAAATAATCAAATAATTGGTATTTCTTCAATTTTGAGGGTTGATCCATATATTTTTATTAATCTGTAGATATATTTTTAAAAAATTCAGACCTCAAGGGGGGGGGGGCATCTGCCCCAAATGCCCCCCCCCCTTGTATACGTGCCTGTCCCTGGCTGTAGGAGTTTGCGGAATGGTAACATAACGCGGTCATTGAAAATGAATATGATACTTGACGGAGTAGACGCTTTGCTTCATACCAAACCATGCACGCATGTCTGTGATATTCAATTGGTTATCCTGTATGAGCGACATAACGTCAAATAATTGGGAAATACATATTTTATGTAATAAAATGAGATACATAAATTTATTTATATATTGCAATATTGTATAGTAATGAGTCAAGATAACATAATATCTGTCAATAGAGATTTTCATACAGCTCCAATGATCAACCTTGCTGTCAACCCCCTCCCCCTTCCTCCACAACCTGCAATCCATACTCGCATTGAACCCCTGTCACCGATTCACTGGTATAGATAAAATATGACAGTTTATTGACTGAGTTAAGTTCTGTTGTTGTACAATTTTATTGAGATTTTGATAACATTTTTTTATTAGTAATACTCTTCAGCCTACTGATCATACTTGCTTATATTTAGGCTCGCTTCACACTTGCGCTTTTAAACACCGCGTGGAAGAGAAGCGCGTCGTTTGGTGTTTCACGATAAAAACATCTTTTTAGTTTGATTTTTTCTTCAGCGGTAAAAAACATCCAGTGTGAACACATTTTAAAAAACAGCTTCTTTCCGTAGTGTTAAAAAACGCAAGTGTTAAGTGTGCTTATAGATTACATCAAAAACAAAGCACATTTGAACATTACACTTCATAGGATATAGCAATGCACATTGCACATTTGAACATTACACTTCATAGGATATAGCAATGCACATTGCACATTTGAACATTACACTTCATAGGTTATAGTAATGTGGTCACACATTTTTTCTGAATGTGTCATAATGCCTCAGCGGTCCTGGCACATCATCTCTGATAAGTATGATTTAACATCTTCCTGTCACAACACTTCATTTTCTTGATCATGTATTTATGTTCGGGTCTATGTTATTTGGGTCTATGTCATTTGAGTCTATGTCATTCGGGTCTATGTCATTTGAGTCTATGTCATTTGGGTCTATGTCATTTGGGTCTATGTCATTTGGGTCTATGTCATTTGGGTCTATGTCATTTGAGTCTATGTCATTTGGGTCTATGTCATTTGGGTCTATGTCATTCGGGTCTATGTCATTTGAGTCTATGTCATTTGCGTCTATGTCATTCGGGTCTATGTCATTTGAGTCTATGTCATTTGGGTCTATGTCATTTGGGTCTATGTCATTTGGGTCTATGTCATTCGGATCTATGTCATTCGGGTCTATGTCATTTGGGTCTATGTCATTCGGGTCTATGTCATTCGGGTCTATGTCATTCGGGTCTATGTCATTTGGGTCTATGTCATTCGGATCTATGTCATTTGAGTCTATGTCATTTGGGTCTATGTCATTCGGGTCTATGTCATTTGGGTATATGTCATTTGGGTCGCAGTCATTTGGGTCTATGTCATTTGGGTCTATGTCATTTGGGTCTATGTCATTTGGGTCTATGTCATTTGGGTCTATGTCATTCGGGTCTATGTCATTTGAGTCTATGTCATTTGGGTCTATGTCATTTGGGTCTATGTCATTCGGGTCTATGTCATTCGGGTCTATGTCATTTGGGTCTATGTCATTTGGGTCTATGTCATTTGGGTCTATGTCATTTGGGTCTATGTCATTTGGGTCTATGTCATTTGGGTCTATGTCATTTGGGTCTATGTCATTTAGGTCTATGTCATTTGGGTCTATGTCATTTGGGTCTATGTCATTTGGGTCTATGTCATTTGGGTCTATGTCATTTGGGTCTATGTCATTTGGGTCTATGTCATTTGGATCTATGTCATTTGGATCTATGTCATTCGGATCTATGTCATTCGGGTCTATGTCATTCGGGTCTATGTCATTTGGGTCTATGTCATTTGGGTCTATGTCATTTGGGTCTATGTCATTTGGGTCTATGTCATTTGGGTCTATGTCTTTTGGGTCTATGTCTTTTGGGTCTATGTCTTTTGGGTCTATGTCATTCGGGTCTATGTCATTTGGGTCTATGTCATTTGGGTCTATGTCATTCGGGTCTATGTCATTCGGGTCTATGTATTAACTTTCTTTTCTCTGATTCTAGTCTTTGTTTTATTTTCCTCAAAGACGAAAAAGACTTCTTAGTTAATTTGCAGGTTCTTAGTCTTCGTAAGTCAGTTGATCAAATTAAATAACAATTGCCTTTATAATTCAATAATTACAATTAAGTGGGGTAAATGAAAAACACGGTAACACAATCTAATATAATAAATCAATTGGTTTACACTGTATAAAGTTTGAGTAAAATATCGATTAATTAACTTGTGTTTATTTCTTCCTTGAACAGTGTTAGTAAGCTTGATTAAGATAAGTCTATCGGCACTTAATTCACTCAGTCACTATTATGGAATGTTATTCAAGGGTTAACTTGATCAAGAGTTCTAGATCGATAGAGCTCGAACACTTTATGTTAGACACACGGTGTACCGGCGAACACGTCAAGGAGTGACGATGAAGGAATAGAACTGAACAAATGAAATGATTCTCGATTGGGTTTTATAGGGAGGTTGAAGGCCAAATGCGCCCAGAGTTTTCCCAGGTCTTGGGTGGTAAGTTCGGCTTTATCAAAGAGTTAAGAACGGCGACATCAAGTTAATAATATAATTGAATTCGTGTTCTTGCATGAGTTTACATGAGTTTGGATCTGAATAACAGAGTCATAAATATGAGTCGATGTGAGTGTTCTCACATGAGTTTGGGACTGAATAACATAACCATAAATATGAGGACTGAATAACATAACCATAAATATGAGTTGGAATTTCCTAACACCTCTTCCTTGATTAGCTATTGAAGAGTAGTACAGGATTATAAAGTTTATAATCTTGTTAAAGATTATAATCTTTATAAAGATTAAAATACTTCTGCGTATTAACAATAGATCAGTAAATTAATTAGGTCGATTGTTATAATCAGATCGATTGTTAATATCACTCCCTCCCCCCGTTAATACAGGTCAATTGCAACTAAGTCTCACATCAAGTGCCATCTCCTAGTTATAAAGTGTTAGTAAACAAATTCTAAGATTAGATTAAAATATAGGGAATATATGTAGTTATATAGAATATATAGTAATACCATTACTAAACCCCTACAATCTAACCTTATTTGAAAATATCCTAAGAATTTCTTAAAAATTTTCAAAGTTCGAAACACAAATTATTCTATGAAAACAAAAGAAAATAAACTATTAATTCATTAATTGTTTTATAGATTCAGAATTTTTAGTTTTAGTATTTGATTTGCTAGTAGATTAGTATTCTCATCATAGAATTTGAATGTTCAAAAAGTATGGTGACAATTCCAATCACGTATCCTACCTTGGTTTACAATCTTAATTCAACTTAGAGTTGAGTTAATATCTCTAAGTTATCCTATTCATATTCAGAAAATTACATCGAAAATAATCCCATTAAAACTAAAATACAGTTTAAACATTATAGAAGAATATTATATTTAAAATATAATTGTAATCTTACTTTATGATTCTATAAATTGGAACTTTCGATCCTATTTCATACAATCCTAAAATTCAAAACATTAAATATCAAATTAAATAATTAGTTCCAGAGTTCAAATCGAATAATCCTAAGCATCAAACTCATAATTGTTAATAATTTATTTTAAAATATTTTGAAGAAAAAATCCGGAAATAAAGATTTCTATTTCCCTTTCTTAAACACTTAAATGGAAATGGTTTCCAAGTGAATGTTTAGTCATTGAAAACTTAAATTTAAAATAATAAAAACATTCTAATTCTAAAATCCAATGTTTATGTTTTCATTTCTTAAACACTTAAATGAAATTAGTTTCCAAGTGAATGTCTAGTCGTTGAAAACATAAATTTATTGTTCTACTTAATTCATATGATTCAATTATAAATCGCTATTAAATTTTATTCCTTTCTTTTTTCAAAAGTTGAAGATTATTTAATATTTTACTGCGTTATAATTCTAAATAGTTTATAGCTATTTATTAACTACCTATTGTTTCCATTATAACTATAAATTTAAAATTGATAAAATTGAATAATTTTAATAAAGTGTACTAATTATTAATTAGTGGTGTTCAATTAATCTTGTGTTGACCCAGTTGTATTGGCCCAATCGTTTCACGATCGTCTCATGGGAACGTCTCATACAAGGTTCTCAACCTTGTCAGTGGCCACATTGGTATTGGCCTAATCGTCTCATGGGAACGTCTCATACAAGGTTCTCAACCTCGTCAGTGGTCTCGTGGTGGGTTCCCAACCTTGAGAGGGAACTGTTGACGTCTCTGGCCATCTCGGTTACTGTCGGCTTAGGTCAGTGATATGAGGGCAAGGTGGATAGACGTGAGTCTCGGATTGAAGTTGTGTTGACTCAGCGGCCCTCATGGAAAACGTTCACAAAATAATTGATTAATATTATGAAACAATAAAAACATTATGTAGCTATTACAATCGGATTACTATTTATAGATTTTATAACTTAAAGTAAAATTCCTCTTAATTTTTTAGTCATTGAGACTGGAATTTACATGTTGGTGGTGCGTAATTTTTTTCTTCATTTAATTATTCAAAATAATAAAATAGCAAAATCTCTGTAATTTAAACATCTCCTAGACAACATCGAATTTCGAAAATTATTTGTATGCCTTTAAATGTATTCTATTTTTTCTTTCTTGCACCGTTGGTGTGGTTGGAACGGATGACAAATTTGGATACATAATATTAGTGTTAGTTCCTGTATTCACAAATTTTCGAGAGTCAGTTGATAAGTCATTCCTTTTCCTAGTTAGTGAAGAATTTCTAATCGCTTTTCTTACTGATTTAGATCTCTTTCTAATTTTATCATTCAAACTAGATCTAATGGAACTTTGTCGTGAGCTTGGTCTGCTTCGGTCTTGAAATTTGTGTAATTTATTTCGGATTCTTCTGAAACTATTAAGGTTCAAAGAGTCTCTGGGGAACTGAAATCTATCCAAGAACTTAGATCGTCGTCCTAATTCTACATTGTCCGTTGTATCGTCACTTTTCTTGAATTTCTTCCAATATATCACACCTATTAAAATTGAGTTAATAATTACTATAATCAAAATTATTCCGTAAGCCATCGTTGAGTAAATTTGTACTTCGTCTGTTGATAAATTAAAATCCTCAAAAGTGAAAGTTAATGATTCATTAATGGGTAACTTCTCTAATTGATTTTTAATGGTCTTATGGAGTGGATTCGTTGTGTTTACATCAAAAATGGGTAATGAGGTAATGTCGAAAACACTGGTTTGATTATTTTCTACTAATAAGTCTTCCAATTGTATTTCCTTTTCTAATTTTGCAGGCCATGCTACTCCTGCAGTTTTGATGTCACAAGTATTTGGTACTATGTGTAATCCTGTTATCTGTTGTCTAATCTTTCCAGTAGGACAGTCTAGTTCTATGTTCCTACTTACGGTCGTGTAGATTAATCTATGTTGTGGAGTGTCGGTCAAGAATATTTCATGAGATATTCCTAGCCTCCGGAAATTGCATAATTTAATTATCTCTGTCGTATTTTCTCTAAAAGCTTCAATTTGACAGGAAGATTCTGTTTCTTGCCATATAGGCTGATTTTTTATCAATAAATAGTTTTCATCTACAGTCCTTAAATTTTCCTTCTGAGTCACTATGTATGTGGATCCGTCATACAACAAAATGTCATTCTCCAAATCTGCTATCATGATCTCGCTTTGTTGAAGTCTGATTGGTAAAGGAATAATTTGAAACGTGTCATAAGTATTTACATGGACTAATGGAATGATCATAATGTAATGATTTACTCCTACCTTTTTTATTTCAATTAATGGGATAATATCACCTATTGTTTCCCTAGATACTTTATCAATTGGAAATCTTAACTGAGGAAAATGTGCTTTTCCTTCCTGAAGTACTTCCTGAAAAGTCTTTATGTCTAATAGTTCAGAATTTAATAGTGAACCTCTCAATAGAGTGAGGGTGTTTTCGGTTGATTTTAATAACAGTAAAGCATTAGTAGCTGCTAATTTTAGCTGAGATAATTGCCAAACTATCATCTGTCTTTGTTCTGTACCTTCATTAAGCGTCTGCATGTTACTCAATAGAACCTTGAACTCTCTAATGGTGTTTGATACATTTTTGGCTAATACATCTACTCTCTGGTTCGTCAAGAGCACTTTTTTGTTGACTCTGTGGATATCTTTATTTAATTGGTCGATTTCGGCTGAATTGTCATTTCCAAATAATGATCCTACAACTCCTCCAGTTACCAAACCTGTAACTAAAGCTATTCCTGCCCCTAAAAATATGGAAGTTTGGGGTGGTAGTCTTGCTACGTTAGGTCGTTGGGCAATGAATGATTGGGTGATCATGGTGTTCGTATTCTGATTTGAGGATTTTATTTCCTCCCATACTTCGTCTAACCTATCCTTTAAGTTAAAGTATTTTTATCCTATCTCTTCTAGAGTGTTGTTTTCACAAAGTTGAGTGTTGTTCAACATTTTGTATATGTCTGAATTTATAGACTCTATTTTCAAGCATAAAAATCCTATTCTTCTGGTGAATCCTATGTCGTCCTTAAAGGTGTTTAAAATATCAGATAGAATTATTTGTCTTATGGACCTTGCAGAGACGTCTAGATTATCTCTGACTTGGTTACAAGTATTTGAAATGAATGTTAGCTTTACTCTACTGACTAAGTACGCACCACTAATCATGGTCCTTCCCCTCCAGGGAGATATCGTCATAGGTGAGGCTCTCTCCGTGGAAGTCTCTGACTGTGAGGTTACATTTTGGACAACTGCTACTACAAGTAGCAAGGCTAGTGGTAGTCTCCAACCCTCAGTCTCTGTAATACAGTTTTGAGTTACAAACTAACCATTTAAAATCTTACATTAACTTATAATTAGTGGATACATATTTTATAGTTTATTTTTTTAATCCTTGATATAATTATAAGGATTACAAGAGTATAATTCTTAAACAATCTAAACATATCAGAATACATTTTTAATGTAAATATACTATTACATATCGTTACTGAAACAAAGAGTAAGGTTTACTCTTTAATTTCTTGGTCTTAGATTATAAGGACCTTTGAAACCTTTTGTTTCCTGTAACTGTGTATTAGGTTTTTCTACTAGTGATTCTGGTTCTGGAAAATTTGATTCCTTCAAGTTACCCTTAGTTTGAGAATTAGATTCAATTACAGAATTATCAGGGGAAGAATATTCCTTCGTGATAAGGGTATCAGGATGCACCTCGTATTTTACATCAGAGTTTGCCTCCTGGAGTGTGATCTTGTTTCCTTTTTGTTGGAGAACAATGAATGGCCCAGATACTGGCAAATCTAATTTGTTCTTAGGAATATGTTTCGGTAATTTTGCATAAATGCGTTTACCAATTGTCACCTGTTTGTCCTTTCTTCTGTAATTAGTCCTGTCCGTATACTTATCTTGGATTTTTAGGATGTGTTCCCGACAATGCTTCCGGATTTGCGCTACTCGTCTAAGCCTGACGTCACTTTCCAGTTCACTGTAATTCATTCTTGGCTGGGATAATGTGATCGTTGGACTATCATAACCAAATAAACTGTAAAATGGTGATTCGTTTATGCTTGTATTCCAAGAGTTATTTATAGTTAACATTATTACTGGTAGAAGATAATCCCAATCCGTCATGGCCAGTGAGTTGGTGTAGATCCTTAACATTTTGTTAACCTCCCGGTTAATCCTTTCTGACAGTCCTTGGCTTGCTGGATGGTATGGTGCAACTTCGAGCTTTTCGATGTTGTAGAAATCGCAGAAGGTGCGGAGTTTAGTGGATTTATACTCCTGTGCATTGTCGGTTAGAATTACCTTTGGTGATCCATAATTAGATATTACCTGTCTGAATCCTTCTATAATGGATTCGGCTTCTTTATTAGGCAATGGTAATATCACAGTGTATCTGGTAGTGTAGTCTCTCACCACCATGATATAACGGTTCCCTTGTTCCGTGATAGGTAACGGTCCCAATAAATCTGAACTGAGAGTTTGAAACGGTTTAATTGGTATCGGATATTTTCCGATGGGAATAGGTTTAGCAATCCCTTTAGCCTTGATACAAAGCTCGCAATTATCACAAAGTTCTCTCAGTATCTTGCTTTCGTTTCGGTTGTAGAAGTTTCGAACGAAAATCTTCAAAGATCGTTCGATATCTCTATGACCAGCCGTTGTTTCGGTATGTACCGTTTTAAATGCTTTTGGCATTAAACTGTCTGGTACATAAGGAACTATGTGAACTTCTTTCTGTTTCTGTCTTGTGATATTTCTTACCACAAAGATTAAGTTCTTTAGAATTTTAAAACTTGCTAAAGCAACGGTTTTTTCACGTTGGTTGGATAATATTTTTCTCTTGATTTCTATGCAACCTTCGTCCTTTTCCTGGTGATTCCTCAGTTCTTCCTCACTGAATGGAGTTTTCACCGGAAGTAGCGATGATAACCCTTCGGTTAATTCCGGGTTCTCCTGTGTCTGTTCTATCTTATTTATTCTACTCACCAATTTTTCTTCCAGTTCCTCCGTTACGTCAGTACAGTTCTCCTCGACTTTAGATAACCTAGAGAGGGAGTCTGCAAATAAATTTGACTTACCTGGCAAGTAGAAGAGTTGAATGGCATACTCCTGAGCTAACATAGACCATCTATTTATGCAACTATCTTTGGTATTCTTTTTCAGAATACCAAGAAGAGGCATGTGGTCAGTATATACTGACACTGGATAGCTGAGTATGATATTTCTATATGTCTCTAAAGCAAAAATCAATGCTAGGAATTCGCGCTTAGTTGCGCTATAGTTCCTCTGAGCCGGATTTAAGCTTTTCGAGATATAAGATATGGGGTGGAGGATATTATCGTATTCTTGCATAAGGCATGAAGCTATCCCCGATAGGCTTGCATCACAATACAAATGGAACGGTTTAGAGTAGTCCGGGATTTTCAAAACCGGACTAGTAGTGAGCATTTCTTTCAGTTTATCTACTGCTTCACTTTGTTCTTTACCCCATTTAAATTTTACCCCCTTCCGTAGTAAAAGGTACAATGGTTCTGCCTGAAGGGCGAAACCTCTCACAAAGGTTCTAAAATAGTTACAAGCTCCTAAGAAAGCTTGAACTTCCTTCTTAGAAGTTGGGTATGGCATTGCGTTTAATGATTCGATTCTAGACTCGTCCATTGTTAACCCATCGGAGCTGACTTTATAGCCCAAGAATTTGATTTCTTTTGCAAAAAATTTGCATTTAGTCAATTTTATTTTGAGGTTGGCTTCAGACAATTTCTGCAATACTGCCTCAATCCTTTCTAAATGAGTTTCTTTATTTCGTGAATATACGATAATATCATCCATATAAGCAAGTACATTACATCCAAGTAAATCGTACAAAACTGAATTGATAACTCGACTGAAAAAAGCTGGACTACTTTGGAGCCCAAAAGGCACTCGGTTAAACTCATATCGAGTTGAATTTACAGTGAAAGCCGTTTTGTGTCGATCACTTGGTGTTATTAAGCATTGATGAAAGGCCGATGCAAGATCTATTTTTGAAATATATTTGATTTCATCTAATGACTTTAATAAGTCGTTTATCCTTGGGATAGGATATGTTACAGGTTTCATGACCTGGTTGAGAGCGCGATAGTCAATGCAAGGCCTAATTTCATTATTAGGTTTGTTTACTATAAGCAAAGGTGCGTTAAATACACTCTTTGATTTAGCGATAACACCTGTATTTAACATATCCTTAATTACCTCATTTAACTGACCTTGTTTGGAGTGCGGTATGGGATAAGGACTCCGGTTGACCACCACGTCATCCTTCAAGTCTATATCCAAGGTGTCACCTGTAAAAACTCCTAACTTTTCACCCTTTTTCCAACCTACCTGTCTGTACTTTTTCAGGAGATCTAGTATCTTATCCTTCATGCTGTCATCTTCACATATTATATCCTTTTCATCCAAGGGTTCAAGTTCCTCCTCTCTTAGTGTTTCCCTTGGGTCTTCTTTGTTGTCTAACGTTACGGCATTTATCCTTTGTTCATTAAACACACTTCCAGTAGAAATCTTCGTTCCCTGGGTCAATACAATGTTATCGTCACTTATATTTATGCAATTAATGGTTATTCTCCCCTTGCATACTCGTGCAAGTGTATTGGGAATTAATATCTTTTCCTTTAGTCGCGAGCTATGGATTAATATCTCTTCACCATCTTGTGCTCCTGCAATTTTCATATTGCACACGTTAATTGCATTTCTTTGGACCTCAATGTCCTCTATTATGTGTAAGTTGAAGTGTCCTTCATCTTCACATTCCTTTGTGACTATTTTATCCACATTTATTTCCTTCTTTTTATTCCCATTCGTACATTTGGGATAATTATGAAGGTTTTCGTTTATTATCATCATTTTCAACTGGTCCATTCCTTTTGAGACCTTACAGTTTTCTGTTTCATTTTCCATGAAACTTATCTTACCTTCTGGTAAGTTTATATGAGCTCTCCTCAATATATTCATTCCAATCAGAATATCCATTCGCAACGCACTGGTATTGCTAAATATCAGTACATTTTCATGAAACTTACCTCGTGGATTTACAATTTCCACTGTAGTTTCTCCCACAATAGGGATAACGTTGTTGCTAGCATCTCTTACCTCCTTTTTATAAATTCTAACCATGTGTTTATCCGTCAGTATTCGTTCTGACATCAGACTAATTGACGCTCCAGTGTCAACTAATCCCTTATATTTGGATTGTCCTATTACTATCTCTACGTGTGGATTTACCAACGTTTTGTTTGGTTCCTGTATACTTCCTAGTCATTCTGACTGATCCGATTCCTCACATTCGTGATCAGGGTTTTCGTAATTTCCATCCTCTAGGACATTTACCCTGTCACCATTCCTTGTGAGAGTATCTCTAGGTCTATAGCTGTTTGATCCAGCTATTTTCCTCTCTTGTTTGGCTCCTTGCTCAAACTTACCCTTACGACAATCTTTATTTTCATGGCCAATTCTATGGCAGTTCAGGCAATAAGGGATTTTTTTAGCTATCCTTAATTTGCAATACTGCGCAGAATGACTGAGTTTTTTACAATACTTGCAGGAAATCTTTTTCCTGCACTCTCGGGCAAAATGCCCTACTTCTTTACACTTGAAGCAGGTCCTTGCTGCCCCTTGGCCTTGTTCTCTTTTCTTGTCATGGGAAGTAGTGGTTACCTGGTAGAGAACCTCTTGCTGTGTTGCGATGTTCTCCTTTTTCTTTTTTAGCTTCATTAGCGCTTCTTTTTCGTATAAATTCACAACTTCCGACATTAGCTCTGTACTGGAGCAGTCGGCACACATGTCAGTGATTTTTTCGTACATTTTTGTCGGTAACTGATTACCAAGTATAAACTTCATTATGAGGTTTTGAAATAACCCCATTAGTGGCAACTTTAGTACTTCCTCCTCATCTTCCTCTTCGCCGCTAGGGAGTGGAACTACCGTTTCAGGGCTTATGTTGATTTTTTTCATCCCTTCTGTTGAGAGGAAACTTTCCACATATGCTCTTGTCGATGCTTCTAACGACGTCATGCCAGCAAAGAAGTTCGGCTTGTGGATGTCACTAGTTCCCAATACTTTTGCTGCATGTTGAGTGTCCTCTCTTTGATGATTTGGATACATCTTGAGGAATTCGCGTTCTACACGCTCATAGCTGTACTCTTCGCGTCCAGCATAGAGGTCTATCAAACTCAAAGCGTTTCCGCTTTGTTTGCTTACTTGGGCATATAGTATCCGGAATTTTACGCCACCATCTGTGATGTCGTTTTGCAGGAAGTAGTTATCTAAAGTACGGAAAAATGTCCTAACATTAGGACCTGGCACAAATGCATCTTTTTCGTGTGGTAATGGCGCACCCTTGAATTTAGGTAGGTCATTTAACACAATCAAATTGTTGTTAGCCATCTTTGCAATAATTGGAAACTATTTTCCTTTTATTATTTTCCGTTCAGGAAGAAATCTTATTTTTATCCTTTCCTTTGATTATTTTCCCTTTCAGGAAATTTTTTATTTTTATCCTTTCCTTTGATTATTTTCCCTTTCAGGAAATTTTTTATTTTTATCCTTTCCTTTGATTATTTTCCCTTTCAGGAAATTTTTATTTTTATCCTTTCCTTTGATTATTTTCCCTTTCAGGAAATTTTTATTTTTATCCTTTCCTTTGATTATTTTCCCTTTCAGGAAATTTTTATCCTTTCCTTTGATTATTCTGTAATATTTTTCAATAAAATATAAAAGAATATATAAAAATATTGAGCGCCACCCAATACACAATATAGGAAAAAAAAAAGGTTAGGCAAAGGACAAAAAAATATATAACTTGCAATAATAATAAAAAAATCAAATAAAATTTCTAATCAATATAAGTATCAATGAACATGCACAAGGTTGTACCTGTGTATACTTATTATCAAAATTATTGGGCACAAAAAAATAATATAATAAGAAATTATTAATTTACAAGCACATACACATATGTATATAATGTAATTATTATGTAAACATTATTTAGGCACACAAGAAAATATAATATAATTATTTCTCAATCGTAAATGTTCACAAAATTCAAAACTCAATAGTGATGAAGGATTCCCCCTAATATTAATTAGCAATCAACAATATTTTTCGTTATTTTGAATTAATTATTTAATTTCCACATAACTTACTCATTCTTGCTTCTAACAATTGTATTTAACAACAGTTATAGAACGTTCAACTTAACTTGATGAGGTGAGTCTTATTACTGAATACTATATTCGTTGACTGCTGAACTTCTGAAGAACCTCTGCTTTCTCTTTGTTGACCCCTTTTCTCTGAGTGTCCTGTTGTGGTCAACAGCTGTAGACTATTTCTTGTCTTCTTCTCAGCTTTGGATCCGCTGCGATGCGCTGTTTTTATACTATTACTCAGTATATGAAGTAGGGCTCCCAACTTTATTTGATGAAGAAGAAATAACTCGTCACTCAGTTAAAGTAATTTCAGTCACTTACTCCGAAAGTGATGAGACGATTTAATTTACTTTAATTCGTTTTTTATTTGAGAGTGAGTTTATCACGACAAAAGTAGCTTTGTCGCCGTACCAGTTTTTCTTGCCACTAGTACCCGAAGAGCTGATAGTACGCAGGTAACAGCGCGTTACTAGCGTAGCTAATGAATTTTTACGCTGCCTCCTTCTTTTAGCACAAGGAGTGATTGTAGCACTTTAACACTGGTGTTATTTTTCACACCGGTATAACACTGAAATACTTTACATCGGTATTTCTTGAAAATGTTATTAGTTATTAGAATACTTTTCACATGTCACGTGATATTCTAAATAACCACACTATAACCGCATTAGTGTTTCATACGAAAACTTTCATACGGGGAACAATTTTCTACCCTTATCGAACACTTCACTTTTTAATTGTTAATTGTGTTTCCCACTGTAATTGATTATTGATTATAATAAAAGCTGCTTTTTGTTAATTTTTGATCTCCGTCGTAGATGTCATTATTAACTTTCTTTTCTCTGATTCTAGTCTTTGTTTTATTTTCCTCAAAGACGAAAAAGACTTCTTAGTTAATTTGCAGGTTCTTAGTCTTCGTAAGTCAGTTGATCAAATTAAATAACAATTGCCTTTATAATTCAATAATTACAATTAAGTGGGGTAAATGAAAAACACGGTAACACAATCTAATATAATAAATCAATTGGTTTACACTGTATAAAGTTTGAGTAAAATATCGATTAATTAACTTGTGTTTATTTCTTCCTTGAACAGTGTTAGTAAGCTTGATTAAGATAAGTCTATCGGCACTTAATTCACTCAGTCACTATTATGGAATGTTATTCAAGGGTTAACTTGATCAAGAGTTCTAGATCGATAGAGCTCGAACACTTT
>CANNZV010000150.1:0-26707 GCA_947561585.1 Caprella mutica
GATAGGTCTAGGTGATCAATCATTTTTTTTAAATTGAAATAGTATGCATATCACAGAAGCAAAAGTAGAAAATAAATGAACATGTTAGATTTGGTCCTAGCAAGATAAATAGTCCAATCTAATTGATGTCGGGACCTAACTCGAAATTATATTTTAATAGAGTAAATATAGTGACTGAAAAAGTCATGTAAAAAGTCTGACTACTGCTAACCGGACCGATATTTAAACCTAAACAAATAGTTGATATACATTTACTTAGTTTACTAGTAGTAGATATTACCAACACGATATGTTGATATAACCTACACTAGTAGTTGATATAACTAACACGAGTAGTTGGTATACCCTACACGAGTAGTTGGTATACCCTACACGAGTAGTTGGTATAACCTACACGAGTAGTTGGTATAACCTACACGAGTAGTTGCTATAACCTACACGAGTAGTTGCTATAACCTACACGAGTAGTTGGTATAACCTACAAGAGTAGTTAGTATAACCTACACAAGCAGTTGGTATAACCTACACGAGTAGTTGGTATAACCCACACGAGTAGTTGGTATAACCTACACGAGTAGTTGGTATAACCTACACGAGTAGTTAGTATAACCTACACGAGTAGTTAGTATAACCTACACGAGTAGTTGGTATAACCTACACGAGTAGTTGGTATAACCTACACGAGTAGTTGGTATAACCTACACGAGTAGTTGGTATAACCTACACGAGTAGTTGGTATAACCTACACGAGTAGTTGGTATAACCTACACGAGTAGTTGGTATAACACATAGGAGTGATTGGAGAAACATACACAAGTAGTTGATGTAACCTTGTTCTGTAGTTGTTTTAACCATTACATTTAATTGGTTTAACCATCACGAGTAGTTTTGACTATCACAGATAGTTATTGTGACCATCGGGAATTAAAAATAATCAACTCACATATGTGTTGTTTTAACCAACGTCAATTTAACTCATATTAAATAGTACCTGCAACTCACCACGTAGGTAGGCGCACAGATAAACTATAAAATTTAGTCAAAACAAATCAAATATGATTTGATTCAACTAATCCTTTCTCTGTGTGCACTAGGATATTTTTTACGTTTGTAAACGTTACTATTTAGTTAAAACTCATTAATATCCGATGTATTCCATTTTGAAAATTAAATGGCGTTGTGGGGTGTCATCGTACAAATATGTACGGGTACTCCTCCTCTGTACCCATTATGTACGAATTCACCTTTTTCTATTTTTCATATATGTCTCGATTATATACACGTAAAAGAACGGAACAGTATTATTCCTGTTATGTGGAACAGGCATATAACGTATGGAAAATTGGATCATCAGTATATAAAACTGAAAAATTGTATAAAGCTCCTCTGATGACACTGCAAGATGCCACAAAGAGATCCAGAAATGGTTCAGAATTTGATGACATAAATTAGAAAAGAAAGTTTTTACAAGCGAAATATTAATTGACGGCACTATTCCAGAATATGCTGAGAATTGTTCAAATCATTATCAGCGCAAGCAAATAGAAAATGCGCCATCAACAGAGCCTGCTCCTACTTCACCATCAGCCGAGCCTGCTCCTGCTTCACTGTACACCGATCCTGTACCTACTCCATCATCCTCCGAGCCTTCTCCTCTTTCACCATACCGAGGCTGCTCCTGCTTCACCATCCACCTAGCTTTCTCCTACTTCACCATCCACCGAGCCACAATTAGACCCCTCTAAATTGAATGTTTCATTTTTAGAAACATCTTTTGAAAACATTTGGCCATTCCCAAAGGCTCCTCCTAGAAAGAGCAACAGCAGAGGCAGATAACAAAGAAGGTCAATAATAACAACTGATATCCTAGAAAGAGAGTTACTGAAAGAAAAACCAATTTCAAGAAAGCAAAGCGTAGGCTAACGATGGAAATTGACGCTCTATAATCTAGTTTGGAAGATATCGGTGATGAAGGCCTTTTGTTATTTTTTTATTGTTATTTCAAAAGGGCCTCTAGTGAATGGTAAGGAAACGGCATTCAAAAGTTTTGTAATATTTTCCATAAAGTATCTGAAATTCTTACTGAATTTTCCTTTTTTTCACTTTCTTAGTACTGTACGAAGTGATACTCTGCTTGCTCGAACTCATCCGCACTTCCGGGTGAGTTTGTACACACAAATGCATCTCATTAAAATCGATATTAAGAGAGAACCATAATGTTTTTAATGATTTTGTTTGTAGTTATAAGTAGTTGAACACCTAAATATAGATTCGATTGTGATTTGGAACGAAATTGTATCCCGAATAGTAGATATTCTATAGGCTTTGAAACGAAAAATGTACGAATTCACACGGTTCTCCCCTATAGTTATTTCATTTTTCAAACTCCTAATTAAAAAAAAATTGTTTCACAAATGCAGCGCCATCTACTGATGTAATCTGGACCTAAAACTCGGCTAATACGTACATATGCCGCACGAAAAACCATATAATCCGTAGGTACTTAATTTTTCTTTCGTTCTATCTAAAATGAACGCTGATAATAGTAGACTATTAGCAAATAAAGATATTGCTAATTGTAGAATAGATTGCATCTCATATTGACAGATGATCAAGAATATAAGCAATAACAATTCGCAGCGCCCTCCCTGCATATGCGGTGAACATTGGCCTTATAACAAAATTATTACATTTATATATAAAATATTGTTAGTTATAATATATAAAACGAATGAACATTCGTGTGTATACAACTAATTACTTACAACATTTTCAATAGAAAAAATGACATTTTCTTATAAAGTTTACAGCCCGCCCCATCAATTACCAATACATACCATGTAATTATGTATAGCTTTAACTATCTTATTTTGTTGAATTGGACCAATTTAATGCATAAATAATTGATTTTCTATTCCATCACTGTTGGTCCTGCTTCGAACCTCTACCTATCTTGCCCACTCTCGAGATTATTGCGCACTTTCAACGATCCTAAATACGCGCAACGCATTTTCGAGATTGTGAAAATCGGCAAATGGCACGGAACCAATGTACAAATAAGATACGATTCACAAACGAAAATTTAAAAAAATCAATTTGATCTAATAATAATTGGTCCAATTGCTTGACCGAAAAAATCTAAAGTTTGAGCGTGATTTATTGGCATAATATTCCAGCCAATTAGAGCCAAGTGAGAACTCATTGGGAATTATATTCTTTCACAAACTTAGAAGAGAAATGCTTGATTTTTCTTTCACTCAAAACAAAGAGAGAAGTTAATACAGAGATATGATTTATTCGATTATTAATTATCATATTTCCATTTTCTTCATCTGATATCTTGCAATTCATTTAAAAAAAATAATATTTATTATTGTTTTTATACGTATTGAAAATACTCACAATATACCTACAAAAAATGGAAGAATGGATTATTAATTTTCTAAAGGATGATATATAATTTTTTTTAAATGAAAACTGAATCTTAAGTAAATAGAAAAAAAAATATTTGGTAGAAGTCACACTGCTGGTTTATCTTTTTACTTCACTGTTTGTCATTCTGTGCTTTTCAATAATTATTACCTGTATAATATCTTGCGCTATCAAAATTGATAATATTTTCTATGGCTATAGTGAAAAATAAAAAGTGTGTTATAATCATTTAACCGATATACGCATATACTAAAATAAATATATACGAACTCAATTTTTTCGTAATTTAGAATTATTCAATTATTAGGCTTTTCGTTACTGTATATAGTTTACATTTGTTCAATAAATTCAGATATTTAATATTACAGAGAGAAAAAAAAAATAAAATTGAGAGAAAAAGTGTGACGTCACACAGTAGTTTAATGGCTACACACTAATTCAAGAATGATTGCTTCGTTTGAGAATATGAGAATCGTTGACGTGATAAACAGCGTAGGATGTGTTAAAAGGTCCTTTCTTTGCAGGGAATTGAAGCTTGTGTAAGTGAAATTATTGGAGAATAAAGATTCTATGTAATCGCTAGTGCCATATTCAGATGTATGTGACATAGAAAAAATTCTATAAAATGTTGTTTGAACTTGGTTCTTTACGATATTTTCATTTATAGCTCCCCGTCCATTGAGAAGCCAAATTGCTAGCAAATATATAACACATCTTATGTATTGTATACTGTTTTAATATTCAATACATTTTAGTGAAGCATATTTGGTTTGCTAGCCCATACCACAGCTCCGCCCAAACGGCTGTGATGGTGAACGAAATCCCCTTCAGGGCATAAATTTGTTATGCTTTAAGGAGATTCAAAATAGTAATCTTATTATCGTCCTTCAGTTACCGACATATTAGTTTTCCCTAGGAATTAAGTTGTCCTAATAGCTTTTAAAAATGATTCTCTTAACAATTTGTGCTTTTGTATATTATCGAGATATAGACAATTACAATTCCTTGTTCCGTATGAACTATGGAAATATAAACTAATATAAATATTCGAAACTTTCATTGAAAAATTATACAATACAATAAAACAGGATAAAAATAATAGATATTTAAAATATATGGATATGCATAAATCACGGTAGCTGGTAAATTGCTCGAAAACAATTGCTCGAAAGACAATTGCTCGAAAACAATTGCTCGAAAAACAATTGCTCGAATGAACAATTGCTCGAAAGAACAATTGCTCGAAAAACAATTGCTCGAAAAACAATTGCTCGAACGAACAATTGCTCGAATGAACAATTGCTCGAATTAACAAATTGCTCGAATGAACAAAATTGCTCGAATTATAAAATTGCACAGTTTTCGATTTTATAAAAGTCAGTTATTCATGAAGTGGAGCTGCACCTAAACATTCTTTTTCTTTTTAGTAATTGATCATTAATCATTCTATAGAAGATTTTAACTAATACTCATTCTGCATAATCTTTTTTTTTAGACCGTTTGTGTCATCTCGTATGTAACATGTGAATTGGAATCATGTTGTGAATCACAACTATTCATGTTTTTTTTTTTACCATAAAACCCGAAAATATATTTATTACTAGCCTATCTGTATGTGGTACCTCAAAAGGTGAAATAATTCAAAGTTATGTCAGAGTTTCAATAAATCTACCAAAAAATTTGGGTTTTATGATACCAAAGAACATGAATAGTACTGATTCACAACATGATTCTAATTCGCATCTTACATACGAGATGTCAACGGTCTAAAAAAAAGATTATGCAGAATGAGTAATAATTAAAATCATTTATAGAATGATTAATGATCAATTACTAAAAAGAAACAAGGATTGTTTGGTGCAGCTCCACTTCATGAATAACTGACTTTTATAAAATCAAAAACTGTGCAATTTTATAATTCGAGCAATTTTGTTCATTCGAGCAATTTGATAATTCGAGCAATTGTTCATTCGAGCAATTGTTCGTTCGAGCAATTGTTTTTCGAGCAATTGTCTTTCGAGTAATTGTTCTTTCGAGCAATTGTTCATTCGAGCAATTGTTTTTCGAGCAATTGTTTTCGAGCAATTGTCTTTCGAGCAATTGTTTCCGAGCAATTTACCTAGAACCATAAATCACAATATCGTCAGAAATTTTATTTCTTTACTTATAAGTAGTAACATTCAATTGAAATTACGTTTATAATATTAGAATCAATGAATGTGAGGACAAAAGAGAAAATTAGTATATATAAAAACTTATGTCAGTATAAAATTCATAGTCATTTGTATTGTACTCATGTGTACACATTGATAACTGAAGAGGCAGTAATGTTGGAGTCATAGAAAATAAAGACGAATTTAAACATAACTTTATGGGGAATATTCAGTGTAATAATATGAATAAAACATGTATGTTGAAATATTCAGATGAAATAGTTTTCACCTCCCATCATATCAATTTTCTTCTAATAACTTTACAGAGTTCCTATTTGGTTTGCTTGTATTTAAATATGGTTTAGAACGTAGGTCACTAGGCACGTTTTGAAAAATTAGAAACTATATTTAGATAATTTTATAGAAAAAGTAAGTTGGAAAAAAATGTTAGGAAGATTTATTAAGTTTTTCAAAATAGAGAGAGTTATTGTAAAATAGGGGAGATCTAATCAATTATAAGACAACATTTTATTTAAATAATTTTTAAATTTGAACCGTGACAAGAATAGAAAAATAAAAAATGAAAGTTATGAAGTGAAACTTCTAAGTTATGAAGTATTGGTTCTTCATAACTCAGAACCACTTCATAACTCGATTGCGCTAAATGTTTTCTATGAATAAAATATTGGATAAAACTATGGTCTTTGTGGGTTACTATATATAAGACGAAATTCATTGAAAACTAGAAAATAATTCAAAACTCAACTGCATTTCATAATTCAAGACCTTCCTCACTCTAGAGCAGTGGTTCTTAAAGTATTTTTCTCGAACACCCCTTCTTTTTCTTAGGCACCCCATGAGCATTAATTGTATTGCATTGAAATATAATAAAAAGCTACAGTTTTAATTTATATATGATTATTATGATGTTAGAAAATTGCTATTGTACTACTTCATATATATTTTGCACGATATTAACAGCGAGAACCGAGTTTATAATAACATATAAAAAAACATGCTATATAGGTACCTCCTATAAACATTCGAGGTACCCCACTTTAAGAACTACTGCTCTAGAATCTGGTGCTT
Source organism: Caprella mutica (assembly GCA_947561585.1). NCBI lineage: Eukaryota > Metazoa > Arthropoda > Malacostraca > Amphipoda > Caprellidae > Caprella > Caprella mutica. Next base: position 6,675 of record CANNZV010000150.1, read on the forward strand.
CACAACATAGAAATTCATAATTCATAAGTTTCATTGTAGATATATTGATTGCTCCAGAGGACTTTGGAAAAAGGTGGTGCAGGCGTCTGGTATGATTATTGGACTTCATATCGGTTTTTCGATCTCTTTGAGAATGACTTCCTCTATGCTGATGATTCCATCATTTGGTGACAAGATTTGTCAATCGTTCTACTAATTATGCCTCAATAAATAGGGATATTGAGGGCTGAGAAAAATGGTGTTCTGGAACCACGAATCCTCCACATAATGATCTTGTGTTGCATGGGCTGCCTTATCGTAAACATGGTCGGTGTGAGATTGAATTCCAAACAGACATACGAGTTGCACATCCTTTATATAGTAGCTATAATCCCTAGTAAGCTAGGTATTATAAGATAAGCCCTTAGTGTGTAACTGTGTATGACAGCTCTATTACTTCTAATTGATAGATACTTTTATATTGCCTCATCTGGAATACTGTTTGCCAGTTTGGGATTCTGTCGCTGCATCTCATTTGATGCTGTCTGATAGATTGACTGACTGATTTGGTGAGTTGCCTTTGTCGAAGTGTTTAGAGTTTTGTATCGTAGACCTATGAATGATGTACACAGTGTTCAAAATCTATGTCATCGTATGTAAGGTGAGCTACCTCCTTTGAGAGTTGGTTACCGACTCACTCCTGCTGTTGCTGGTGGACACAAATATAAAATTTAAATCATAAGATCACGTACCCTGCAGTTGGTAGGAGCTAAATTAAAAAGTATGTTGAAATTAGGAATGAACTCTTGGAAACTTTGCTATTGATGGCTCATTTGATGCTTTCAATCGGGCCGTTAATGCACACCTGTAGGTCTGAGCTCATCAATTGTTTATCCTGGTGTTGATTATGATCGTGGGGTTGCTTTTCTGACCTTTTCCTCGAGTGTTCCAGTGTTATTTTTAATAATTATAATCATGTGTTTCAGTATTCGAATTTAGACGAAACTCTGATCCAACGATGCAACCTCTGATATACCGAAATTTTCAATGAATTTCTGCAGCCGAAATTCTAATTTGTCTTGATTTCTTTTCATTTCTCCAAGTTGAAATTCCAACCGCTGTTGATTTTCTTTTAGTTTTGACTCTAAATTTTCTTGATATCTTGCCACTTCCATCAGTTTAGACTCTACATTTACTTGATTTACTCCTTGTCGAGATTCCAATATTTGCACCATCTTTCCCATTCTATTCAACTAGAAAAAATAATACAATAATGCTCATAAATCTACAGATATATTTTATTGCGATTAAGAATCATCCATTTTCTTACCATCAGTTCCATACTCCCCTTTCTGCTATCATTAGGTGGAGAGTAAGCCGGTGTTACTTTGTCTGCTCCAATCCTCTTCCGGTATATAGCTCTGATGGTAAATTCAAGCATCTTATAATTCTTACACAGAGTAACAGTTGTGGAATTTATAGCTATCTAATATGAAATTGACTCATAAACTTATTGTTTAGTTGAAAGTGTTCAAGGTAGGAAAGTTTAGATAGTTTCAAAAAGAGTGTTGTTGCATATTTCTTATAAGTATCTATGAATTCATATATAATTGTGGCATTTTTTATGTAATATTCATTCAATACAGTTATAATGGTATTATTGTTATACTAGAAATTACCTCATTGCTGCTCTTGTCTGTACTTCAATTGAACGCGTACGGAATTCATAGAAATGGTTTTCGTTACGATAGATGAACTCGTCACTTGGTGATAGCTTATTTATTTCAGCGATAAACTTTTGATTTTGTAAAGGTACTGCCAAGCGTGGTAGCAACTGTAAAATTAAGTCAAGAATAAGTTGGGGTCAAAGTTAGTTATAATTCAACAGTTTGTTCGTAGAAAGTGGTCTAATTGAAAGAAAGTAAACTAAGTTAACTCACTAGACATGAGAGGAAAATAGTTATTGGAAAGCAATAAGCATTATGTGAAATAGGAGAAGATATGAAAAAAAGTAGATTACTTACACTCGGTAGAGCGCATACCTTCGCTTCCGGTTATCCGTTTACTACCAAAATCTAATGACCTGGTGACTGGATAGTGACCAATCGTCCCATCAAATTCCTGACAATTTGGTTGAATATTCTCTGAGTTATTGAGTTATACATGGTATTGACCTTGATCTTTGACCTTTGAGCCGATCGCTCACAAAATATGAAAAAAAGGTTCCTGTATATTGATAATTCGTCCAACCAAGTTTCATGCAATATCGTTCAATACTTTTTGAGTATAAATGACCATGACCTTGACCTTTGACCGGGTAACTCCACAAATTCTACCAGCAGGTCACTGAACATTGAACAATCGTTTCACTAAATTTCAGGGAATTTAGTTGAATACTATTTTAGTTATGCGAATAATAAGATGATAAATAAAAATATGGATAAATGAAAATATATAAATGCCGTCAATAATAATACCTTCCCGCATTCTGCAAAGGTAAAAACCCTAAGCCGTAGTACAGACGGCTAAACGCTATAAACTCACGTTAGAAAACGCCAGCGTTTAGAAGCGTGTTTGCCAGGCACTACCATATATAATATAATTACATGGTATATCTAACCTGCGTTAACACGTTGCGTGCGGGAGTCAAAATTAGGTTTCCACTAAATTGCGGGAGTTTAAAAGTTCCACCACATCTGTACTAGTAACGCAATATATAGCTGACATTTTGCGTGGTTTGTATTCATGGTTAGTACTACCAATTACACAAATAAAATAGCGTATCCAGCGGTGGGCAATTCGCAATGTAAAGCTCCTTGCTCTACTGCACTGCAGATTGCCCCCCGTGGTCACTGCTTGACATTAAAATATGGCACGTTTTAACTTGTTTTTTTTTCAATAATTAAAGATTGTAGATAAATATTTATGATTTCTCGATGATAAAAATGAAAATATAATCATGAAAACATTAATATATGTTGGCTTTTAAGTTTTAAGATCTACATATTACTCGCATTCTCGTAAGGATGCGTCTTACTTACAATTTCATTTCTTTATGGTTTATAAAGAAACTTTGATAATCCTAATTAATTTTCATTTTCATGTGATGTTCTGAATGATAATAGTTAATAATAATGCATTTATAAAAGAGCGAAATGTTAGATGAATTCACAAAATGAGTGAGCCAAAAAGTTACAAACTCTGATCAGAAAGCTATGACCTGTCTGAGATGGGCACCCATACTATTATATGCCGTATTTCAATTGGGAGCATAAATTATTAATCAATTAATTCAAAATTCTAACTATTAAACGAAAGTTATACGTTGAAAGAATTCGTTTGATTTATATCTGGTAGCTGCATATTGAAATGAAAGGTTTTACAAATGTAATTATATTTCTCGTGTTTTTCGCTGTATATGGTCTATTAAATGTTTAAAAAATGATCAGTTGCTTAGAGAATTGATCTCATATAATAAAGCAATTAGAATTATTGTTTTATTCCAAAAAATTATTTTAATTGTCTGAATTTTCACGCATACTATTATAGGTAGTGCCATATTTATTGAGTTGCCAAATTTCCTGATTAATGATCATGATTACTTTCATTCACTTGTCAATTCAATGCATAATAAAAAATAAAAGTAAAAATAATAAAATTTTCCCGTTTATATAACTTCTTTTATAGATAATCAATTTTTTTAATGACCCACCGGTGGGCCACCCGCACTGTACTAGAAGCAGCAGTGACCCACCGGTGGGTCACACCGCACGCAACGTGTTAGGGTACGTTCTGCATGGAGCAATTGTTGCGATGATCGTTCAGCAATAAAAATACATTGAACTATTGCTCAGCATAAATCGCTCTTTGCAAAACAGCCCCATAAGAATAGCATTGAACTATGGTCCAGCGATAATCGCAACAATCGCTGCATGCAAAACATACCTTTAGACGCGCGTCTAATTTGCATTAGGAAGCGACCCGTATGTACCTAAAACGCAAACTTTTTTTCTCTCTTTCTGTAAACATATTTAGAAAATATTCGAGATATAGAAATATGATACGGAAAATATATGATGGTAAAGAACCTAATGAAGATTGTTAAATGTTGCATTTTTTTGCATTAGTAATAACACAATTTTATTACAGAGTACTTACTTTAGAATAGACAACTGACAAAGTTAGTACATCGTAGATATCAATCAGCATGGATCTTAGTAAGGTGAGAGACATTTCTTGTTTCACGGCCTGCACAAGTAAAACATTGGATTTATAATCATCAATTGGTTATTTCATAGATTAGTTAGCACAATAGTATATTTAGGTACATATTATAATTATTGTTTTTTAACCTCGAATTCCTTATTTACTAAAATAGTTTAAATTTTTTTAGACAGAGATATGAGCAGAACATTATTTCAGAATAAGAACTGAACAAAAAATGAACTATGTGGCACAGCAGACAGCAGTGTTAATTCAAGATATTTATTTAAATTGTCGAAAAAAAAACATTATAAAAAAACTGTTGGAATCAATTATTATTCTATTATTTAGATTTAAAAATAATATCTCCTTTAGAAAATAAACAAACTATTATATTTGTGAATACTAATAACTGTCATCTGCACATTTTAGCGTTTATATATCTGAAGATTTCGAAGCGCTTTTAATAAGGTTCTGAAATAGCAGGGCACTCTCAAAATTACGAAAGGCACAAGATTTGTAGGTACCAGTTGATACACAAGGTGGGCAATCTGAAGTTACATACCTAGATATACTATTTAAATAGTGCATTGTTTGGTACCTAGATTAACTGGTTGACTAATAATTTACTGATTTGGTACAGAGATTCACTAGTTTGACAGATAATTTATAATTTAGGTACCCAGAACGGAACTAACACCTTCCCCCGCCGTGCTTTTCTCCTCTAGGACTTTTTCCAGCTGGACTTTTTCCCGCTGGACTTTTCTCCGCCGGACTTTTCCCAGCCGGATAGTTTTAAAATTGAAACTATGACTTCAATTTACTGCGATATTTTATTTAATTCTCGATAAAAAAATCCTTTTGACAAAAATATCCGTTGCCGTGAAATAGTATGCCGAAGTTTGCTGTAGCAAATAACAGATTTTTTTAAATAATATTGTTGCATAGGAATAGGTCACTAGCTGATTGGAAATAGTTTACAATGGAGATTTTTGGAGAAAATGCACATTGTTATTAAATCGTCCTCAAGCTAGACTACTTGAAAGTTGAAAAGTCTTGATTTAAGGATTTCTTCCAACTAACTTGTGTAGGTATTTCCATAATAATGGTTAAACCATTGTGATTTCTTTAAGTTACAAATATTAAATAGCCATAATGGAAAAAACGACACTATAAAAAGACGCCAATATTAAGTGTATTACAAATTTATAGAAGGTATATTAATTCTGTTGCATATTAATTGTCAAATTAATAGAAAATTGAATATATTATAGAAAAACATAAATTTGAACGATTGGTATATAGTTCACTATATTTTTAAAAGCTGGCAAAGAAAATATTAAATTCACGATATGTATAACTATACATAGATCTGGAATAAACTGAGTTAATCGTATCTGCTTACTGTAAATTGCGACATTTGGCAATCCCCTATTGTTGCCATAATGTTTGAACTTTATAGCATTGAACAAAGGCACAGTCTGAAATTAAAGCGACCAATATTGAGATAAACAGAAACCAAAGCAAAATACAAGACTGTATTACACTGTAAGGCTGTTTTAATTAAATGCGTCTTCTATTGATAAATATTGTTCGGTTTTTGAAAATTATACCTTCATAGCCCAAAATTGTACTATTTTATTCGGCGGGGAAAAGTCAAGGATGAGAAAAGGCCGACAAGGAATAGTTCAAGTGGCGAAAATTCCGGCGGAGAAAAGTCCTAGTGCCAGTTTAGGTAACTAGAACAGTAGTTAAAAAATCAAATTCAGGTTTCTAGATACACATGTTGAGAAATTACAAATAATATTTCTAGATACACTAGTTAGGCACCTATAATAGTCCTATATACACTTGTTACGTAGTAATAAGTTAGCTACGTGAATGTAATAGTTTGGTTGTTACAATTGATAAGTTAGTTAACTAAATTCTTTAGTTGTGAAATAACAAGTTAGGAACCAATATACACTTGTTGATAAATTAAAACCTAGGTATTTAGATACACTTATTTAGTAGTCACCAGATAGGTACCTAGATACATTTATTAAATCTATAAGTAGTAATAAGTTAGGTACCTAGACACATTACTTATGTAATTATATGTTTTGTACCTAGATACGCCAGTTAGATTGAAACAAGTTCGGTGATTAGAAAATCTAGTTAGATCTAGTTAGTTAGATTAGAAAACAACACAATAGTTTGTTAGTTACAAGTTAAGGAAATGGAAACACTAGTTATATGTAGTTAGGTAACTATTTACATTAGTTGGGTAGTTACAAGTTAAGTTCCTGTGCAATTAATTAGGTAGTTAGTAGCAAGTTAAGTACCTAGTTACACTAGTCAGGTTAATAATAATCAGTTTTTTTTTTACAAATTAGGTACTTTGATATACTAGTTAGGGTAGTTACAAATTAAGTACCTAATTAGTTAGTTAGGAAGTTTAAAGTTAAGTAGCTAGATACATTATTTAGAAAGTAGCAGTAACAAGGAAAAAGGCTTTGTACACGGGACTTCTAGCCGTCCTGCTAGATGAGATCATGTCGGTGTGTGTAGAGGGCTGCGCTCACTAATTCGTAAATTGCACAGAACGTATGAACTATCCTTCTTCATGGGGCACCAGTTTCGGCATTCATAAAAACACTTGAATGGTAGGTAGGGTCGGGAGGGGCGAATCTTGCGCACTAAAAACTTTTGGGTTTTGCAGCTTAGTTTTTGCAGATAGACGATTAATATTTGACATGAAGAACCGCAATAAGGCCTTTTATACACCATCCAAAGGACAAAAAATTAGCATTTGTATAATGTGAGTTATTGACGAAAGTAGTGCGCAATTGAAATTGTCCTTGATGGGGCGATTCTTGCGCGCGAGAGGGGCGAATATCTGCGCACTCTTTAATTCCTTTCCATAGTGAAAAATGGCACTATTGAGTGTCTAGATACTTACTATAAAAATAATTCCAATGTGTTAAAAAGCATAAACAATCATATGATTCAAATTCAAAAACTTGAGACAAACTTTTTTCGACCTGTTTACGTCAAGTTTGTAGAATGTATGTGTGACGTCATGAATGTTGCTTTCTATTCAGGATTAATTTATGCTTGTAATATTAGTTTATCTGAAGTATGACACTATTATATCTACTTATTATGTAACTATAAATATAATAAATAACTAGATGACGGGCACTCATATAGCGCATACTTTTGCCACCGCTTACAAATGACCTTGACCTTAAACCATTTCACTCCCAAAATATAAACAAATGATTCCTGAATATTGAAGCATCGTCCCGCCCAATTTCAGACAATTTGGTTGAATTCTTTTGTCTTATAAATGACCTTGACCTTTATTTTTACCTGATTACTCACAAAATCTAATAAATTGGTTCCTGCATGGATAATTACCAACCGTCGACCAAATTTCAGTTACTTTGATTGAATACATTTTGCGTTATAAGTCAACTTGACCTTTAACCTAACCGCTTCCAAAAACTTATCAAACCGTTCCTAGATATTGACCAATCGTTCCATCAAATTTCAGACAAATTGATTCAAAACTTTTGAATTATTCAGTTATAAATGACCTTGAGCTTTGACCGGATAACTCCCAAAATTTTACCAGATGGTTCCTGGAGATTAGTCAATCGATCGTCTTACCAAATTCAAAGTAATTTGATCGAAGACTTTTTGAGTTATGTGAGCAACAAGATGACAAACAAAAATATGTCGCCCAAAAGATAACCTTACGCAATCTATGAAAGTAATAATTCTTTTTAGATGTCAAATATAGCATATATAACCAATTTAGCATACATATCTAAAACGTTATTCAAAATACTGTTACACTTAGATATTTTCACTTTATGTCTCGGAAATTACGATAATAAGAATATAGAAGCAAATGGGTTTTTCGTACATCCATTAGGTTACGTGGAATATTCACTTGCCATTGTAAGGTCGGGGAGATACCCAGGCCAAGAGAGGGTCCATGTGTACTGAATCCCCAAGACCTAAAGGTTAGTCGTTGAACTCTTCCAGTCTTTCAATTCATTCAAGAGAGATAAAAATGTATCAGAATTTAAGAGTATAATGATACTATGAAGGTAGTAAAATTTCATCCAGAGTTGTGTCCCTAGCCTTGTAATAGGTAGAACATTCCACAACAATATTATGAGGTCATGTTTCTGGGCGAAGACCAGATCGTCGGCAAGTATTATTGTTTTACTGTTTTAGGACCAAATGTTCCCAGGAGAGAAGAAGTTTCAATCGGGTTATTAACAATAGCTTTTGACATTCTCTTTCAAAGAGGAAGAGTTCTTTGGTCTTTCTACAAGAAGGTAGGTTGACCCATCTAATTCCTTTGGTGTTTTTCAAAGACCAACGGTTCAGGTTCTGCGCCAGAAGATCTCTGCTACGTCCTTTTCTATGAAATCATCAGTTTCATTGTCAATGTTCGTTGTCATCAGTTTCGCTGAAGACGCCAAATTTCTTTGCGACAGAATCTTGGCAATTGACGTGATCACCACTCATGTGTCTTGTTTAAGTAGTAAAAAAGTTCACCATCTTGTTGGAAGATAAATGATTGATTTTTGAAGTGTTTTTTTTTCATCATTCCAATAGCTGGAACCACAATACTGTAAAAAGAGGATTGATCTTAGGCCGTACTCCACGAAAATCAGAGGAGACTCCCAAGTTTTCGAGATAGGGGAAATCTTGGATATCTTCTGATCATGAATATTGAATTGGGTTGGCTTCAATAATGAAGAGTTTCTCGTTAAAAAAATCTATTTCATACCTTGTCGTGTCCGCATTAAGCTCTCTGAGAAGGACCTTTAATCTCTCAAGTCTCTTTTGCTTTTTAAGAAGTGTGATGACTTAGGGTTCTCTCATTTTGTAGGAGGACAACTGAAGATCCTTCGTGATGATGGTTCTAATTGAAGTCTGGATCACATTCATGTATTTAGCTATATTTTAAATTTTTTCAAGTATTTCTTCGAGTCTTCAACATTGCACAAACCTTCTTAGCCATTTTCTTTATTCGAACAAGTACTCCCATTTCTACACTTCAAGGACAATCCTCAGAAGTGACAAGCTCAACGAAGCTACTATTCACAACATGGTGCAATGTCGATTTGCAACTTTTAAAAGCATAATGATATCAGGGTTGGGTTTCCCTGTACGATGGTTTAAGTTTAACCCTGTCATTTTAGACCTGATATTTTCGATTTTATTAAAAAGAACCGAATATTAAGATTATATAACTATACTTAATAAAAACGCAAATGATAAACATGTATAGTGCTGTTTGAAAAAAAAAAGACTAATTAATGACTTTAAATTCACCCTGATTTACAATTTCATATTTCGACCTATTATCTGAAATATATGTGGAATGTGTATGTTCTTAGTTGAAAGTGAAGAAATACACATATATATAGAGAGAGTAATATTGAGCATTAAAAACTGTTTCATGGCCTAAAATAAATTTCTATAGTGCGCAATATTCGCCCCGCCATGCAAAATATGGTGGGGCGAATAGTTGCGCACGGAAAACTCCGCTAAATAAAAAATTTAAAAGTCTAGAACCTTGTAATTTTAACTGAGGCAACTTGAGTCAATGATCATCATGCACTAAAAACTTCAGGTCATTATCTGGGATAGAAATTTTTTTATGACAAATTTATTTTTTAGGGTAATTCGGTAAAATGAATTTTCGACTAGGTACTTTTCATATGGTCTTAAATGTGATTTATTTCAACTATGAATAAATGCCTGTAAGCTGTTTTAATTTTATACAGAGTTACTACATATTTGAGCCGGTCTATGAATATTTTTGTTATTGGGCTAGCACATTCATAGCCCTTTAAACATGTGGTGCGCAAGATTCGCCCCGTGTGCTGCTGCGCGAGATTCGCCCCTCCCGACCCTATACTTGTGTTTGTGCTACTTGGTGGAAATAAATAATTAAAACTCTAAACTCAGTAGATCATTTTTGAGGACGTAAGATGGTTTGGAATGTACCAATATATAATTCAATTTAAATTGGTGACGATAAAAAGTGGAACTGAAAAAATAAATTTGATACGTACTGAAATAAAATGTTTCATTATTATAAATATATTAATTAGAAAAAAAAGCTGAAACTTCCTGAAACTGTTTAATAATATCTATGGAAAGTATTACAAATTAAAGTTTGAATTTAAAGCGTTTCAATTGAAATAAAGCAACTGAAGGCTTTTAGGACAAATGCCTAATGCAGGCATATGATCAACAGCATGTTGTATGAGTTGAGTATTGAGTATGTACCAAAACGTGAATTTGCAGAGACAGGAACATTAATGGTGTGTTAATTTGTGACTGTAGTAATGGCTACATTCCAAAATAGGAAGATGAAAAAAGTATAAGAGGTTATGATATAGTATGGAATCGAGTCTAGTCTACGAATATTATTTTAGTGCTTAACACGCTGAAATCAGTTTTTGCAATTATCTAATTGATTTTTGGATGTAAAACTGACCCTCCATGAAGTGGCCATTGCGAAATTTGTTTGGGGTTGGACAACTTCCTAAGTCCAACGGTTCTGTAGATACAGTCGTGTCAAAAAGGGGCCATTTCAGGTATGTGGTATGTGGTAAATGTGTTACTAACAAAACATTGTTCCTAGAACTTCAATTGGTGGATTCCTGAAGAGTTTAAATATGTACAACAAAGTGAATGCTCATAGGTTCAACCACCATGAGCTACTATAATAATATCTGTTATCAATAATTTTTTTCGTATTAAGGAAACTGAAGTCCAGTTGAAACTTGGAGACTGGTTCCGCCATTTGGTTTACAGATAGCTCCAGATGATCCAAAGTAGCAGTTGCTCTCATATTGGATAGCAGTCTCTTCCTATGTAATAGGCAATAAATGATATTGTGGAACAGAAACTGCGGAGAGAAGGAATCCATTCAGCGCTTGATCAATGATCATCCATGATTAGACAGAGGTGATGGTAAGCGCCATTATAGCATTACTTTGGTTCTTACGAGAATGGCAAGAATCTGATTAGAGACTGCGTATATGTGTTGAAACATTATTCAAGAGGCACTTCGATAAGGCCGTTTCAGGTGCCGGGACTGCGATGTAATACAAACGTAAAAAAATACATAGATAGACAACTTGTTGAGACACAAACGTTCCAAGGAAGCCAACAGAGAATGAGTGGCTTTGCAATCCAGAAGGAACTCACATTGATCTTCTCGGCCGCGAAGGAGAGTTTTTATAGTGTACATTCCAGTTTCACTCTTTCAGAGAACTGATCTTGAACTAGTTTTTTCTTCTGTGAATATTGTATTCATCACGTCTTTAATGGAATATATTGTCTTTATAAGCAGAACAAAAGAGTAACAGAGTATTATGAACGAGTTGAAAGACTACATCAGGGAAGTCTCACCTCAACATCACCAACAGCAATTGCAGTGAAAACATTAGTTAACACCATGAAGATGAAGAATAGAAAAAATACAAGTATCAGCGAAGATGAGAGTTGAATGTACCAAGGAGATTCGGCAGTCACTTCGGAGTAGGAGGAGTAATCAAATTCACCAGTACTCATCACCAAAGTTCGTGGAATGGAATGGAAGAATAAGAGTGCGAAGGCATCAAATGTTGTTATGTTGCTTGTTGAATTATTTTGTTCCTCTTTCTGTGAAAATAATTTGAAATATAGTCTTAGGTAAAGTAGAAGAGAAAAGAATAACAGATAAAAATATAACAAATGTTCATATAGTACCATGTTTTCTTGATGTATTTGAAGAATGACAGCGAAACAAAAGTTGAAAGCAAGGTATAGAACTGCTAAAGGTAGAAGTGCTTTGATGTAATTCCTCGTTATTCTCTTCACGATAGCGACATATCGGGCAAAGTAGACAAATTTGCGCATCTCTAAGAAAATCAAATTCCTGCAAATAAAACACAAAAGATGAGGCGATAATAGGAATTGCTCAGCTATGAATTATTTGAGCATCAATGATTTAATCATATTCTCGGCGATAATTACAAACATAAATTGACTATATTATTCAAATTCTACAAAGTTTGTATTCTTTTATGGTTAATCCCTCATTGAAATATTTCTTAGTCGATCATAAATTATTTATCAGAATTCGGAAAGTTCATCATTACCCTCGTTTTTAAAGTATATCCCAAAATATACTATTGAGGTGAATTCAATTTCATTATACTATAGGAAGTATAAGAAGTCCTTTCCATCGTCGAAACAAATAAAATGCATGAAAGTAATTCCGTAAAGATTGGATTGTACGACAGAGATTTGAAGAAGGAAAATTAAACAAAGGTCTTATAAATAAGAAAATAGCACTATGTTAATGTAAATAAAAAGAGGAAATTCTTCGTAGGTAATATTTTCCATTATGAAAAAATAAGGGTAGTAATATATCAATTACTATACATCGAGTGTCCCTTAGCTAATTTATTTCGATTTTCATATCATTTAGTTTGTTTCTCAAAATCACGAAATTATAATATCAGGAGCCAAAAAGGAAATTACATATAAAAATAAGAATCATGCATGAATCAATGTAAATAAAACCGATCTATTGTTTTGTTCATACAGATTTCATACTATTTTTTATTTGTTTCATATAAACAAAAAATCATTGGGTATTATGAAAAAGTGTATTTAACTTTAAAAATGCATGAATCCATTAACTTACGATGATATCAGCACGATCCATCCCAGGAGATGATTAAACAATTCATCAGTTTGCAGATCATCTTGTGGAACATTTATGTAGAAACTGAGCCTAAAAATAGCTAGCATCATAAGCCACTTGATCCATTTGTCGAATATTTTCAGATATTCCATTCGTAGAAATATCATAGAGAGGCATTCGTTCAATAAAACGCAAGAAGTAAAAAGCAACATGAATGAAATTATCTAATATAAATTCAGTCCATTTGTGGATTTAGAAATCATTATTAAGATAATGTTGAGAATATAAATTAAAATATAGATTATAAACTGTAAGTTAATGAATGAAAATTTATACCAGACATAGGTTTCTATTAGTGGATGTGTTAATGCTTCTTTGAGGTCAGGTTCCCTGCTTATGCTGAGTAGCAAACGAATTGCTTTAATTGATTCTTTCAAGTTTGATCCGGAGTTAGGAAATAGGAAGTCATAGTTGAGATTCACACGATGATCTGGAGAATTAGGATCACTTGATTCTTTGAATATATGATCACAAGAATTAATTGATTGGTCAAATGCATCTCTTAATATATTAGCAGATAAAAAGTCTTTGATTTCATCTTCTTTATTCCCTATATAAGCGCCATTTGCAATTAGATACGATTTAACCTTGTCGCTTGATTCACGTACAGCATTAAGATCCAAAGACCCACCTTGTTTTTCTTTCATTTTTGCTACTAGTAGATCTGATATGGCTGATTGTTTCAGTGATAGCGATGCATTTAGTGGAATTTCACCATCTACATCTTTTACAAATAAATTTGCATCAAATTCATTCAGGAGAATGCTCACACCTTCCTCGTCACAATCACTTACTACTCTGGCCAGTATAGATTTTGAACCAAAGCGTCCATTAATCAACCTTTTTAATTCATTTTTCGTTTTTTGTGTCATTCTTGAAGAACCTTCCCATAATGTTCGAATTTCTTTTATTTTTTTCCCAGCTGTCCAATTGTATAATTTTGTTTCTATTACTTTAGCTAGTGATTTTATATAATATTTTCCAGATGTAGTAGATGCATTTTTAATGGTTTCTGCAAACATGTCATAGAGTGTTCCTGGCATATCATGAGAAGTTGATCCTTTGCTAAACAAAGTCTGAAAAAATTCTTCACTAAAATCTGTCATATTGACATTTGTATTGTTAATTATATTGAATGCTAATTTTAAAGGTGTCTCCCTATTAGAGTTTATCGGGTTTAAATCTATATCTGGTTGGTCAATCAAGATGTTTAAAGAATCAGATTTTTTTTCTCTTGAATAGTCATCACACAAAATCTTTTTGGCAAGATAATGCAAAGGAGTATTCCCGTCATCGTCCCTTAGGTTAGGGTTAGCTTTCGAATCCAGAAGGAACTTGATGATTGTAGGATTGAGTTTCTTAGCCGCTATGTGGAGAGCAGTTTCTCCATTTATATTTGGCAGATCAATTGCTTCAGCCATAGTGTTAGTTTTTAATTTTATCAGAAAAGTGCATTCGGATGGGCAATCTTTAGCTACTAAAGACTTTAATAGTTTCAATGACCCTATTTCAGATGCATAGTGGAGGAAAGAGGAATAATTTTCCTCATTAATCAGTTGACTATAATAGTCACGCTTATATTTCCTTATTACGTGGCCATAATCACTCATTCTCTTCGCTTCTGCCAAAGATGATTCCATTACTTGCTCCGGTTCATCTGAGTAAAAATAGAAGTTAATTATGCTGAATAGTTATGTTTAATATTGAGACAGAAACGTAGAGCAACTGCTTTTATTAATGGTTAATTTCGCATTATATTAATTCAATATAAATTATCCCAATTCCACACTTATCTTTAGAATCTAAAAGCAAGAAAAAAATATAATTCGGGTATCTGAGGAAACGTCAGGACAGAAAGAATTAATTTGTTCCATCTAATCCCTTATCTAAAGATTGCATTGTTGTAGCAGTTCAATTTTTTGATAATATAATTTGTGATGAATGCATATCATTTATTTTAGAATTCCTATTTTGCATAATAGTACCATTCTAATAAGAAACTCAAAACTAATAAAAAGGACTCAGTCACACGCACTGTGTTTTACTCTGCAGCTAGTTTCGAGACAGTGATTTTGGGTATTTGGGCTTAGTACGTATTTGGGCTTAGCATGAAGTTCTATTTGTAATTGTTAAATAAGTAGATATTTGTAACAATTCACAAAAGGTACGGACATACTCTGTTCATCACATAACTCTTCCATTTGTTGAGTTAAAAGTAAAGATAAATTTGAACTCACCCATTTCGATTACTTTACCATTCATCGTTCGTCAGTTTTGTTATGATTCACAGCCTGAAAATTAATTAAAATATTAGCAACCTTGAAGATGAAAGTAAATAAGATAGCCCAGATCTTAGTAACCATATTTACAAATATAAAAATATTCAGAAAATTCTAGGGATATCACATCCAATTGTAGTAGTCTTCACTTTTTGAGAACTTTTACGAAATAGATAATGATTTATATTTTGAGTTAATGAGAATTATAATTAAATGTAATGTCATTACTCCGATTTGGCAGTATTGTGGATGGTTGTGTCACTGATTCTATTTCAACAAGAAAAATTTTGAGATATATTGGATGCCTCTAAATGCGATTTAGTTTCCGTCCAATTTAAGGTCTTTCGATTGATCTGAAGATTTATATATACGTGTTAAACAGGGCTAAAGTTTTCAGGAGTTACGAAAACATCTCTCTACCATCAGGTCATCTCACTCAAAAAGGATGTGTTACTCAGACAAGCGATACATCCACCTTGTACAAAAATCATTTCGGCACTGACTTCTTATTGGAGCCAAGAGTGACTGTGCTGTGGTAGTAGGTATCCTCCTAAATAACCCCCACATTTGTTCCCACACCCCCACTGGTGTGCTTGAAAGCAGATGCGTTCTTAGCCACTTCTCCGTGCACCTTTCACCTCCACTATACGCGTTACAGACAACCTATGACTGTAATATTTATACAGGGCACACAAATTGTAATATTCACACAGCAAAGCTACACTGTAGCTTTATTCAAAGAAAATGCATTTCGTTTTACATGCATTTTTAATATTGGCTTTTCTGAAGACAGGTGATCCCCATTACTAAATATAGTGTTAATAATATTATCTAACAAATTAATAGCCAACTTTAATGAGGAAATTCAAATTTAAAGTTGAAGGATATTTAGATTTCAGCTTTTGAGTAATAAAATGTCCATTCATCTCCAGTTTTATTTATCTCATAGATTTTCAGTTTGAATAATTTAACTTTTTGAAAATAGAAACTTTCATTACTTTGATATAAAAAAAAAAATCATAAAAAATAAAGAAAAAAAGAAAAAAAAAAAAAAAAAAGAAAAAAATTCATAACCCACCTAATGATATATTTTTAATTATTTTAAATTGTCATGATAACGGCATATTAAAAAAAATCACATAAAATTAATTATTGTCTAATTTATCAATATTTTCTTTTGATTATTTTAACTTATTTTCTTTAACCAAGTATACTGTAGATACGATATTTTAATAGATAGAATACATAATAAGTATTTCAACTCTATAGCTAGGATAGATATCTCGAATAGATACACGATAGATACTGTTGGTAAAAACAAGAGAGATACTGTTGGTAAAAACAGGATAGATACTGTAGGTAAAAACAGGATAGATACTGTAGGTAAAAACAGGATAGATGCTGCTGGTAAAAACAGGATACTGTTGGCTGGAACTAATTACACAATTTACGTTGATATTAAAAAAAAAGTTGACTGAAATTTGTTATTTTTTTTAATTTCAATAAATAATACCAATGAATATTAATATTATCTTAAAATATGTGAGAGATTCAAACTCAAGAAGCGAACTGTTTAATCATTTGCAGAAGATATTATAACAATGATCACTGTTTATTTTAATCGATTCACTTCCAAAGGATTTTTTTCATATATGCATAAGGTATTTTATGAAACATTTCCTTAAAGAAACAAATCAATTCAATTTAATTCCGTTAAACATTTACAAAACATAATGCGTTGTAATAATGTAACTATGTAATAGATTTAAAAATATAGAACCTTTCAACTGTTACTGAACAAAATATCCGAAAATATATAGGATAATGATTATTTTGATATACATTTTTCGATAGACATTATAGTAAACATATTCTACATTATATTTCCTAAATTACTATTCTACAATATTTAATAATGATGAAATCCAATTAAATGTAAGTTTATAGAAAATATTCATTGATGATTAATTTTTGCAGTTTTAAAATATTCCTACATCCCTCAATGTCAAACTGAACTTCTGTTTCTGAATGTTGATCATCAAATAATCATTTTATTATTTTAGAGAATCTAGGATGATATAATAACGATAAAATTTAGTTACTTATGATTACTATTAAAATTTCCATCGTCTCTGTAAGGTTTTTAAAAATTAATTTTTATCTAATTGGTAAAACTTCTTGTCTGAAGATTCCTAAAGTTTGAGTGTGATTTATTGGCATAGAATTCCAGCTAATTGAACCCAAGTATAAGAAACTCATTAGGAATTATATTAATTCTCAAACTTTTGAAAGAGATTTTTGAATTTCTATAACTTACTAATAAGAGTTAAAGCTATTTGGTCCATAATTTATTATTTTCGTTAATTTATATTTTTTACCAATATCCTGTAATTGACGAACAAATGGAGTATATGATCTATTCAACATTTTTATTATTTTTTAATCATCCATGAGTCAAGAATCCATTGGACGATAGACACATACAAATAAATGCTAGATATATATGTAACAATATTCCCCTTCAAAACAGATGAAATTAAAATCTCAAAACGGAACATGAATCGAAAAGCAAGTAAGTAACGATAATTGTAATATAAATTCTTTACAATAACTACTTTCAATTATCAATATCACAAATTACAGAAAATATGTTAGAATATATAAATCAATAGCTTCACTCACTGAGAAACCATCAAGGTGAGGGGTGAAAGTTAATGGACGGCAATATCACTGCAGATTTGTGTCTTACTGCACTGTTTTACTTTAGCTTATCAGTGACTCATCTTATCAGCTATGTTTTATTTGCTGTAAATTCCAACTTATCAGATATAAAAATAAATTTTTGAAATATGTAATATTATAAGACTTTTTAGCTATTAAATATATAATAGCTTCAGAATGTTTTGAAAGACAAATATAATTGAAATTATAAAAAAAATTATAGATCATCCCACTGTACATATTATTTTCATCTGTAAAATCTTTAAATACTATTATTATATATTTCAAGAGGAATATATTGTTTTTGAACCCAATTAACTCTATATCTTTAAAATATTTATATCAGTTTCGATTGAGTTAGGCAGTTACAAATTTACAATACTGTCAATATATGGACTGCAGTCTGGCACAATCTATTAATTTTATTGATTCACTAAGTCCTATGGTCAATGATTTGCCTAGAAGATGATGTTAATCTCATTTTATAAAATATTAATATAACGAAATATAGTCAAGTTAGTTAACTTCATGTAATCTTACTGTTTTGTTTTTTTAATAAACCTACACGTTATTCTTATATTTTCACATAGAACCGTCATTGATTGATCGTATTTGGGTAAAAATAGTTAATATAGTTACATATGTACGGAATATTAAATTATGACATGACTGACGAATGTCCAACCATTTTAAAACCGGTGAATTTTTTTTACAACAATTGATAGAATGTAAATGATAAGATGTGAAGAATACATAGCAAAGAAAATGTTGACATTTTTAAGATGTTGTATCTGATTGAGCAGGATTTCAGTCGGTTTATTTTAATGAGACCTCTCATCTATGTTAAATAAAAAATTTCCATTTATATAGGAAAAGGGATAGAATAAACCATGGATAACCCAAGCAACCATGACACATTGTGCCAACATGGGCACTAGATGGTTATGTGGGCAAGAGATGGTAGACTGAAAAGTAGCCTAGAAATTACATGGGGATAATGTGGTTTTCAATTCTCATGGAATGTTGCATTGGGAGAAGGTAGGTTCAATGTGGCGAATCCATCCCATTGAATTGTCATATTGGCCCAGCCTGATGATTATATAGCGTATCAACATTATATGGCTGAAACTGGATTAACATATTGGCAACATCTTGGGCCAAGATGGTTTCAACATAACAGCCCATTCTGTCACCATATTGGCCCATTTTGCAAATAACCACACAGTACCAATACGATTTGTCAACCTAGTGCCCACATGGGCCCCATTAACTTGTGTTGCTTGGGAAGTAACTAAGTTATGAACGCTATTAAATAACAGTCGAAATATGCATCCAGATCAATGAACTAAATAATTAAAGGTTTCACCATGGTGATCTAGATCAATATAATGTATATTCAAAGAGGTTTTATTTCAACAAAATTGCATATGGAAAAAATGTTACAATTATTGATTAAATGTCACATCACATTATGAGAAAATTGTATCCATGTTCACAGGATCTATTACTATAATGTCTATAACGTCACTAAAATCGTAAAATAAAAAAATATCATTGTTAACTGACTAGACTGTGAATAACTTCTATGAGACTTGTAAAAACGGACAGCGTAAAGTTCTCCAACCGCTTCCAAAAGATGATCTTACTATGTATATAATATCTCTTTTCACTTGTAAGAACTCTGTAAGAAAAGGCTAGTGAGCTAAAGTTGGGTTACTACATGACAAACTTTACCTGCTAATCAATGATGCAATTGCGGAGAGAAAGAGTTGGGTAACTACATGCTTAACTTGGTGTGTTATTAACTTTGTAATACTTATGATAGAAAAAACATTCATTTCTCAATTTCACTACAACGTGTTCCACGGTATAGACTTTCTCTAACAGTCTAACTGAATCATAACCATATACAATAATTAATCGTTTTAGTGATCATATTCATTCATTAGTTAAAAATAAGTTTTAAAACCGGTTTGTTGATCGATAAAGGCTTTTTGCTGATGTGTTTTAATGGACTCGGTAAATATAGTGTTGCAATATTATATAATATCTTTATATAAATGAAAAAAGATAAT